>VYXC01001553.1:167726-189545 GCA_013397175.1 Platysteira castanea | reverse complement strand
GCGGCCCGCGGTACCGCGCGGCGCGGGGCAGGCGCGGGGTCCGCCCGCGGCCCCGACCCGCAGGAGGAGCCGCCGCCGCCACTGCAGGCCGTGCTGGTCGCCGACAGCTTCAACCGCCGCTTCTTCCCGATCTCCAAGGACCGGCCGCGGGTGAGAAATCGCCTTTGGGTGCTGTCGCCTAGCTGCCGCCGGTGCCTCCGGGTGTCCCGGTGTGCACCATCCTCGGGAGGCCGGGGCGGGCAGGGATCTGGGGAGAGGCCGGGCTGAGTCGGGAGGGGGGAGGCTCCCCGGCCCCCCCGGGTTTGGGCAGCCCCCGCCGCGGCTTTTCCCGCCCTCTCCTGCGCTCCGACAGTTTTCGCCCGTAGGAGTTTCTATTTCGCGCTGGAGAGACAGCGAGGATCTAATTGCTGTATTGGTGCTGTCCGCGTTTCCATATGGCGTGGCGAACTGCCCTGTTGACTCCTCGTCTGTGGCTGGTGCAGGACTGGCAGCGGGTTTGGACAGGCGTGTTTCTGATAAAGGAAAGAAACAAAATCTTGGCCCTTGCCACCGGTAATGTGTGAAAGAATATGGCCAGAAAAATGGATGGGGGTAGTACTTTAATTATCTAGCTCAAAAGGCTGTGTGTTAAGGGAACATAAAAAGCTTCTGGAGAATTTAGGTCTGAACAATTATCTCACCTCGTTTGCTGATTAAATGTTGGTGGTGCTTATAATTATACACGCGAGCTCGGGCCTGAAATGAAACAGCACCAAAAATTAATTAAAGAATGGTATGCTGTCACTCAGGTGTGACTCAGTAACTCAGTTTAAAAGTGTGAGTTGAATCTCAAGTCAAGAGAGTACTTGCTTCACTTTAGGTTGGGGTTTTTTCCCCCTTGTTTAATTCTGGACACTCATATTCCTGTGGCTTCATCATTCGTGTCTGACAGGTTTTTCTTGAAGCAGTTAAAGCCTGAGTCAGGGAATCAGGGAATCAGCACTTCTCCCCCCCCCTTCCCCCCCAGTCTCTGTCATTTATCTGAGTCTTCTTGAAGAGTTTTGAGTGATAACTCCACTTTTTTATGCTTTCCTCTCTGAACTGAGGATCTGCCCCTAGAAAATCAGAAATTAGCTCTTACTGTTTAGATCAACTCTAGAAGATTTTTATAAAAGCTAGTGGAGCAGTTTCTTGTGTTATGTGTCTGGTACTATTGATGACATTATATCCTCAAGTTGGAAGGGGCTGTTGCTGATATTGGGGTACTGAGTGTTTGTTCAGCTATCTGTATGTTTTATGGTTTGGGGTTTTTTTCAGGCTCTTTTACCTGTGGCAAATGTGGCCATGATTGACTATACCTTGGAGTTCCTAACAGCAACTGGAGTGGAAGAAACCTTTGTTTTCTGCTGTTGGAAGTCAGCTGAGATAAAAGAGCATTTACAGTAAGAATTTCTTCTTTTTAGTTTTATCATGGAAAGTATTCTGCCCTCCAATAGCCTCGAAGGCCTCACTGATCCTTCTGATGAAAACTGCAAGAGATTCCCTTTCAGCAGTGATCTCCTAGCATATCTCAGAAAAGACCATTCCTCCTGGTTAGGAGGGTGGTTGTGCAGTGTGTTAAAAGAGTTGAGTGTTGTGAGACTGCTCCTCACTTCACGTTTTGAGTGTACCTGAGCCTGGCAATAGTGGGCTCACTGTCACAGGATTCTCCTCGCATCCCCTTAGAGGTGTGGCATGCACTGGGACACTGTGTCCTAGTGTGTCTGTAGGAACAACCTCTTTATGCCTTCCTGATGTTTATTTTTCTTCTTCCAGAAAATCCAAGTGGTGCCGGCACACATCTCCCAACACGGTGCGCTTTGTCACTTCAGACCTGTACCGCTCCCTTGGTGACGTGCTGCGAGACGTGGATGCCAAGTCCCTTGTTCGTTCCGACTTCATCCTTGTCACTGGCGATGTGGTGTCCAACTTCAATATATCCAAAGCCCTGGAAGAGCACAAGTAGGTCCTGGAATGCTTGCCTGGTGTGCTCAGACTGCGGTCTGTAGTCTCTGAGGAATGTTCTCATAGTTCTGCCCTCCTTTTCCAGGTTGCGTCGTAAGATGGAAAAGAATGTGTCTGTGATGACGATGATATTCAAGGAGTCCTCGCCTGGCCACCATGCCAGGTGCAAGGAGGATGACATTGTTATTGCTATGGACAGTGCCACAAACCGTGTCCTTCACTACCAGAGAACGCAGGGGCTGAAACGATTCCGCTTTCCTATGGTGCGTCTGGAACCTGGCAGGTGGAAAAGAGCTGTGGTAGTGAAGCAACCCACCCAAGGAGGAGATCCTCCTTCAGTGAGGGCTGGGAAGTGTCCTTGCTGCTCCTCTTGGAGGAGCAGATGATAGGAAGTAACTTGGGATAAACTGGCTTTTTTCCCCTTAGTCTTTATTAGAGGCTTGGTGAAATCATGCTGGGACACGCATGTTTGTGACTGTTTTCGTTTGAACATGGGGCAGATGTATTTCTCACAGTTCAGGTTTTGCCCTTTATTTTCCTTTTCACAATGGAAAACAAGGGATGGAGATTATTTGTGCCGTTGCAGGGGCTTCCAAATTGGGGTGCATATACCATTACCATACACAGACCATTTTCACAGAATCATTTAGGTTGGAAAAGACCTCTGAGATCAGAGAGTCCAACCTTTGATCACCACCTTGTCAACTAGACCATGGCATGTCCAGTCATTTCTTGAACATTTCCAGGGATGGGACTCCAGCACCTCCCTGGGCAATCCACTCCAGTGTTTAACAACCCTTTCTTTTTTGAAGTGTCATTGAGCCTGACATGAGGTGGAGTAACAGGTGCAAGGAGTGGTACCTTCTATTACCTTTGTTCAACTAATAATGTAGTAAGTGCTCTGTAAATGTCTGCAGAGGCATTTCATCCATGAGATGGATGGACCAGTTTCTTTCTTCAACTCAGAACTAAGGCTGTGATTGTATAATATTTTAATCCCCAATCAGTAATCAGGTTGTTTCTTGTCTTCAAATGGAAGCATAAATCACTGTAGGAAAGCAAAAAGGAAAAACCAAAAGAAACAAACCCCAACAACACAAAACTGACCCACAGCTGTAGAAATTGTATTTGGATTTATCAAAACTTTTTTGTACATTTATAGCTCCCAGAGATTCAGGTAAGGAGCCTCCTGGATGAAAAGGGATTGTTGAAAGTACAGGCTGTTTCTGGGAGACCTGCGCTGTGTAAGGGCAGGGGCAGTCTCTTCTGGCTGACACTCAGCTCTTTGTGTGACCAGTCTGTGCCTGCTAAGATTGGGTCTAATACAGATTGTAGATTTCTCTGATCCTCAGAACTTCAGCTAGTTTAGTAATTCAGTCAATACTGCCCCTGGCTTATAGAAGACTTTTGGGGTTCAGTACGGCGTGAGGCACTCAGATCATCTGAATTTTTTCCTCTTTCAGAGTCTATTCCAGAACTCTATTGAGAATGTCGAGGTGCGCCATGACTTGCTGGATTGTCATATCAGCATCTGCTCTCCACAGGTGAGCCCTCCTCTTCCTTACTGCTGGTGTGCAGGGCGTGTGCGTGGCCTGAGTACCAGGTTTGAAAACAGAACTGGCTGAGGCTGGGTGATCATGTGGTGCTGCTCTCTGGAACGCATGGGGGCTTGGTCTGTTTCTGACAGCCACTGCTCAAGCCCAGGCAGAACTACATGGTGGATGCAGCCATAGATTGGCTGATTTGGCACAGAATGAAACTATTTCAGAAAATAAGTGATTTCACTTTGGGTATAGTAACATCTGTGGAGCAGAGGTGGTGGTTATGCTGTGGAGAAGTGTCAGTACTTGCAAGCTGGTACCACGTTAGGGTAGCATTCAGGGTTATTCCAGCTAAAGCTTGCTAACGTATCTTCCAGATCTGATAAAACTTGTCTGCAGCCTTCCTTTGGGGGTGAAACTACAAAGTAAGGCTGGGCAAATTGCTTGGAAATGCTAAAGCAATGTTTTGCCCCTTTTGGAAATCAGAATCTGTTCATGGATTCTGGAGGAGTAGTAGAAGGAGGAGATGGGAAGGTCAGCATTCCTAGCAGAAGGAGTCAGAGCTTTATTCAAGGCAAGAGCATCACTTTCCTATATTGTGTAACTTGGCTCTAACTGTGTTACTTCCATGTACTTCATTGGTGGCAGGTGGCTGAACTGTTCACAGACAATTTTGACTACCAGACACGGGATGACTTTGTGCGTGGTCTGTTGGTGAATGAGGAGGTAAGGAGAGGATTGTTACAAGGGAGATCCTGTTACTTAGAGAACCGTCTGACATGCTCCTGCCTGTCTCCCAGGTCCTAGGGAACCAGATCCATATGCATGTAACGACAGAAGAGTATGGTGCTCATATTTGCAACCTGCTGATGTATGAAGCTGTATGTTCTGACATCATCCGGCGCTGGGTTTATCCTCTCACTCCAGAGATGAACTTCACTGATGACAAGAACCAGAGTTACACCCACTCTAAACACAACATTTACCGAGGGGTGGATGTGAGCCTTGGCCATGGTAGCGTGCTGGAAGAGAACGTGCTCATCGGGCAGGGAACAGTCATTGGCAGCAACTGCTCCATCACCAACAGCGTTATTGGGCAGAACTGTAGGATAGGTGAGTGTAAGGATGCTGGATGTGCCAGCCTTGCCAGGCCAGGGTACACATTGTTGGGATTTGGTTTTTAAAGTGCGTTTGACACTGAGAGAGGATGATAGGTGGGTACTGATTGACTGCTAATTGGGAGAAAGGAGAAAGGCTTGGTTTTCCAGCAGAGAAAATAGACTAAAGTTTTCAGGGTACCATAATGAAGCTGGAAAGTACTTCACGCAAGTGAGTTGTGTCAGCAGTAGAGGATGCATGACCTTTTCTGATTTAAAGTTGTCATCCACCAACATCCTGCAAATGAGGAGCATCTGTCCCCATTTTCGTGAGCTGTTTATTAGCAGCTCACTCCTAGCCTTGCTCACTCGTATCTCACTCCTTCTTAGCCTTGGCTGGATTTTCTGGGTTTTTTTGTGATTTGGCTGTGTTTGTCCGAAACTGAGATGTCAGTTGTTACTCTCCAGTCTCTGTAGAGAACGAACTCATCTTTCAGCTTTAGTTAAGAAGTGTATGTAGGCCTCTGAGGCAAATTTTCCCCTGTCATCTAACATCCATCATGCAGCAAGGGCGTTGGGAATCAGTAAGATGCTTCCTAGTGGACTCAGTAGTGTGGGAGAGCACCAGACAGCCTTGTTCAACATATTTGTACTTGGTGATGTATAACAGGTGATAAAGTCACTTTGGATGGAGCTGTTCTGTGGGACCGAGTGCACATAGCAGATAATGTGGAGATCCACCATTCTGTTATCTGTGATGAGGCTGAAGTGAAGGAGAGAGTAAAGCTAAAGCCCCGCTGTGTCCTCTCCTCTCAGGTGAGCTGATTTATGTCTGTTCTGTTTTCTGCCTCTCTTGGCAGGTTACCAATCTTACAGTAAACCATTCCAGAGTACAGGGCTGCCCCAAGCCTTTTTGCAGAGGTGGAGGCTGTGCTACTGCTCCCACCTTTTTCTTCCCTTTGCTTGGCTGGGGCAGTATGGTATGGAATGTAGCAATGCTGCCTTTGGTTATACTTGTTAGTGACAGCTTGTCTGGAACTGCTGGTGGAGGTACAAGGGGGCAGTCAGAGTATTGTTCATTAAGATATGTTTTACACATTTGCAGGTAGTAGTAGGTCCTGGCATCACTCTCTCTGAGGGCACAGTGATCTCTCTGCACCCCCCAGATGAGGAGGAAGAGGACGATGACCAGTTCAGTGATGATTCTGGTGTGAACAAGGAGGAGAGCAAAGTGAAGCTGAAAGGTATGAGAGTCTCTGTCTCCATGCACTAAAGCTATGCAGAAGATTTTGTCTTCCATGATCTTTTGGTGTCTTTACCTGCCTCTTTCTAGCCGCTGCAGTGCAAGGGTGGAGCTTAGTGCTGCATTCAGCCTGGAACCTGTGTGTTGTCATCAGGGCAAGCAAGGATACTCAGCTGTGTCCAAGGGCTTTGTCCTTGTGAAGTACTATTTCTACAGCATGGGTTTGTCAAGGGATCTAAACATGGTCTGCCAAATGTTGCTGCTGTAGGGAGGAGTAAGTCAGTCACTTGTCAAGGCATGTGAGAAAATAAAAGCTGAAATACATATGCATCTGCAGGAATTCCAGCTCCCTCTTGATGAAGGCTATTTAGGGGCAGGAATATACAGGTTATACCAGTCTGTTCCAGGTTTGCCTGTAAGCAAATCCAGTACATCCACACTCTACTGATTCTTTTTCAGGTTACAATAAAAAGGACGTAGGCTCAGAGGGCAGAGGCTATCTCTGGAAGGCAGATGACAAGAATGAAGAGGATGAAGCAGAGCAGAGACAAAGCCTATGGGGTAAGGAGAAGTTTTCTGTGGTTACTTGGGGGTGAACAGACAGGCCTGTGTTGGGGAAATTGGCCACAAAGGATGCTGGTAATTGTGTCTAGAGGAAGACTTGGGCTTTGTGGTTCCCGATAACAGCTATGTGTGGAAGGAAGCTGAGACCTAAAAGCAGGTCATGGACCAGATTCTCTCTTCCTGTGCTCTTTGGAAGGCATTTACTAGATATTTGCCTTGCCCTAACACACAGAGCTATCTGTGCTGGGAATGCTGCACTACGGGACACCAGGCCATCCCTCAGAGGGAATATGCTTTGGCTATTCCAGGTGCTGCTGGCTTTCTTCCTGCCAGTGACAGTGTCTGCTGACATTGCTCCACTGTGAGTCAGCAGTCTGCGCAAAATGCAGTTGCTTCTGTCCCTGTCCTTTGTTGTCTGCCTGCAGACTCTCAAAAAATCCCATTATCCTAGTGCCAGCTGTAGTGTTCCCTCTGCACCAAAGCTAATCATCTGGACCTGTAAATAGAAGCCTCCTTGCAAGGACAGATAGTTGCTGACTTGGTTGGGAAGTCCCTGGCACACCTGGTTCCTCATGGTATATGATACTTGCAGCTTTTGAGTGCTGAATGCTGCATCTTCTCCTTCCTCAGGTCCAGCTATGCACTCAGAGGAAGAGAGTGAGTCTGACAGTGACCTGAGCATGGGCTCTGAGGAGCCAGACAGTCGGGCAGCTTCCCCTCAGCTGGATGACATCAAAGGTGAGAGATGGGCTCTGAAGAAGTACAGTGGCTCTGCAGATAATGCAGTGTGTGAGGTTTGTGCTCTTTTCTCTGGGTGTATTGGAAAATTTGTGCACGTCTGTAATATGTTGTTTCTTGATCTCACTTCCTGCATTTTCTACAGAGTTCTTTAATATTCCCTGTATTGCTGCTGGGTTAACCTAAGGCAGTTAAGGATGAGAAACTATAAAAAGAGCCTCCATCTTTCTCATTCCTCATCACTGGACCTTCATGAAAGAAACCTCCCTGAGCTGTCTGTTTAAATGACAGTGTCATTGCCTAATTGTAGAGACTATGGCAAGGTCCAGCAGAGTTTCTCTGTATGGACAGCTTAGTACTGTAATCACGCTGGAGAATTAAATATCCTTGTAGGAGCAGCCTCTTTGGGCAGAGATGTTTTGTTTTTCTGTTTTGTTGTGTTGAGCTTACCTGGATTTGAAAGAGGTTCAAGCCAAATTGGAAAAACTCAAAAACTTTCTCATGTTGGAATATCTCCTCAAAGGAAATTAAACCAATAAATTTTGATTTCATATTTGATTCATATCAAAGATTTGAATTCATATTTTCAGTTATGGGAAGATGAGATTTGTCTGAATCGGAAAGGCTAGATTGTGAAAGTATAATAGAAACACCGCTCTAAAAGGCTGCAGAGGTAAATAGCTTTGTACTGATTTCTGTGGATAGATCAATGATATCTAGTATGTGGTTTCTTTGGTTTGAATTATATTCCACTATTTATAAGTATAGTTGCTGTGGGTTTATGTCAGCTTACAGAGGACAAACAGACGTCTGTGTCAGAATGCTTTTTTGTGAAGGGCGTCATTCCTTCAGTACTGAGCAGTTTGAAGAATCTGTGCTTTTCCCTCATGTCTAACTGCCTGTCCTTTCTTTCATTAGTTTTCCAGAATGAGGTTCTGGGTACGTTACAAAGGGGTGAAGAAGAAAACATTTCCTGTGACAACCTGGTCCTGGAAATCAACTCCCTCAAGTGAGTTGGGGATGTCCTTGGGGATCCTCGGGATGTCCTTAGGGATCCTCAGGATGTCCTTAGGGATGTTGTCCCTTATGCTGAATAGTTGGGATTGACAGCAGATGTGTCGAAAGAAGAGGAAAAACCATGTGTATGCCCATTGTTAGACATTTTATCAGTATGGAGCATGAGAAATGCAGCTTAGACATCAATGACAGCAGGAGTTGATGGAGAGCACCAGCTGCATCTCTAGCATCCTTGGTGGTTTGGCTTTTCCTGCCCCAGTTCTGTAACAAGAGGTTGAATTGCTGCTAAATAGCTGTGGACTGAAGAGGACGAGCCAGTTCTTGGCATGACTGCCTGCAAGTTCATGCAGGGTCTGCTGCTCTGGGTATTGCAGCATTCAGCCAGCTGCCTGCAGCTGGGGCTGTGCTGTGCTGTGGTGTGGCTTGTCCACAGTATTTTTACAGCACCAAGTCTAGAACACATAATCAGAGTGCCTTTTATCTAATGTTTCTCAAATCCCAACCTGTTTGCCTTCTTTTGTGGAAGAGCATTCCTGCAGCACTCTGGTAGATGTGAGGGTGCTGTCCCTGCAGCAGCTTGTTCCATTGTGATAACAGATTTTCAGGACTTAGGGTCTTATGCAGGGCCTGATGCAACACAAGGTGGTTTATTGTCTGAATATTTGGAAAACCAAACAAACTTATAAAACACAGGTTGAGATGATGGAAATCAGATTTTCTGCTTTATCTCTATGAATAGCCAGAGTCTGCAGAGATCAGATGGTGTGAAATGTTGAGGAGTTTTTGCCTTTTTCGTTGTAGGTATGCATATAACATTGGCCTGAAGGAGATGATGCAGGTGCTCAGTAAAGTGATCCTGGAGTTCCCACTGCAGCAGCTGGATGCAGACCTGGACTCCCAGAACTATTTCTCAGCATTACTTCCTGTGAGTCCTGCTCCATTTCACTTTTCTTTGGGCTTGTCTCCCAGTGTGTAGCAGTCTCTGTGTACCCCAGGTAGTTCCTCCCTGAGAAGTCCCTTTGGTTAAGCCTGGAGTCACTTGAACTCCTTGAGTTCATGGACCTCTTGGTCTTCTGTAGAAGTAAAAATGAACTGAAACTGTTGTTCCTGCTTGACAGAGCTCAGCTGAGACTGTAGGTGTGGGAGCTCTGCTTCAGGACCTATGGTTGTTTCTGTTGCCTCTGTGAGACAGTAGAAGTGCATCATTTGTAAAACAGAAAAGAGAAGGTCTGTTAGAGATGTCTTTACAGGCTTGCATTCCAGCAGCCCGGTTCCAGTCCATCTCAAGGCCTGTCCCTGGGCGAGTGGGGAACACTCCTTCCCCAATGGGATCCTTTCCAAGGTCTTATTTTTCTGCATACTATAATTGGTGCCAATTTTTTTTTCAGCCAAATGCAAAGGCACAATATTATTGTCGTTGTGCAAAGATAAAGTTCTGCTTTGTCTCTAGGGAGATGGGTTGTGTAGTTGGGTGTACCAACTTCAATTTCCAGCCTTATGGCATACAAAGTAGGGTAGGATCTGTTTTAAAAAGCAAGCAGTCTTCTCTTAATGGTTTTGTTCACCTAAACTGAAGTCATTGTAGTATTTTTGTCTCCTTATTACAGTCCATTTACATACTTGACTTTGTAAACTCTACAGATTGTGAAGATGCTCTTCCAGATTGAATAGGTCTGACATGTTTGGGACAGATTACGTCCATTTTTTTTAGGACTACTTTTTCTTTTTAGGAGATAGAGTTTAAGAGGAACTCTAGACTTCCTCATAATCCCTTCTCTGAGGAAGTATGTGCTTTCAATTGATGGGGAAGGGTGGAAAACTAATTCTCCTTTGTGTAGGTGTAAGCATGCTACTTAATTCACCTCTTGGACATGAGGAGATCCCTTCTGCAGAAAACATCCGTGTAAACTGATCTCTTCTTCAGATGGCTTAGTGAGATTTTGCTGCTCACTCTGTTTAAATTCTGCTTTTGTTCATTTTTCCAGACTGTTTTCTTGAATAGCATGTCCTGTCCTAGAAAAAGATAATTGAAGGAGGAGGACTGAAAATGTTAGAGCAGGTGTTAGATTCTAAGTACATCTAGACAACAGCTTGTGTGGAATTAGTAGCTATATAGGATGGTGGGGTTTTTTTATCCCAGCTGGGATATGGCATATCTTGGTCTCCCAGATTAGGCTCCTACTCTAGCATGAGTGGGAAAGGAGAATTTCACTGCAGCACCCAGTCAGAAGATGTTCTAGTCTGGGATGAAGCAAATAAATGCGTAAAGTTTTGTGTAATTGCCCCAAACCCCTAGAAGCTAAAGACAATGGTAGTACATGAAGAGTTTCTCTGGGTTTTGTCCATATATTTTTCATCAAAGGAAAGCTAATGCTCATGTTTAGCAGCAGAGAGGGCAAGTCAACTCACCTTTAGTGAGAAGTAGTAATAATCAAAATGTAATGTTTAGAGTGACTGTGTCTCATGTCATGGGCAGGTGGCATTTGTCTAGGCAGGGAATTGTGTTCATTTATGAAATACAAATTACCCTTAGATTTATCAAAGAAAGCCAGGTGCCAAACCAATTGACTATCATGGCAACCAGTTCCTCCAGATGCTCCCTTGTAAAGAGCACACAGGAAGTTTCTTAGAGAATCCTTGTCTGGGGCAGTTTGTGCCTCAGTTGGCGCCTTCACTGTGTGCAGAATTGCTGTGCTGACTTTCTACACTGCATTCAGCAGGAGCACAGTGTCCTGGTGAGGTACAGGTGTGTGCACTTGCACACATTATGTTTGTCACTGTTACAATAACCCAGGATTTGAGATGAGATGTGCCTCTAATAGGTGTAGTGAACCAGCCTTCAAAGGCTTATTAAACACATATCACTGGTCTTCTGAGGCAGCAGCTTTGTGTATTTACCAGCAGTGCTCTGAAAAGACCAGTTCTTTGGACAGAAGTTGTACAGCATCTGGAACAGTGGCTTCTCAGCAACTTGTGATTCCCTGGTTAGTAAAAAGTACACTCCTTTAATTTACTAATTCTTATTTACACCCTGCTAATCCCAAGCACAGGCTTGGTATAGGTTAGTACATTATGAAAGCAGTTGCTGCTGAAGTGTGCAGCTAAAACTGCCTCAGGCAATAGAATTATTGGGCTGAGAGCTGCTCCTGATGGAGTAATTATGGAAAAGTGTTACTTTGTGTGAGATGGAGGTACTTGCATTCTGAGACTGATGGGTATCAGAAGCCCACTGAACCTTACAGACCTGTTTTAAGTTTCTCACTCTCTTTGTAGCTCAACTCTGACCAATAGATGCTGAAGTAAGATGGGTTGCTTATGTAAAACCTATGGTAGAGCAGTCCCAGCCACCTCAGGAGGGGAAGTTGTGGCAATGCCATAGTTATGATATATGGTTTGAATTGAAACTACACTATATGGTCTGAGGTGCTAGCCCCTGAGCATGAAGCTCTAAAGTGTTGCAGGAATTTTAGGAAACAAGCATCTGGTAAAGGATATGCCTGTGGGGTTTTTTTTCAGATGAATCATGGAGGCTTGAGAAATAGAGGTATCCAGTTTGATGTTTGTCAGGCATGTTGTTCAGCTCTTGTACAGGTTGTAAAGCAGAGATGGTGACGAAGTAGACCTTTCCTAGAACCACAGACCTTTCACAGAACTGGGATTCTGTTATGGTGTGCATGTGAACACACCATGAGATTGGTTATTTGGGGACCAAATGGATCTCTGCTGTCACTGAAGCCATTTATGGTGATCAGCATAGATGCTATTGTGGTGTAACAGGTTGGAATTACAGTTTTATCCATCATGTTTTACCTGTACTTCCTGATGGTGTTCTGTGCTGGTGGTAGGAGTAAAATGATCTTGGTATTGAGACTGTCCTTCCGACAAGAGAGATGGATCACAAACATCCTTGCAGATGTTAGAGTATCGTTGACCAGATTTGATGAAAGATGAATCAACCTTTTAGAGAAATTTGATTGCTTTCTCCAGACTGTAGATTGTTTTGAGGAGTTACCCAGGTAGAGTCAAAGCCTGGAAAGTTGTGATATTGTCCATAGGGCTCTCTGTCAGGTAACTTCTTACATTTTTCAGTGTTTTATCAAATCTACGTTGGAAGCTTCTAATTCTTCAGTTTAGATTTCCATGAAACTCCCAAAATAGCCTCTCTGGTCATACAAGCTTAGAGGATGTTTTTCCTGGGGGCTCTGTGGGGCTGAGCCCTACTTTCTCCATTAGTACCAGTTACAGTGCAGTGCATGTTCTCAGCTTGACATGGTATATTTTTTCTTCTTTCCCTTTTCCAGCAACAGGCACACTGGTTTGAGTCCTGGGGTTGTGAGTGTTTTCTTTATAAATAACCTGCTTTCAGAAACTCAATAGCTTCTCGTTAGATTTGTGCCTGCTTATGATTTAAAGGCATTAATAGAAAGGTATTACAAAGTGTTTCTTAGCCTGGAAGGAACATTTCAGTAGCTTTACTGCAGTTGAGGTAAAGATTCCAAAGAATAATAAAAATGTGAAGATGGCTGTAGAGGAGGGGAGAGTGTTTAGCATTAAGCTTTTTGCTAAACACTAAAATACTTCCTGGAAATATGCTACAAAACCCTCAGTTGTTTTGTTGTGACACCATGATGATCAGGATCATTCTGTGCTGTTACTGTTGTTCCTTAAACCAGTCAATGTACCACTGTACAGATGGGTTTGTTTGTACTAATCCCCTTCTTTGTTTCTGCTTGAGGTATGCAAATTCCAGCACAGTTGCATAGCAAATGTGTCTGAAGAGGTGATGGAGTGCAGTACTACAGAGCAGATAATCACTGTTTCCCAGCTCAGGCTGCCTTTGGTAGTCCACACCAGCCTGGACTATCTCCATAGCTTGGGTTGTAGCTCCACTGTGTCTCCTGGAGCTCTCCCTCTCTCAGGTCTACTGCCTGTTAACAGTTGTCCTGGACAGAATAGTGCTGATTAACCCTGAATGTAGGTGACTCAAAGCTTCTTCATCACACCCCAAGCCCCTGTGAATTGCCAGTTTCCCTTCAAAACAGACCAGATGTGTTCCATAAGGAGACACTGCTGAAGGCACAGCAAACCAGTGTATCTGTGCAGGCATGCCAGGGATGTAGTTTCAGGATTGTCTGCTGTTGAATTCCTCCATTTAAGAAGATGTGGAACTCTGATTTAATTTCCTACAATGTTTTTGTAGGATGGTCAGGATGTGGCCAATGAAGAATTTTTGTATCTTATCCAAGTTCTGATACCTTTTAAAATTTTTATGGACAGGGATCTAAGTATTACATCCTATCCCAGATTCAGGTCTGTCTGTGCTGCTTTGCAGAGCTCCCTGCTGCATATTTCCCAGATATGTACAACAAGCGAAAGAGCTGTGGAGGACTCAGACAGAAATATTGTTTGAAGAGGCGGCACTAAAATCATTAAACTTAGGACTTCAAGAAAAATAAGCCTTGGAGGAGAGAACAACTAATAGTGTAACAGCTTCTTGCCATTCATCCTTCCCACCCGTTCCCTGCAGCAGGCTTCAGGATCCAAACAAGCCTCTAGGCACACAGCAAATGTGTGATGTGCACTTAGGGGCCGCTCTGACGTGTTCCTGTTTTAGGGGTGGTTGTTTTTCACTGTTCACTTCTACGCAGCTGGTAATTAACCTGGCATTATCTTTTTCTACGTTTTCTTACTTGTCCTTCTCTGAAGGAAAATTCCACTGAAATGTCAGCTGCTCTGTGGGGGAGGCTGTGAATAGCATGTAGGTATCTCTCCTTATCAGTCTGCAGTGAAAAGATTTTGTTTGAATACCAGACTCCATTGAACACATTTATTGTGATGATCTGGTATTCCATCCAGAGAGGCAAAAACAAGAAAGCTAATAGATGCTCTGAAAGCTGCTTAATAAAACCAGGTTCTGTCCTCACATGTGAGACTTAAAAGCATCTGTTTCATGGACAGAGAGGGTCAAATACCTGAAGCAGTCAGTCGAGTGGTTTCATTAAATGCTTCCCTGGGTCACTTTCTTGGTGTAAAACAGCTGAGAGACAGGGCTGAGTGCACCCATCCATCTCAGCTCAGGAACTCTTCTGTGTTTTCCCCCTGCAGCTGTTGAAGAACTGGACCCCGTTGTTTAAGAACTACATAAAACGAGCGTCAGATCACTTGAATGCCTTATGTGCCATTGAGGAATTCTTCTTGGAACACGACAGTCTCTGCACATCGATAGCTAAAGTGAGTATCTGCTCCCAAATCTGCTTTTGCTAGATTCACAGTGGAATGCATCCTATTTACATTATCACCTCTCTGCTTTAGGGGAGAGAATTTTGGGGTCTCGGTGGAGAGGGTGTGTAGAAAATCCATCTATAACAATATCTTAAAAAAGAAAAAAATGGTTCTGTGTCTGCCTGTGCCTCTGAGGGAGCACAGCTGAGGGTGAGTATTAATTACCAGCCTGCAGCCTGTGGGGAGCTATTATTTTGCAGCTTCCAACATAGATGCCCTTGTTGTGTGACGCTGGAAGAGGCCAGAGACTTGCTCTAGGAACAGCTTTACTTCATTTATCTCTCCATGGTCCCTGGGATCTAACCGCTAAATGGTTTATCCTACTTTGGAGTGCAAAGCAAAAAAACTGGGAATAAAAGTGGGATTTTATTCAGGCCGAGCTAGTTATGAAATTGGGAAAAAAGGAAACCTGTCATGTGGCTTATTATCTGTCTCCCTGCTTCTGAGCATTTTTGTATATTCCTCCTCAAAGTCCTTCACAAATATTTTATCCCTGCATTCTGTCTGCCCTAGCACATGGAGAGCATTTGACTTGGATTGCAAGTCTCCTTTAGCAGCAACTCAGGAAGCCCCTGTCTGTTTTGGAAGAGCTCTCCTAGAGCCTTCTTAACTCTTGGTTCCTCAAGAAAGAGTAATCTAAACTTCTGCTACCAGTGCTTCTGGCTGATGGCAAAACACTTAGGACTGGAGCCAAAAGCCTTCCGTTTGGTGAGCCAAAATGTCCTTGAATTACAGCAATTGTTTGGCATGTGTCCATTGTTCTAGGGGCCTGGGTTTCCCTAGAGGCTGGGAATTGAAGTGACACTTTATATTCGGAGTTGGCAGCCAGCTTTGTAAGTGCTCTGCTGCAAGGAGACCAACTGCGAAGTGCCTGCTCTGCCTGAGCACAAAGGCACCCTGAGAAAGCCTGATCGCGTCTGCCCCTCGCTCACCGGGCAGGGGCTTGAGCTGACGAATGACCAATTGCTTTGACACCTGCCATAAGGCACTGCAAGGAGAGAGCTGGCAGGAGGAGGGAGCCTGGGGCAGAGCTGGATGGGTTCATGCTCCTCTGCACGTGTCACTGTTGTATGTGAGCCTGCATCAGTTGCTTGTTGGATCTACTTTGGGGGTGGCGTTTGGGTTGCTTTAAAAAGAGAACTTACATCTTGAACTGACATCCTCTGTGACCCCTTGTTGCCCACTGTTCTCAGTCATACCCAGCATCCTCAGAGCTGAAGCTGATGGGGCTTGAACTTTGACTCGTTATGTGTCACAGCATCTGTCAGGAACATAAGGCTTGGTAGGAGAAGCACAGTTATTTTTAACAGCAAAAGGAAAATGAAGCAGACTGAGTGCCTTGTGGTGAAGACGGAGCTGAGAGACACAGGTTACGTGCAAACTTTGTACTTGGACGTGAGCTGGTCCCAAAAGAGTTTATAGAGAGCCTGTTGCTCTTTTCTAATTGATGCAGGTGTTGATGACATTTTACCAGCTGGAAATTCTGGAAGAAGATGTAATTCTCAATTGGTTCTCTTTGCGGGACACATCCGACAAAGGAAAGCAGCTTCGTAAAAACCAACGGGTGAGTCCCAAAGGTGTTTGGAGAGGCCGGGGTGGGGGATGATAGAGAGACAACAGCTGCTGAAAGAAACTTCAAGTGAAGTTCGGTATCACTGTCACCTTCTGTGGAGCAGCTGCCATCACATGGTAGGCCAAGAAACACACCAGTGCACTGAACACTAAGCAACACAGATTTGTTCTCCAGAACAGGCATTTCTGTGCATTCTGCCATAATCATCCTGTCTGGATGAGGAATGAAGGTAGTATGAGGATTGTTTTTAGTGGGCTCTCTGTAGCATGCGGCCAGCACTTTCTGGAGTAGCAGCACGGTTTGTCTAAGCCAACACCCATTTGAAATGGGCTTTAGGCCAATGCCCTGTGTGCTGGCCCCATGCGATTCCTTTGAAGCTTTCATTCCTGGCTCAGCAGTCCCTTCACATATATTTCTAAGCATTTGCTGTACTGAGTGGTTTCATTTGGCTTCTGTTGCAAGGAGCATATAAACTTCCCTCCTCCATCAGGCAAAACTTTGTGCTGCAGTTTGGCTGAGTCCTGTTCCAGTCCTCCTCCCTGGATGTGGAAGAGGAGTAGAGGATAAAAAAGCCATCTGAAGAACAACTTTGTTTAAAACCTTTGCAAAGTCAGCTATTAGTATAGGTCAGGAGTGCTTTCAGCTGCTTATTCAAACCCAGTTAAAACATAAAATGAGCTGCCTTTTTAATAGCAGTTTCTGAGGGACTAGTTTTTTTCCCAGCAGAGTTTTCCTAACATGTCTTAGCTGAGGTGCAGCTGCCATCTCTTTGCTGTCAAGCTCTGAGAAACTCTCAAGCTTTTGTCTTTCTGCTGAGTGTTGGAGGGATTGTCTGACTGGAGGAATCTCCTTCAAAAATATAATCAGTCTGCATTTGTCTGTGGCACCCCAGTTGTTTTTCACCTAATTGTCTCTCTCTCCCTCAATCTGCCTCCATTTCTGTTTCCCTTGGAAACACTTTCTCTCCTGTGCGTGATAGTGATGCTCACTCACACAGTGTATTTGTTGAGCATTTCAGCATCTGTTAGGTGTCAGTTTTTACCCAATTATATTTCATTCTCTCTGCAGCTCCAGAAGTTTATCCAGTGGCTGGAGGAGGCAGAGGAGGAGTCGTCTGATGGCGACCAAGACTGACATGGTGGGTCAGCATGAGAAGAGGCTCTCACTGCCTTTCTGGGCGCAGTGGGCAGGGCAAGATCAATGCCAGTGCATGGTGTGTAGATATGGGGCCTGACATCGAAGTGACTGACAATCCCATCATTAATTCAGTTGTGTGTTCCCAACTTTGCCACTTCCCTCCCTCCCTCACTTGCACCTTATGTTGCAACCCAGTGTAAAAACCATAAGGGAAAAGCAGGAGATGGTGATACCTAAAATCCCTCTGGAGCCTGGATATGATGTTCTATAAGCTATCTTTTGGGAGGTCCTTGTTTCTAAAACAAAGGGAGAGAGTAGATGCAAATGCATACGATGCCCTTGTAGATCTAACTGTCAGGGTTGTGGAAAAACGGTCATACAGCTAAGGTATTTGGAGTCATTGTTGCTTCTGGAGCTAAGGGAACTCCTGCTGAAGAGACATTGGCAAGGTTGGTAAGTAAGAGCATGTGGATTAAGATCTGGAATTCAAAAGTTCTTGCGCCTGGAGAAGATGCAGTTGTCTGAGGTTGCCCAAGGCATTTTGCAGCCTAGAAGGCACTTCTCTGATCTTTCCAAAAGGGAAAATCTCTTGCCATCTGCCATGCTAGGATCTAACACAAGGTTGCACGGCAGAGTTGGTAAAACCATGTGTTTCCCCTGCTGTAGAATTGGGGGTGATGTGTGCTCAGCTCCCCCACGGGGTTGGCTGATGGTGGATGGCTGTACGGATCACCATATCCTGCATGTGATCGTTCTTGTGTGCCCCTAGCTTAGCAGACATGTTTTAGAGAAGTGTCTTTATTTTTTTAATAAAAAGGGAGCAGAGGTGCCTGGCTCCTCCCGCTGCACCAGCTACACTTATGTTTTGCCCTGGGGGCACTGACTGCACCAGCTGCTTTGAGGAGAGTGCAAGTTCCTAAGTTCTGCTCCAGTGCGAAAAGGAGTGAATGGTATTTCCTTCAGCAGCACATGGTCTGTGTATCCACATGATTTCTGTTATATAAGCTTGCTTACTTCATGGCCGTTTATTTATCTGAAAACATCCCTCAGACAGCAGGGAAAGTGCTGCAAACCCACTGTGAGGCTCTGCAGCCCCAGAGCAGCTCGGCAGGCAGCAGGGAGTGAGTGTGCCTCTGGCATGGACAAAATGTGGCAGCAGCAAGGCCTTTAAGAACAGCTCACTTGGAGATGTCACTGTGCTGTGTTCTCCCCTGCTCTCAAAGAACAGAGTGAAAAGGGTCCTGCAACCATCAGCTTGTGTTCATAGGTGGGTTATTTGTTGGATGTGCTGACCTTGCCTCTACCCCTTCAGGAGGAGCATGGAATAAATCCTTTGCAGGGGGAAATGCACTGGAGCTGCCCACTCAGGATATTTACTTGGCCGTTCCGTGGTGCCACAGTTGTCAGTGAGGGGACAGCATTGGATGCTGGAGACCAGGGATACTGCCTCTGAAAAAACTGATGTTCAGGCAGGGCCATCTTGTGCACTCACACTATCAGTTGCCAGGATTGTGCATAAATGTCCTTGTTTTCTGACATTGCAAACTCAAGTCTTGTAAATGTTGGGGAAATAGTTGGTATCTGAATTTTCTGTATTTGCCAATATTTAATTCAGGGAGCAAATAAAAACTATCCTGGTGTTACCAGCTTGTTTGCATTTTTGACTTGGAATTATATATTTCCAGTTGTACGTGCCTGAGCGGAGCTTCATGTGTAAGTTAAATAATTCATCACTACTTTTTCCTCAGGAGATTTTAAGAACACAAGAGGCAGGTAGGAAATAACCACAGCATTGATTCGGTGAAAGTGTTCAATGGTAACTCACGACCTCTGTTTGCAACTAGAGAACAATTCATTAAAACTTCTGAACTTGGAATCCTGAAGTGGGTGAGGTTTGGTTTTGTACAGAATTATGTTGCAAAGATGAACCTTAAATCCAAAGAAATCTGTTATCATTTGTTATTATGGGAATTGGTGGGAATGTTGGCTGATAGGCCTTGATAGGAACTGGCAGAGGCAGTTCCTGGGCAGCTACAGAGCTCTTAGTAAAACCATTTACAAACTAGCTGCAAGACTTGGTAATTTTAAAATCTCCTTGGACATTTTAAGGTTTTTTTCCTTTTACAGGGTAAAGATGGCTTAAAAATAAATTTAGTATGTAGTGCTGTAAATAGCTCAGTTTTGCCAGAAGTTCTTGATTATTTCTGCCAAGTAACAATTCCACTTTTGTTTTTTCCACATTCCTTCCTCCTTTGCTCCAGCTTCATGGTATGAGCTGCTTTTTTACCCAGGAGTTAAAATCCAAGGGTAGAATGTTACTCTGTGGCCACATCCTTCAGGCCTTGGTGGTGTGTGTGGTGGGGTAGTTTTACAGATGCCAAGAATAGAGTAGCAAAAAGAAAACAAATTAGGGCACTTCATACTCTCCAAGGTGGATTTCTGGCATGGTGCAGCATCCTTATGGGCTGATTCGTGTTGTACTTTTTAAAGGAACATATATTCCATTGCTGAAGTGTAGGGTGGGTTTGATGCTTACTTGTTGCTTCAGTCAAGATTTTTGTTTGGTTGGAAGGCTAGAAATGCCTTTGCAAGCAATCTGGAATGCGGAATCATTGCTACCCATCTCTGAGCAATGTAAGCAAGTAAGAACTTTATTTTCCTATGGCTAAAATAATTTGTCTGACTTCCCATCTGACAGGGTCAGATGGATGGATGGATGGATGTCTGGTGTTCCTGTATCAAACCCTTAACCTCAGTTAACAATAGTAAACCTTTTAAAAGAAGATAATAGTTTGGTGTTGCTTAAAGGTGTAGGTGATGGAACTCAACTACATCCACCTCTGCTTTGGGCTGTTCCGAGATGCACTAAAATGCCTGAAGCCTGTTTACTCTGTAAGGAGAAATGATGTTATCAATGCTGCAATTTTTAAGTTGAAATAATTGCAAAAATAAGCCAACAGACAGCTGAGAAACTCTTCCTTGTGGACCTTGGAGTGCTCAGCACAATCCCCTCCTAATTTCTTTGGCACTGTGTTTGTAACTTCCATTCAGTGAGTCATACAGCACAAGGGCCTCTGTGAGCAGTTAAACCCATCTATCCTTGGGTCTGTTCAGTCACTTGGCCTGTTTTAAAAGAAAAGGCAGCTGTAGCAATGATATTTCATCTACTACTACCCTAGGGGGTGTGGCACTCCTTCCCTGGGCTGCATGTGCTCCCTTGGGAGCTCAGCACTACCGAAAATTGCCCTTTTGGTAACAAAGGTGTCTAATGTGTACAATACAGGCTCCAAGGTGCATCCACAGCTGTGCTGGGCGGTGGGTGAGACAGTGGCTCTGCCAGGGGCAGATGAGGATTCCTTCACATGTGCCTGCATTTGGGGCAGGGAGGTGTTGCAAAAAGACTTTAAGATTAGCTCTGTCAGGGTTGACACAGGAAGAAACAACTTAAACTAAACTTTTCCATTCCTGACCTGGATTCTTCATTCCAGGTACACCAGCTTTTACCACAGAGCTCCAAGCATGAGGAAATGACAATCTCCCAAGAGCTGATGTGGAAACGTGGGAGAGTCTCACACCTCTTACAACTTCTGCTTACCTGAGGACTTCCCTTGACTTTTTTTTTCAGTTTAATGTCAGGTTCTTCTCCCAGTCTAGCAGCGCTGCCCAGGTAATTGCTAGCAATGCCTGCAGGACTCTTTAATGCACGAGGAGGCTTATTTAGCTCAGCCTGCCTGCCTGGCTGAGGGGCTTGGCTCTGTTCCCTATAGGATCTCTCTGTCTCCTTCTCCTACGGCAGGGGAGTCTAGCGCTGTGGGCTGATCTAGTCTCATGCCCTGTGCAGGCCCATGGTGTGGTGCTTCCTCTGCATTTGTTCCTTCTAATCCCAGATGGTGCAAGGCAGTTCTTGCCCTTCCTGCTGGTGGGTGTTCCCAAAGTTCCATCCACCCCAGCTTTGCTCACAGCCACAACTCCAGGAAACTGCTGATGGAGATGGTTCCTTGGTGCCCGTTGGGTGCTGGCAAGGTGTGCAGAGGGGAAACCAGACAGCCTGAGACTTCTGTGGAACAGAGGCAAGTCCTAGGGGCTGCGGTCATAGTGCTGATGATTGTAGGTAAGAGTGTGCTGGGGTCTGGGGAGATAGAAGATGGGAAGAAACCACACAGCCAAAGGGTGCACAGTTGAAGCGGCCATGGTATGTGGAACAGAGGATGCTCGTGAAGAGCAGAGGAGAGAGTCTGCTTGGTGAGGAAAATATCTAAGTACTGGGGATGGTTGTTGGATGGTGACAAGGGCTCTGGAGGGAAGCCACAGCTGGAGAGGAGCTGGGGTGGGTGGTTGTCTCTGTGTGTGGTAGCCATCAGAGACATAGTATGGGGAGTTCAAGGGGGTCTGTACATGGGAGGACAGGGTAGAGATGGATATACCTCATGTTTTATAAGCTGTACTCAAGGGGCATGTAGCCATATAAGGAGCATGGGGAAGGTTAGGAGGTGTGTGATAAAGGACCAGGGCTGTAGAGATGGAAGGGGAGGCCTGGGGTGTGGACAGAAGCAGCTTGGGTGGGTGTAAGGGGGGTGTGAAAGCTGAATGGGGGTGGAAAGCCTGGAAGAGGTATATTCCCAGCACGGGGAATGTGGGTGCGCG
>VYXC01001553.1:91491-167532 GCA_013397175.1 Platysteira castanea | reverse complement strand
TCCTGTCGTGGCGGGATCTGGCTTGGGGGCAGGGTGTGGGCCAGCATCGTGGCGGGATCTGGACCCACGCTCCCGGGCTGCCCGCTGAGCCCGGTCCCGGTCCATGGCGNGTTGTGGATAGGAAGATGTGGATGTGAAGTATAAATCCCAATGCACCCACGGGCGATGGGGCTGGAGGTGTGCAGTCCCAGGGACCAGGGACCATGCACCCACATNGGAGGCGGGGGCCTGGCGGCCGGGCAGGGGCGCCATGGCGGCGGCCGAGACGAAGATCATTTACCACCTGGACGAGCAGGAGACGCCGTACCTGGTGAAGCTGCCGATCCCGGCCGAGCGCGTCACCCTCGGCGACTTCAAGGGCCTCCTCAACCGCCCCAACTACAAGTTCTACTTCAAGTCCATGGACGACGACTTTGGGTGAGCGCGGGCCCGGGCCCGGTCCCCCGGGGCCACGCGTGGAGCCCGGGCCCCGTGGGCCTCCCCAGGGAGCAGCGGGGGGCGGCTGGGGAACATCCGCCGCACACGGGGCTGGGGCCGGGGCTGGCTGCCCCCTCGGCCCGGGCAGTGCCCCTGGGGCGGCGGGGCCGGGATCCCCGGGGTGGGGAGGGGTCCCGCTCGTGCCTGGCGAGGGGAGGGGGACCCACATCCATCCTCCATCCCCACTGCCTTGCCTTGGAGAGGATGGGGATGGTGACACCCTTGGGTTCTGTCTGGGGGTGCACACCCTCCGTGCACCCCCAGGACCTCACCTGGGGGTGGCTAGTGGTGATACCCCCTGTGCACATTCTCTGGGGTTCGTTGTCTCTGGGTGCTGCCTCTGGGGACAGCCCCATATCCTCAGATCCCCCATCAGCTCTGGGGAATCTGCCCCATGCTAACTCCTCAGTGAGGGAGCTGGTGATACCTTCCTTCTTTAGGTGCCAGAGGCACCTTGGAGGAGACCGTCACCCCCTGGAGGAGACCATCATTCCCATCTGAGGACCACCCCCTCCCCATGCTCAGGATGTTTGGCCAACACCTTGCCTGAGGTGGTATCTCCCGTGCAGCCCACACTGGGGTGTCTAGGGTGGCATCCTCCAGTTGTATCCTACTCAGGACTGTCATTCTCCACCAAAAGGGCCTGGGCATCTCCCACTGTGCCTGCCTGGGGAGAGTGCCCCTTGCTCCCTCTGCCAAAAGGGTGTGGAGGTAGTGCCACCTCCATCAGCTCTTTCCAGGAAATGGATTTGGGGACAGTTTTGTTCTCCTACCATCCATTTTGGGGAGGGACGTCCATTTTGGCAGCTTTATCCTCTGCATCTCATTTTTGGGAAGAATGGGTAGAGAGGACCAGCTTTCTCCTCCCCTCTGCCTCCATGGAGAAGGAATGAGAGCTCTACACATGCTGCCCATCTCTGAGCAAGGGGTGTGTGCAAGACCCACTGTACCCATGTACATGGCCCATCCTCAAAGTGAGATGTCCCGTGCTCGATCTCTGGGACGGATCTGTATGGAAGAGGGGTGCAGCCCTGCCTCATATCCCATCTCCTACAGGGCAGCTCTCTTCCAACACTGGTGTTTCCATCACTTCTTTTTTCATGCCCTTTGGTTCCTCCCATCACAGGTGGCTCTTTGGAGGTGAGGAGGTGTGTTCTGTCCCTTTTTTAGATATTTTACTCAGTGATCTTCAGGGGAGCCCCTGCTATCTCCCACCTGTGTAAAGTTGGTTAATGTTCTAGGGAGCAAGAACTGTGTGAAGCCAACTCCCTGTAAGACCCTTTGTCCTCACTCTGTTTTGTCCAGATTTCCTACATCTGACTCTCCTTTCACCTTTTTGAGGACCTCTATTTCCATCTTGAGACCATCTTGGTTTCCACAACTTGTGACCCTTTACCATTCCTAGGACTTTGGTATTTGAAGGAATTGCGTGATCCTTCCTCCTCTGAAGATTTAGTGTTTACAATAGGTCTTGCGTATGGAGCTGGAATTGCGAAGTGTTTTCAGTTTATAGTCTTCCCAGTGTCTTCTCACTGCACAAAATACCTCTCTAGGCTGTGATTTTGGCTTGTACCCCGTGTTGAACAGGGCTGGGCCTGTTTGGAGCTTGGATGAGATCTGTGTGGCTGCCTCAGCAGGGGGGGTTCTGCACTCCTCAGCCAAATTATCCCAGTGCCCAGGTTCCCTGTTAGTGTGGGAGGTGCCAGCTTTCACATGAGGCTTGAAATTTGGAGTTGCTCCTTTGACCACAGTCTGGGATGCTTTGCCTCCCTAAATTCATCCTGACCCAGTGGAGAGCTTTAGTCCTCAGAAGCTTCCCCATTCTCTCCTGGCAAATTGAAGTCTCCAGCCCTTGTTTTCCATAAATTTCCTCAGCAATATCAGTTGTCTGTGGATCATTTCCTGTCCCTCAGCTGTTGAGTAGCGTTGGGTGCTATGAAACAGCTGCCTCTCCCTGTCTCAGAGGGGACCATGTTCATTGGTGGGAGAAGTGAATTCTCCATGCATGCCGTTTGTAAACAAATGCTTTGGGATCCTTTGAAATGTTGTTCTTGAAGTGAATTCAAACTTATCTTGAATGAAACATTGCCATGTGGGTGGGAGAGTGCGTAACTATAAACAAAGTTTAGTAATAAATAGCAGCATGTCACATTGGGAAGAGGGGTCTGGTGGCAGTGAAGTTTTGTGCTGTGCCTTTTCATCCTCCTCTATATCTTTACAGTTCTACAAGAGGAGGTAGATGATAGATTAACAAAACTCACCAATAAAGCAGCATAGAGAGTTGGTGTCATAACCCATGACAGGGTGATAGCAGGGAGAGGGGAAAATCACTTGGGAAGACACCACAAATTCAGTTGTGTCAGAAGTGCATAGGATGAGATTTTTGTTGTGACCAGTTCAGCTAATTTGTTTGGGAAGCAGAAACCTCTCTGGAAGGGAAGGTGCAGCTGAGAGGGGGTTGGGGGATGTGTGTGGGCCCTTGGAGGAGTCCTGGACAATGAGCTGTGCAGTTGGAGCAGCACATGTGAGGCCTGGGGTGTGACAGAGACAGCAAGACTCTTCTGGTGTCACCATGGATGCTTCATCAGGAAAGCAGTCTCTGCTCCTTTCCAGAGAGCTGAAGAACATGCTGGTGTTGGCTGGAACATGGTGGGAACAACCAGAGCAGTCCAGCTGCAGCCTTGTCTCTGGGCAGCCCTGAAGCCCCAGGCAGCACACAAAATAGAATCATAGAATTATTTTGGTTTGAAAAGACCTTTAAGATCATCAAGTCCAGCTGAAAAATTTTCATGATCCCTGGTAATTGATGTCCATGAGAAAGCGAGCCATTGTCCTGCAGGGAGAATCAGAGACAGAAGGGCAGGAGGCACCTTGGCTGCTTGACTGTAAATGCATGAGCAATTAGTGAAAATTAGAAGAAGGTTAACAATGGTGGCATTCAGAAGCTGTGTGACAGGGAAGAGCATTTCTCTCTCACTCATGTATTCCTCTCAGCCTCTTCCCTCAGGGAGTTCCCTCAGGATGCCTTCTGCCTGGCTTGTGCTGGGCTGGTGTCTGTCAGCTGAGCGGTGTCCAGGAGTAGGACCCAGGTTAAAGCCCCTCAATGAGAGATGAAGTGGTTGGCCTTAGGGCAGCTGATCAGTGAGGAGGAGGGCTGTGGGTCCCATGGTTCTGCTTTGGACCTTCTGCAGGATCCCTGTGGCATAAACCAAATTTTTCTTCTTATCTATTGTTAGGAGCAGAGGCATCTCACCTTCCAGCGCCAGCTGGAGCCGGATGTCCAGTGTTTCCTCTCACCTCTGTGGCCCAGCCTGAATCTGTTTCTCCCTCTTCCTCCTTTTTCCCAGGCTGTGGATCTCCAGTCTGGTATTCCCTTCAGCTCACCCTATCCCCAAGGCAGTATTACAGCCTCACTCTTGGTGTGTGGGATTTTTCATTCTTTTGTTTATCTTGTTAGTATTTGTTTGCTCTGAGAATCAGAGTAGTGATGGAGCAGCTTCAGTGTTTACATCTCCTTGGAAATGTGAACTGAGGCTCCCCTGGGTGGCTGTGGAGTTGTCAGGCTATGGCAGGAATTAGTGCTCAGCTCCAAATTAAGAAGAACCTGGAATGGTGTCACTTCTGGGTAGGAAAGAGGAGAAGCGAGATGAATTCATGCACCTGTTCCTGGGGAGAGGAGTTGTGAGCGGCAGGAAGGCTGCAGGATTTTGTTCCTGATGCAGCGGGCTACAGCTGTACATAACAGGGTGCAGATATCTGTGCTCTTGTTGGCTTTGTGTGTTGCTCATCCCAGAAGTGGAGGCACAGGAAGATCAGCTGATGGATGGTGTGAGCGTGGCAGTGCACAGATGTGGTAGACTCTTCTTGGACCCGAGACACTTTGTGTGGATGTGTGTTACCATGAAGTGTGGAACTACCCTTGGCCTGCTAACATTGTGCTCATTAGAGAAGGAAGGCTTTTTCCTGCAGCTTGAATTTTTTCATTTGGTGTTTCACAGGTAAGAGCTGTGTGCTGGTCAGCAGGAGAGCACCTTAGATCAGTGCAGTGCTGTGACCACTTGTGAGATCCATGTTCTCCGTCAGACCACCCCCAGGTTTTTCGTAGGATTTTGAGCAGACTTTTTAATTTCTGGTTTTTGCATACAGTGGAATTTCCAACTGTGCCTTGTCCACTTGACACTGGGAGCTTCTTAGGCAAACATTTGTGTGGATCTTAGCATGACAGAGCTCTCAGTTTGTAGAGGAGCTACAAGAACAGGACTGTAAATTCTTCTGGGCACCTGTGTACTTGGGAAGGAAACAGCTATGCTGATGGTCTGTAGTTTGTAGTTTGCTGGGACATGGGCTTCAGTTAAGTGTAAAGTGTCTCCTACCCAAGTCCATCGTGAGAAACGTACCTGGGCAGTGTGGACTTCTCCCCAGCCAGGTATTGTGCATGTTTGCCTCAGCTGAAGTACAGATTTGTCTTTTCATCTGATAGAACTCTGAGAATATTCTTATATCAGTTGAAATGTGGTTTCTTTTGATTAATTTTTTGTTTCTAATTGATACTGCTTATTTTCCATTGATCAAAATGTGTTCCCACAGGCGCATGCTAAAGTTTAAGCTAAACTTTTCAAAGCAGTTTAATGAGGGCAGTTTGTGTGTCCAGGTAAATCGTTAGCACCCGGCCTGAAGTTCTGCCTTGTCTTTCCATAAATTGTGGAGTGCCTGAAAGTTTGAATTTCTTTTGCCTGTGAAGAAATCACTTTGGTTATCGTTTTGCTTATCTTCCCTTCACTCGGCCACCTCCCCTGTTCTAGGTTGGAGAGCAGAAAGGCCCCATTCTCCTGCAAGGGGACCACTCCTCCCTCCCCATCCTATTGGTTCTGCATTGCTGGGAGGACACCAGTGGTCTGAGGTACAGTGGTGGGATGGTGCTGCTCCTCCTGCCGCTGCTGGTTTCTCCCTCTTGCAGGTCTGCATTCCAATTTTAGTTTCAGAGCTGTGGTGAGTGATTCCTTGGTCTCAGCTGTGAACTGAAAATTGGTATCCAACTAATCACTGGCTCAGTATTTTATCCAGACCTGCTTAATTATCACCTGCTCTGCAAAGCTGGGTACAAGGCAGTGATTAGGACAACGCTCTGGAGGCAGAACAAAGCGGGCGCTGCTGGAATTCCCAGTGTAGCGGTCAGATGCTGTTGGTATTTGGCGGTCTCATCTCTGCACATGTACATGAGGAAACGCGTTGATTCTCTCTGAAAGGCTGAGTGATTTATTTTTATTGCAGGGTCTTTTTGAAATTGATGCCAGTGGTGACTGTCCTTCTGGCTGGAAATGCTGGGGGCTGGGGAAGGGATCCTAAACTTAATAAGCAGTGTCAGTTTCTAAGCAGTGGTGAGCACTGGCATGGTGCCCCTGCCTTTCCTGCCAGCTCTTTGTAGCATGAGTTGGGGGAGTTGTGTTATTTTGATTTTGGGAACTTTTTAAAATTTATTTTTAATTTGAAACTTTTGCTGTCTACAGAAGACCTTTGCCTGTCCCATGCCCCTGGTGGAGACTGCTTCCATGTCAGCATAAGTTTCATACTGGGAGAGGTTGGCAAGAAGTCTGTGAGTGAAAGGGCCTACAAAACTCCCTTGCATGCTCACGTCCTTTGTGGTGCTCTAAGTGATAGCATTGGCCCTACTGGAAGGTGGCCATCACTTTTTTCTAGTTTCTGGTCAGTCCCTGTCCCTTCCATGTGGAGGGCAGCACTTTACACATGAGAGGCCACAGCACCCCATCTGTTGTGCTCCAAAGGATGTGTTTCCATACCTGCTGTGAGGTGAGCTGCCCTCATTAGCAAGGGCCCACCAGCAGTTATTTCAGACATTTTGTGTGTAGGTTACTGCAGCCTGTTCCTCTGTCTCCTGAGCTGCTGAGGATTTGGCATAGAGCTGCTAACCACTGTCTGCATTTGTGGTGGGGATTTCCTGTAATGCTGCCCATGCTCGGGGTGGCACATGGACACTGGAGCTGATTCTGGCTGGAGCTGCTGCTGAAGGCTTGTTTCCAAGTGTTGTGGTGGTGTTGGTGGGGGCTACAGCAGTGCCAGGGCTGAGGTGAAGATGGAGATGGTTAGTTGACAGTATTCCCTGCTCCCCTGGATTGTATTGTCTGCGCCTGGCTGTGTGTCCTGCTGTTCAGACCCAGCTATTACTGACTCTGTAGGTGTCCGGCTTTCTCAGTTGTGGTTGGAGCTGTGCTCTGAAGGCCACATTGGATGGCAGTCACAGCCTGGTTTCTTTGCCCAGGGGTAGCGTTCGGAAAGCCAAGTTAGCCAAATCAGGCTGCAGACCAATTTCCCTAAGGCCTTGTCTGTACTATGCAAACAATGAAGCTTTACAACAGCTATTGAACTAGTTTGCAGCCAGAGCTGGTCAGAATTTTTTTTTTTGACTGAATGTGTTTTCTCCCAAAATATGGTGTTATGTTGAAGCCAGCATTTTTCTTGGAGAGGCATTGTTTTCAGTTATGTGTTTGATGGGAATGTTTCTTAATTTTAAGCCTCTTTTGTAGTTTCTGAAAAAAAAGGAAAAAAAAAGAAAAAAGGTCAAGAAACCTTCACTCAGCCATGAGAATGCAGCTGTTTTGGTGCAGTTCAGTGTTTTGAATTCATGTGGAGGACTCTGGTCCTCCAAATTCCAGCACAGAGCAAAAACCTACCTCAATGTCTCAGAAATTGTTGCAAAGTAAATCAGTGTGCCCTGACTGTGATACGGCTGTGCTCCAGCACGGTTCAGTGTTGGAAGTCAAGGCAAAATGCCGTAAAAAATGGCTCATAAACCACCATAATTTAGGTCATGACCTGAGCCTTTTTTGTTGTTATGGGATGATAGAGGTGACCCCACTGCTCAGTTTTCTGGTTTGTGCTGAAATACATCTTTTTTCTAAAGGGAACTCTAGAATTTCATCTAGAACTTGGCCGTTCCCATATCCCAGACATTGGCTCACCCACAGGGTGGGTACTGGATCTTCTAGGTGGTAGTGTAAGCAGTGATGCTCCTTCCTACATGGCTGCAGTGAGAGCAGGATGTTGCTGGGGAGGCAGCATTTCATAATGGACTCTGAGAAGGAAGGTGCTGGCATGCAGGGGTGAAGGTAGATTGTCCATGAGCCCAAGGTCAGTGTGCTTGGAGGACTGAGCTTTCAGTAAGTCCCTCTTCTCCATCATGCTCCTGGCCTCTTCCTCATGTGATTTCCCCACCTGGTCTCCCAGCAGGCCTGAGCTCGTGAAGGTGGAGGCAGCCACCCATCACAATGCACGTGGGGATGCTCAGGAAAAAAGGGTCTGTGAATATAAGCAAAGAAAATCTGGTTTCCCCTGCAGCTTTTCTGTTGCACAGATGGGTTAGGCTTCGATCCTCTGTCAGGGTGGGCATCAGGCCCTTCATCTAGACTTGAAAGCTGTATAAGTAGAGATGTAGGGAGCATAGGTGAAATTCCTGAAGTCCTTTTTGAGCTCAGTGTACTTAAAGGGGTGGGAAGCCTCTTCCATGTCTGCATGGCAGTTTGTGAACTGTTCTGAGCTGAGGGTACCTGCTGTAATGAATTGCTACTCCTCCACCCTTGTCTGCATCCAAATAGATAGAACAATGTTGTGGTTTAAGATACTTGATCTATGTAAAAGCCCATGAAGAGGAGCTGGGCTTGCAGAACACAGCAGAGACTGAGTCCGCAGGAAATTGCCTTCATGTTGCACCAGCTTTGCATCATGCTGCACATCTGATGAGGCAGCAGTCAGGGCTGTGTGGTTTTGGTGTTTCCTATTGATTTCCTCCTCTCTCCATCCCTTGTTTGTTATTCAGAACCTGCCCTTCTGACCTGTGCTGGATGGATGGTTGTTTTCCAGAAGGGGGATGTGGCACCACGTGGCTATGTTACTGTTTGTCCCACTGATGCTGGCTTGTTAGGCAGCAGCTGGCAAGTTAAGTAAAACTTAATCCTGCTGGTGGCTGCCGTTGGAAATTTTTGGACCAAATCCTTTTGTAAAGGCTTTTTGGAAGGCGTTTCAATAAGGTACAAATAGGGGAATTAGTCTAATCTCTGTGACTTTGTCTGCTTTGTCCATGTGCTTATCTGTGTAATGCCATGGTGGCCTTAGGAGAGAGCGTGAGCTTTTGGGCTGTGAATATCCCTGTCTCCGAGGACTGCATTAACTTGCAGAGCTGAAGCATTAGTGTTTCCCTGAGCCCCAAAGCTCTTGGTTTCACTTGTTTCCATCGCTGTGTTGTTACTACTGTAGCACTAATAATAAACCCGTCCAGGAATGGGCTGGAACTCTCTGGAGGCTTTCGCAGGCAGAGATGCACGGTGCTGACCTTCCTGTGCTGTGTAATTCGGTGTGGCAGCAGAGGGTTGGGACTGTTGTGGTTGTTGTATCAGTTATTTATTGAAGGGGACCTGCCAAAGGTGTTGTTTTTCCAGTCACACCTCGCTATGGAAGGTAGCAGAAGCAGCATTTGGGTACCCTACTCCACTAAATCCTTTGTGGTGATTATCCCCTCACTGGGGTATCTGTCCTTGTGTCTTGTTGGCTAAAATTTGTTATGATGTTAGAGCTGGAGGAAAAGAGGATGCAGTGTGAGCAGTGACTGAGTTGCTGCAGTGGGAGTCTATCCTTCTGGTCCTGGCTGAAGACAGAACCTGAAGTGGGAAAGGCTTCCTCGCGTGACTTGGAGCAAAGCTCTGTTTCTGGGAGAGCTGTCACTGGCTGCTGTCTGGGAAGGTCTTTCCTCTGCTGGTTTTTGACCTGCCCCGAGGTTTGGAGAGGAATTTATTTGCTACATGGCCCCCCCCCCCCGATCGCTGGCAGCTGTCTCTGTGATAGGATGGGAATTCCGGGTCTGGGTAACAGAGTTTATGGACTTTTCATTGTTTGCTGGTGGCTACAGGCTGGTTCTGAGTACACCAAGAGTCTGCCAGAGGGGCCTGTGTTTCAGGAGCTTTGGCTCTGCATGGATTATTATAGCAGGGAAGCTGGTGTTAGCACAGTAGTAACCTGCCCACACCTGGGCTTCACCTCTTTCTCTCAGCATCACTGTGACCACCTACTTGTGGTCTTTTTGTGTCTCGTGATCTGCGAGCAAATAGGTTGTCCCCTGTACAGTGCATTGTGCTGTGCCACTATTGTTGACAGCCAGAGCACTGTCAGCAGCGGGTGACAACCTTGGCTTGGTGGCCCGATGCTATCAGGGCAGGGAGAAAGTTGCTGCAGTGCCGATGGCTGTTGCCTGGTTGGCCCTAGGGCACATCAGCTTCTCAAACTGAAGCTTTTTCCAGAAGCTGTGATGGATATGCAAACTCCATACCTGTGTTTGCATACAGCTAACCAGCTGTCCCAGTTCATTCAGCCCTGCCTAGCTCAACCAGTATGTTAGTGCCATTCACACAGAGACTTGCTTGTGGGCCCAGCTGGGGCTGGGTCATACTGGAAGTCCATATAGGGCCTCAATGCATGAAGTCTTGCTAGTGCACTCTGTTCATTTGAGTTTTCTTCCTAGTGTCTGTGTCTCTGAGAAGGGTGGATTTTCATGGTTCTGGCTGTGGAGCTGAGTCCCTTATGGCAAACCTGCCTTAGACCTAGAGCTGGCAAATGCACCCTGAAGGGGGTCCTGCGAGGTGGATTTTTCTTCTTGATTAAAAATATATTGTTTCAGCTGCGGCCAAAAGTTTAGACTTGGGAAAACTCTTCAAGACTATTCCTTGTCTAAGCATCTTGGAAATGTCAGGGGACTTTGAGGATGTCAACATCTGCATCAGTTTAGGGTAAACTCTGGGTTTCCTTTGGGCGGTTCCAAATCAACACGGAGGTGTGTAACATCTCTGCCAGTGTGCATGATGTTGGAGCTGGGTCTGACTCAGCTGTCCCATGTAGAAGGGTTTGTAGATTTGAGGTGGGGGCTGAGTCTGGCCATGTTGACTGTAGGATCCAAGTGAGCTCCTGGTTGGTCAACAAGTGGTGCTGGCACTAAGTATTTGTGCATGTTCTACATGAAACTTACAGGAGAGGTGCTTCAAGGGAACTTGATGTCAGTATTGCAGATAATTAGGAAGCTCAAAATCAGGGTGGTCTTGTAACTTGACTTACCAGCAGATCCACAGACACAGGAAATGGCCCTATTGCAGCAATAACATATGATGAGTATTTCTGGGCTGCCTTTGGGAATGGTTAATGTGCAGAATGACCAGTTCAACACAGTTACCGAGCTCATGGGATATTTACAGACTTGTAGGCAGGTTGTGCGGCCTTCCACTGCACTCTTCTGTCCTTGAAGGACCTAGGAGTTGGCAGTTGTGGCTTTGAGACCCTCTGCAAGAGAAGCATTTCATGTCATGGGATGGTGGTTTCTGGAGGTCACTGGCCATTACTCAGCCTTAGGTGCAGTTGTCAGAGACAGCAGGTGGAAGGTTTTGTATGGCACATGGCAGGGTCAGGCCCGGGAGTTCACAGTGTCAAAGAAAAGCAGCAGTTGGACCTGGTGCTACAGTGGTCCAAAACACTGTCCTCTCCTAAGCTGAGGGGAAACTTGCCCTTTTGTTGAAAAGGAAGATGATTCCTGGTGTAGAGGTGAGTCCTGGTAGGACCTGAACTGAATTCTGTATGTGGGAACCATGAATATTCTTAATTTACAGTAATGTATTGGGTCCTACTGTATGGCTTTCATCTACTTTCTGGACCTCTAGTTGAGTAAGTTGTGTGCCAGCACATGCTTGGTTTGGTAAAGACTGGAGCACCTTTCTTGTCTCTTTCTTGCAGCAGTTGAACAGTAATTGCATGCTTGCTGGGTTGCTGGCTGGCGGGCAAGCCTGGCTGGCCTGTTGAATGATGGTTGGTAGGTTCCTCATTGTATTCAAGGGTTTGGCCCTATGTCTTGAATGGAGTTTGGTGAATAAGGCTGGTGTTAGTGAAATTGATGAAGTATATAAAAGGCTACTAAAATGTGCTCTATTTCCTGTTTTTTTTATACAGGGATTTTTTTGTACCATCCCCTGCATGACACCATGAAAAGCAGATGAGGAAGAAAAAGAATGTGTCCCTGGCCTAGCAATGGTCAGAAATGCTTCTTATGAGTGTTCAGACCCCTCATGCTTTCTTCTGCCTCCTGCATTTTATGACCAGAGGGATGTAGTATCACTGTTCATCCATTTTTCAGAGTACTGCAATAGCTTGGGATCAGGGACAGAGTTCTGTCTGCCACCATGCAGCTGTTCTAACACTGAAAGGCTCTTCTTTGCGTGAGTCCTTTTCATTGTCTTTGGCAAATGTTTTGTGGTGAAACTTAGTTGTGAGCTTTATTAACTGCCTGTTGGTTTTATGAGGGTTCTCTCTATGTCTTACAGACCCAGTTAGCAGAGCTGTTGCTGGTGGCAGCCCAGCTGGATGTGCAGAGTAGGTGCAGCCATCTACAGCCTGTCATGCTTCAAGACCCCTTCCCATCGGGTAGGAGGTTAAGCTGGTTTCCTGGGGAGACTTGCAAAATTGTTTGTGCAAGGAGAGAGCAATGTGAGCTGGTCAGTGTTTTGAGGACAAGACGCATGTGGAGGCTGCTTTGTCATCTCCTTGTGGAGATCTGTCATTAAATTAATTATTAACACGATGCGGGGAACTGAACCTTGCTCCTCTTCCCCACAGACATCTGTCTTGGTCTGTGTGGTCCCAGACCTGCTCTGGAGGTATCTGGCTGGCAGAAAGGTGCTCCTAGAGCATAGGGCTGGTGCTGGGCAGGGCTGCTCTGCTGGCAGCCTGTGATGAGGGGGTGCTGGTGAGCAGACTGCGTTGTGCTTCCCCAGGTGTGGAAGTCCAGGCTTTCAGACTTTGTTTCCCACCCTCCCCCTCCTCCCAATTTCCCCCTCTTCTCCTCTCCTTGCTCTCCCGCTGAGTTGATGCTTTTCCAGGAATGAGCTGTACTGCTGGCCCAGCACATTCCACAGCAGCAGCGCTTTCTTGGCAGGAGCCTCACTTGCTGTTAGAAAAAGCAGGACTGACTTGGTGTCCCTCAGCTGACGGCCAGAAAAGGAAGGCCTGGTCCTGCATTCCTCATGGTGCATGCAGAGCCTACACTGGCGTCATGGCCTTCTCCTTTGGTTGGGGTGTATATGCAAACATCACACTGTCCCCCCAGCAGCCCTTGGGGCTCTTAACAGCTCCTCATAGTTGTCTTAACCAGTCTGAAGTCTCTGGACATTGCAGAGGAGGCTGTTGCTCTTCTAGCCAGCCTCGAAATGGGGGAGTGACTTCTCACTCATGGGGACTTGCAAGGAGCTCCCTGTGGGGCCCAAACACCTCATTCACAAGCTTCTTGATAAGCTGGTGTTGTGTCCTTTGCGTTTTGTTACCAGCAGTAGCCAGATAAACCCTTTGTCCACCTCTGCACTTTTTTCACCTCTCTCCCTTTCCCTCTGTTGGCAGGAGCTGCTGTTTTGCAGCTCTGCCTTGTGGGCTCTCCCAGCTGTCTGTGTCCAGATGGAGCAAAGTGTCACAGCAGACCAAACCTCCTTCCTCCGGTGTGCTTGCTGTCTCACAACATTAGTGTGAACCACAGCAACCACATCAGGATTTTACCCTGTCTCATACACGTCTCTGGCTGAGGCCTCTTTGGGCCTGTTTCCTCTCCCACCCTGAAAACAAGCCCAGCTTTTGGCCACTGTTATTATATCTGTGGAATTGTCTCCATTCCCTGAAGGTCATTTCTGCAGATGTTTAACCTCAAATCTTTTTTTCTCACAGTGAGTCTCTGCACTTGTCTTGTGTCTTTGTGTTGGGCTGTGGAAGCTTTTAGTTGTTGAGGAGCTGAAATTGAGCTAGCAGGGTGAAGAGCCTGACTGGGCTTCTGCTGGAAGTTCCCGTTTGTCCTGATTTCCAATTCAAAGAGACTGAAAGTGTCACTGAACCTTCGGGGGCCTGCAGAATGCTTCCTTTGATGATGTCTGTAAATGTCCTTCCGGAGGCTGGAAGCATCGCTTGGGCAGGGCAGGATTAATTAGTGTGGAGGTGCCTCCTGCAGTCGCTGTGCAGCTTCCTGCTGCCGGTCGGTCGGGAGAGGAGTGGCCTGTCAGGCTTGTTTGCAGAGCAGGGCTGCAGCCAGATGGTCACTCTGGGATCAAGGCAGGAGGGGCTGCCAGGGCTCTGGGCTCACTGTGAAATCAGTCTGTAGCTTTGCTCTGATAAGTGCTGCTCCTGGGCAGGCCTCTGAGGCTGGGTGGCTCCTTCCTAAATGCCATTCCTTTTCCAGTCTTTGGACTAGATGAACAGGAGGTCTGATCTATGTCATCTCCCACCGAGTGATGCCTGTAGGACTGAGCACAGGTCCAGCTGGAGCCAAGCATCGCCCAGACTTAGGGGCTCTGCTTGTCCTGGTATTTGTCCGGTGGAGTGATTGCAGATGTGTTGATGAGGGATTCTCAGGGAAAACAGTTGGCATCTTGGATGTCTGTTCAGCCCTTGCCTGGCTGACCGTGGGAAGCAAGCACAGCAAGCTGGGGGTGATGCATGGGGAGGCTGTGGGGCAGGAGAATTAAGAATGGTTGAGGGAGGCTCTAGGCCCATAGCAGGGGGATTGGGACAAAATTGTCTTTAAGGTCCTTTTCAACCCAAACCATTGTCTGAAAAACGAAAGAGCCTGCTCTTGAGGAGGGCAGGTAGTAGCTTGAAATGGAATGACCTTTGAGGAGTCCTTGTGATGCTCCCTGGACTTGTTAGGAGTGCAGGAGTGGCCTTTCCTGCTCAAATGCAGAGGTGTGTTATTGTTGTGGTAGTAGGACAGCTACTAACAGCTGGTTTGTGCTTCTTGATTCTTAAAAAACATACCAGGTGAAGACAGTGCTGCAAAGGAGCTCATGTTCATGTGGGGTGCAGGGACAGACAGGACAGCAGCTCCTCTGGGGAGGAAGGTCTGACAGAACTAAACCATCTACAGACCTGTGTTTCCCGTTTTACCCCATGCTGCAGCATAGAGGAGCAGTGTGGAATACCCTGTCTGGGGGCTTGGAAGGGAAATTAAATGGAAAAGTGACAGTCTATTTATGGTCAGAGAGCCCTTCTCACCCCAGTGTCATGCAATTTGTACTCCTCCCCTTTGCACAGGAGGTGAAAATACAGTGAGGGAGACCCAAAAAGTGCTTTGGCTTACGGAGACAGACAGCTCAAATCTTCTAATCCTGTTTGATGCGTCCTGTTTGCCTGCAAAGCCCAAGGTCTCGCCAATACCTGTGTGATCACTGCCATGTGTATTCTTTGGTTGGCCCTGAAGCCCTTGGGTGAATTGTATCCCTGTGGGAAGCACACGTATCGTGTCTGGGCTTAGTCTAACAGGCACGTATTTCCCATCTGAAATCTCTACTCTCCTAGAGAATTGCCTTGTCCAGTTTTCTCTTCTGGTGAAATGGCTGCAGAGCTCATCCCTGTGGCTTCAGCATTATCTTGCAGAAAAGATGAGGATTTTGCTCCAGAGCCAGGAGCTGCTCATATCTGGGTAGTGAAACATGAAGGTGCTTCCTTTCGCTATGCAGCATTATTAATCTATACAATCATTTGGAAGCAAGACATCCCTGCCCTAAGGGGAGTGTTCTACAGGTCTTGAAAATGAGATCACATTTATAGTGTGTAAATCCCTGAAGCTTGTGCTATTGGGTAGAAGTGTCTCCTGATGTTTTTTTGTTTGGTTGGGATTTTTTTCTTCCTTTGTGAGCTGTAGGAGATGGGGGCTGTTAAGGTTATAGGAATGACGAGCCTAATTGTGCACTTTTGGAATGTTGTAACAGAAGATTGTTTGTAATCGAGTTTCTGGGCTTTGCACTGTTGGAAAGAACGTTGCTGTTCTGTAAAGGTCTTTCCTCTTAATAATTGAACTAAACAGGAGATCATCTTACTTTTTTCATCTGCTCTACTAACTTTGTATCTTTTTAGTGTGAAATTGTCACTGCTCAGTTGTCTTCTCAATCTTTGCACGCCCCCTGTTTTTCATCCTGGCCATCAAGCTGTCCAACATGCTTGAGAAGTCCCCATCCCTGCCTCCCTTCTTGGTACTGACCCCTCTGATGCCAGATTCAGCTTTTGTGTTTGCCACCACATCTGTGATTTCTTCTCTCTGAGTGTCCTCCTCACTGCAAACCCTTAGATAGGCAAGCTGGGGGACTGCCAGAGACAAGCAGTAATTGCTGCTGAGCTCCAGCCCGCCTCCGAATCTAGGAATCAAATCCTGTGGAAGCTTTTGTCCGTGCCTCTTGGATTTCTTCTTTTGCTGGGCTTGTATTACTCCATCCGAGTTCTTCGCAGGGACCTCGCTGAGGCTAGCGGATGCTGCTCAGGAGAGACCAGAGCTGGCTGAAGCTAGAAACTTGCTTGTATCCGCAGCCTCAGCCAGGCTGGAGGCCACCGAGGGGAAACGAGGAGGCTGGAGCACAGCAGCTGCGCTGGTGATGTGTGCTCAGCCGGGGTCTGACACGGCGCAGCCGTCTCTGTGGCTTGAGGTTTATGGCCTCCTTTCTCTCCTGTGCACACTCTCTTGTTCCCCACCTTCCCTTCATTCCTAGGACATGACTCTGTGATATAAAATACCATCTAATTTCCTGAGCCGAGCTGGAACTCCCCAGAGAAGGCAGCGTCTGCCTGCCTGTTCCTCACCCGCCTCTGTGTCCATGTTCCGGGCTGCCAGCTGCTCCCGCCGGCAAGGCAGCGGGAGGGAAACTGGGAGCGTGGCATCTTCCCAGGCCGTGGGGAGAGGGTCTGCCGGCTCCAAAGGAGGAGCTGGTGGGAGGGTAAGGACGGAGCCGGGGTTGGAGCTGGGTTTCCTTTGCTTCCCTCCCTGCTGCCGGGGTTGTCCCTTCCCCTCCCCCAGCTGCATGGCAGCAGATGTGCTGCTTGTGTCAGCCCTGGCAGCCCCCTCCGCACACCCCAGCCGGGCTCCTGCGCAGCCAGAGCCTCGTCCCCTCCTCCTCTTCCTTCTCCTCCTCCTCCTCCTCCTCCTCCCCCTGGCTTGGCCCCGTGTCACTGGGGATGGCGATGGAATCATCCGCCCACTCGGCCTGCTCCCCCTGTAACCCTCCCTCCCTCCTTCCTCCCTCCCGCAGGACTCTTTGTTGGAAAATTCAAGGCAGATGAGTGCCGGGGAGCGCTGGGCCTGCGGGCCAGGCACTGAGCTGCAGCTTGGCCTCGGCGTGTCTGCTGGCCCCAGGATGGGAAGGGGGCCGGTGCAAGGCTCAGGTTGCCCCCACATAGAAGGTTTTTTTCCTGGCCACGATTCTTCGTCGTGTTGTGCCCAGCCCCCAGCAGGACATGGGAACATTCAAAACCTGACAGTAAACTCAAAGCAGTCCCTCTGAAATCAGCCTTGCGCAGATGTTTTCCCTGGGCTCTGGTGGCTCCAGCCAAAAGGAAAGGCTTGGTGAGAACCGAGAGAGCCTGAACTCCTTCTGGGTCTGCTCTTTCAGGATTCCCGGGCTCAGACCCCATCAGGTGGGGGCTGTTCCCAGCACATTCAGAGGATGGTTTTCCCTGCCAGCACATCCGCGGGACAGTTTGATCTCATGGCTGCCTCCCCGTGCAAGCCCGGAGCAGAAACGTGGCACTGCTCACAGCTCCCCCAGAGGCTGCTCGCTCGGTGGCTTCTGACGTGTGAACCTGCAGTCGTGTCCGTGCGAAAAGTGTGACTGGAAGAGTGCTGAGAGGTGGGAGGAGGAAGGCTGCAACTCGGGCTGAGGCTGGAAAGGAATGGAGGAGGAAGGCTGCAGTTCAGGCTGAGGCTGGAAAGGAATGCAGGGCGCAAATAACTGGGATGGTGCGAGGAGTGACAGATGTGAGCAGCGCTGCAGAGATATTTCTGCTCGGCATGTGCCTGACTCCAGCACTATCAGTTTTTGCTCTGTAGAGTCTAAATATATAATCCATTGTGCTCTGGCATCTGGGTGATAAATAGTGATAAATAATGTAGTGGCTGGGGAAGGAGGGAGAAAACTGCTCTGGGGTGGAGCTGACCCCTGGGATGTCTGGGGCAGCCGCAGGGTAATAAGAGTGAGGAGGGACCAGCTCTCAGGACAGAGGGAGCTTGTTCTCCATCATGCATTGCAGCCGAGGCTGAATGGGCGGGTCCTGGGGTTGGTTTCCTCTGTCCGCATTGAAAGTGGAATAGTTGACTTGTACTGAGCTGTTGGTCATCTTGACCCAGGGAATATATCATCCTGTCCCTTCACCCACAGGCAGGGCTCTGTGTCCCTGAGCAGGCAGCATGTAGCACTGAAAATTGGCTCTGCCTGAAGTTCTCTCTAGGAACTGGATGCAGTCCAGGCTGCTGGCGACAGTATGAATGGATGCTAGTGCAGCCAGGGCAGGGTGCATGTGTGTGTGCACTTGAAAGTGAGAAGACGACAACTTGCCTGCATTGGAAAGGGCTGGTGTGGGCACCAAAGAGGGTGGGTCCCAGGGGAACTGCCTGTGTTTGACATTGATCTGGGCTGCAGGGGCTTTAGGCAGAGGCTGGCACAGAACATGCTGAAGAGGCATTAAGCTAGCAGGGTTTTAATCCATCATCACTGCTACTTTCCTGCTTTTCCTGCTTCTCCATCTGTGCAAGAGGAATTAACGCACATCCTGGGAGTGGATTAGACTGCTCAAACCATGACCTCCTCATCTGTGCCTTCTGGGGATGTGTAGCCTTTGTGCAGTCCCTTTGCTGACTCTCCAGTTTTGTCAGGGATTGTGAGTGCCAGCTGCCAGCAAAGGCCTGGTGATGTGCTGCCTTTCACGCCGTGGGACAGCCCTTTGCTGAGCATGTGACACCCATGCAACCAGTGGGGCTGGCAGGGTGGAGCGAGCTTGCTCCCCAGGTTTAGGCTTCCAGCATTGTTCATTTGCCTTTTGTTGATGCCTTGTGAGTGTTGACAAGCCTTGCGTCCTGTTTTTGGGGACAATTGGGACAGCTGTTGGCACACCAGGGAGCGCAGCCAGGAGCCCAGAGTACCTGTTTCTCCAAGCCCCAGTGTGCTGCAACTTGATGGCACTCTGGAGCAATGGGTCACAGCTCTGTGTCCCACCTTTGCATTCTCTTTGATTCTCCGTGAGTTGGGGACTGGCTTGGGGACCCTTCGGAGCTGTTGATAGGATTCCACTTATGAGTAGTGTTAGATACTTATAATCTACTTACTTTTAATACATAATTTCTCTTGCTTTCACATTTTTTACTTTGTTCTTTTTCGGTTGGATTTTTTTACCCCCACACATAATTTATTCACTGTTTAGTTACTACATATTTTAATGCAATTTATAAGCACAATATGTCAAGCTACCTTAGATATAGTTTGGAAGGGGGAACATAGTATCACAACCTAATTGTAATACATCTTTGTATTAAATAAGAGTGCTCAAAATGTTGTAATTGAGTAGGAAAGGAAATGAGCTTGTTAAAGCCTATTTTGGTATTTGATTTATCAAAGATAGTAGTAATTGAATCTCCTGAATTCACAAGTTGTTTTGATTGCAGATTCCCAGTGGAAAAAGTATTTAGGAGTCCAGTGATATTTAAAATATAAAAAAATAAACTTACTCTCCAAAGAAAACTGATCTTTTTTTTTTTTTCTTTTACTCTTGGGAAAAAACAAAGTGCTTCTTTCACTGTGAAGGTTGATAATAATGTAGCTGTTTGTGTAATGCAGGGACATGACATTATGGCACAACTATAAAGCTTGAAGTGATGTTGAAATATTATGAACGTAATTAAAAAGCAACAGTATCATTTGGTAGGCAGCATGTTTAATGTATTTCACTTTCATCTATTAGAAATCTCTGGCATAGTTTGTGATTCTTTCAGATCATTATAAAGAGGCTTAAATTATGTATTTCTTTAGAAATAAGCGAACTGGTGGAAATATGTCTGCTGGAAATACGGTACAGCAGAAATGGTCTGGGAGGTTGCTGGAGTGTGTGGAAGAACTTCCTGCTGCAGCAAGGGAGGGAGCCAGCTGAGGAGGGCACCCACTGGACCTGTTGTTTCTGAACAGAGAAAAACTGGTGGGTGATATGATGGCTGGAGGCTGCCTTTTGCACACCGATCACAACATGATAAGAGTTTTTGATTCTCAGAGAAGTAAGGAGGGAGGTCAGTAGAACTGCCACCTTAGACTTGCAGACGGCAGACTTTGGCCTGATTAGGGACTTGGTTGACAGAGTCCCTTGAGAGGAAGTCTTGAAGGGCAAAGGAGCCCAGGAAGGCTGGATGTTTTTCAAGAAGGAAATCTAAAAGATGCAGGAGCAGGCCGTCCCTATGTGCTGAAACACAAGCCATTGGGGAAGAAGAATGACCTGGCTGAGCAGGGAGCTTTGGCTCAAACTCAGGAAAAAAAAAAGGTGTTTTACCTTTGGAAGAAGGGGAAGGCAACTCAGGAGTGCTACAAGGATGTTGTGAGGTTATGCAGGGAGAACTAGAAGGGCCACAGTCCAACTGGAACTTACCTGGCTACTCCTGTAAAAGACAATTAAAATGTTTTTGCAAATAATGTCAGCAACAAAAGGAGGGCTAAGGAGACTATCCATCCTGTACTGGATGTGAGGGAAAACAGTGAGAAAGGATGAGGAAATGGCTGGGGTACTTAATGTCTTCTTTGCCTCAGTCTTTAACAGCAAGATCAGCTGTTTTCTGGGTGCCCAGCCCCCTGAGCTGGGAGACAGGGACAGAGAGCAGAATGAAGCCCATGTAATTCAAGAGGAAATGCTCAGAAACCTACAATGCCACTTGGACATACAAAAGTCTATGGGGTCAGATGGGATCCACCCAAGGATACTGAGGGAGCTGGTGGAAGTGCTCACTGAGTCACTCTGTCATTTACCAGCAGTCCTGGTCAACCAGGGAAGTCCCAGGAGACTGGAAGTTGGCAAATGTGATGCCCATCTACAAGGAGGGCCAGGAAGAGAATCCAGGGAACTACGGGCCTGTCAGCCTGACCTCAGTGCCAGTGAAGGTCATGGGACAGATTATCCTGAGTGCCATCATGGGGCATGTACAGAACAGCCAGGAAATCAGACCCAGCTGGCATGGGTTTAAGGAAAGGCAGGTCCTGCTTGACCAACCTGATCTTCTGTGACAAGGTAGCACAGTTAGGTGATGAAGGAAAGGCTGTGGATGTTATCTGCCTGAACTTTAGTAAAGCCTTTGACACTATTTCCCACAGCATTCTCCAGGAGAAACTGGGTGCTCATGGCTTGGACAGGTGCACTGTTCCCTGGGTAGAAAACTGGATAGCTGGGCCCAGGAGGTTGTCGGGAATGGAGCTGCATCCTTTGGCTGCTCACAGTGGTGTTCTCCAGGGCTCAGTACTGAGGCCAGTCCTGTTTCATATCTTTATCAGTGATCTGGTCATGGGGATCAAGGGCACACTCAGTTCACAGATGACTAAGTTGAGTGGCAGTGTTGATGTGCTGGAGGGTAGGAAGGCTCTGCAGAGAGATCTGGACAGTCTGGATCAATGGGTCAAGGCCAGCTGTATGAGGTTTGACAAAGCCAAGTTCTGGGTCCTGCACCTGGGTCACAACAACCCCACATAGCTCTGCAGGCTGGGGGAAGGCAGCCTGGAAAGCTGCCTGGTGGGGAAGGACCTGGGGGTGCTGGTTGACAGTGGCTGAATGTGAGCCAGCATGTGCTCAGGTGGCCAAGGAAGTCAATGGCATCCTGGCTTGTGTCAGCAATAGTGTGGCCAGCAGGACCAGGGCAGTGACTGTCCCCTGTGCTGGGCACTGGTGAGGCCACACCTCAAACCCTGTGTTCAGTTTTGGGCCCCTCACTACAAGACAGACATTGAGGTGCTGGAGCATGTCCAGAAAAGGGCAACAGAGCTGGGGAAGGGTCTGGAGCATGAGTCCTGTGAGGCGCACCTGAAGGAGCTGGTGGTGTTTAGTCTAGAGAAAAGGAGTCTCGGGGGGACCTTCTCACTCTCTACAACTGCCTGAAAGGAGGATGCAGCCAGGTGGGGATTGGTCTCTTCTCCCGAACAGGAAGCAACAGGACAAGAGGAAATGGCCTCAGGTTGTGCCAGGGCAGGTTTAGATAGGACATTAAGAACATTTCTTCACCAAAAGGGTTGTCAAGCACCGAAACAGGCTGTCCAGGGAGTGGTGGAGTCACCATCCATGCAGGTATTTAAAAGTCGTGTAGATGTGGCACTTGGGGACATGGTTTGGTGGTGGCCTTGGCAGTGCTTGGGTAATGGTTGGACTTAATGATCTTAAAGGTCTTTTCCAAACAAAACGATTATATGATTTCTGTGATATACACCTGAATTTCGATTTTACTGATTAAAATGTGAACTGGGGATGAAACAGATGCATGCACATAGAAAGGCTGTTCTGCCTTTGGCTTCTCTCCAGGCTGCCAGCCATGGCTGTGGGCATAGGAACCTGTGGCCTGGCAGCAGAAGAGAACTGCCAGTCCTCTCCTGCTCCATCCCCAAGCCTGGGCTGCCTGTTGTGTGCAAATACCCATCTGCAGAAGTACTCTTTTCCTTTGAAGTCTTGAACCCAGCTCTGATTGCCTCCTCTCCCCTCTGCAGGGTGGTGAAAGAAGAGATCTCGGATGACAATGCCAAGCTTCCCTGCTTCAACGGCCGGGTGGTGTCGTGGGTAAGCAAGCCCCTTGCTTCGGTATCTCTCAGCCTGTTTGTACCCTCTCTGAAAAACACCGTTTGGATGTGTAGTGCCAAGTAAGGCACAGGAACTGCTCTGTACTGTTAGTGTGCTGGCTGCTCACGAAGTTGATGAGCTGGATCCCCACACTCCAGTTCCTCAGCTGTAGAGGGGGCTCTGTGATGCTGGGTCCCCTGTGCCAGGGAAGATGTGGGATACCTCTATGAAGAGCTCATGGTAACTGATGTCTGGCAGAGATCGTGGTCATGGCCTATCCACAGCATAACCCCTGTGCCCCTATGGCAGGGTCAGCTTTCCAAGGAAAGTCCTGCTCCAGTGACTGGCGCAAAGAGCTTAAGTGACTTTAGTGCTGGTGAAGCGGACTGGATTTGACTGCCCTGAAGACTAAAGGTACTGCCTGGGCAGCTGCAAGGACAAGCTTTTCCCTCAGTACCATGCCATGCACACGCTCTGTTCCCTGCCCGCATGCTTCCCTCTGTCCCCACAGGGACCCTCCATTAGTGGGGGGAGTCTCCACAGCCCATCATCCAGTTTTCCCTCTGCTGAGCAGTTTGTGCTGATGGGGGTGTGTGGATCTATACCAGGAGCAGAGCCAAGACTCAAGTGCCTTTTTCCAGAGGCCTCTAAACAGACCCTAAGCAGTAAAAATCCTCAGCAAATCAGGCTAGGTCAGACCTAATTCTGCTTCTATCCCAACACCAAACAGTGACAGGGTGGGCAGGTGCCCCACTGCCAACACGGCTGCCGCTGGGATTCCAGCCAGGGGCGCTGGGTGCAGGCTGGAGCAGGGAGGAAAGGCTGTGCTGGGCTCCCACACAAAGAGCCAGGGCCGGACGCCCGCCGTCCTCCCTCTAGCGGTTATCCAGGCCCTTCGGAAAACAGCCTGTGTCCGGCTCCTGGCCATCATACATTCCTCTGCATCCATCCCGCTGCTGCTGCATCTGCCCCAAGATGTCTCCCCACTTCACCCTTTCCAGCTGCTTTTTGCTTTCGTCTGCCTTATGGGGAGTCCCAGAGTCTCTAAACCCATTCCAATGCTCCTTTTTCACCTGTGTGCTTTTCCTTGCATCCATGCAGCTGCTGGCTTTCCTTGTAGGGGCTCTCTGGTTGTTCAGTGTGAGTGGCCAGATCTGGTGTGGGTCTGTCTGGTGTGACCACCGTGCTGCTGCTCTGCTAGGCTGGATCCTTGCAGGGAACTTGTGTCCAGAGTGAGCATCACTACCAGCTCCTGTGCCTGAAGGGTAATGGCAGTCCCAGAGGCCTTTGTGCACCTGATGATCCCTTTTTGAACCTCTGCTGAGAGTCTCCTAGTCCATGGGTGGTTTAGGGGCTGAAAGGGGAGCACTTTGCTGCTTCTGACAGACAGTTTGGGATGAGGCTATTTTAGGAATTCAGTACTAATTTTAGCGGCAGGGAAGGATGGGGGTTTGAATCCAAGTGAGTATTTCCTGACAGCGTAAGAGGCAGGAAAAGTGCAGGATGGTTATCAAAACCTTCCTGGGAGGAAATCCCAGCCTTGGGAGTGTTAGAGGAAGATGGCATCAATCCTGCCTGCTTGGTAACACCCCCTCAACTCTCCTCACTGCTGTTTGACAGCTGCCTGTGGCTAGGTCCCTCTGCCCAGGTCTATTTGCTTGATGTTGCCTTGAGATTTTCAGGCATAGAGTGTTATATGACTTTTCCCTAGGCAATGCTGGCCACTTCTAGCATCTTTTTTACCCTGTGCTCGCAGGCAGTGGCTGCCAGAGCAGGGTTGTGGCCCTCAGGAAGGGGGATGTGTCCTGGGAAGACAGGTCACCAGGAAGGTGCCAGGAGGAGAGTCAGGAGTGTGCCTGGGGCTTGCTGGAGGGAGAGAAGCTGACCTGGGCGTGAGACAAGAGCTGGTTAGACAATTGTGAGAGCAGGAGCTGTTGGGCTTGTCCTGGGGCTTGTGGGACGGGCTCTGCAGCTTTTGACACCTGAGGCTGCTCTCTGCCCTGTCTGCTGCCTTGGCTCCAGCTTTTTCAAGGCTGCATCCCTGTCTCTGTTACTAGTGTCTCTGGCAGTATATGTCTCTCATCTTCTACTCTAATGATGATCTATGGGGTCCATCCATCCCTTATCAGGGCCTCCCCAGATCCTGAAGGTGGGCAGGGCTCAACTCTTTCATCAGTGATGCTGGGAAGCACTCAAGCCCCATATAAATGCACCGTGCCTCCAGCATCTAAGTTGGCATTTGTTCCTGGTGGTGTGGTTCCCTCACCAGCAAGCAGTAAATGCTGCCTCTGCCTTTACACTGAGTATTATGGTTTGGACAGCAGCTATCAGCTTCTTTCCAGCCTATGTTTCATGTTTCTTCTGTTGTGAGCAACAGTGGGCATCCCTCACCTCTGTTAGATCCTTTCTGGGCCCTGTCACCTCTGCTCTGGAGGTCTCTGAATGCTTCTGTCAAGGAATAGGTTTTTTGTTGCTTTATTGCTTGGCCCTATTGGGATTAGCCCCATTCATTACAGCTTGAAAGTGAGGGAGAGTGCAAACCTGGACAGGAAGCAATATTGGGGAATAGCTCATTTGGGCTATCCTCTGTTTCATTCCACTGGCGAGCCCATGGCTCCTGGGAGAGGCTCCAGCTCATTCCCTGAGCCCTGAAATCAGTGGTTTATTAGAGAGCCAGAATCACAGATGTTGGTGTGCCTGGGCTGCCCCACAGCATGTCTGGTATAAGGAGTCTCTAGAGTTTAAGCCTGTCTTGCGTTTCTGCACTGGGGAATCTGTTGAGCATCCCAGAGATTGGCTGAAGGTTATGCTCAAGCCAATAAGCTGAACACAGCCTGAAAGTTTGCAAAGTACATATGGAAGCCAGAAAAAGAGCCTGTTTCAAGAGTCTGTTTCAAAGCCAGCCTTGGCCCTGAGCTCTGTTACTGCCAGATTGCAAGGGTTGGGAAGGTGGAAGTCCTGCTGGGTCCCACAGGTGAAGGCAGAAGTGTAGAGGCTGCTAGATCTGAGGAAAGGAATGACTTGTAACTGCCTTTTCCAGTGTGAGAACTGGAGGAATCCAGTCCCTGCTGCAGGATGTGTGCTAAAGGTTACCTAAGTGTGTGATGGGGGTGTGCAGGTGATGTCAGAGTGTCCAAGCACAGCTGTCACCCACCTGGGCTTCACTGCTGGGTCAGGAATTCCTGAGTCACAAACAGCCAGTGTCTGGGAAAGCTTGAGGGGGAATGTTGCTACATGCTTGGCCTGTTCCATACCTGCTCTTGGGCATCTTCTGTTGTCAACTGCCAGAGATGAGATCCTGGGCCAGGCAGGCTTTTGGCCAGCTCCTTTGGCCACTCATAAATGTTTTCTCAGTTTCCTTTTCTGTCTCTCGTCCCTCCAGCTGGTGTCTGCAGAGGGTTCCCATTCAGATGCTGGCTCAGTCTGTGCTGATAACCAGACAGAGCTGCCACCCTCCATGGAGCGCACAGGAGGAATTGGAGACTCCAGGCCCCCCTCTTTCCAGTAAGTTATGTGGACATCTGTTCTGGTTTTCAAGGGACACGTGGTGGGTTTGCTGTAATCCAGACCAGTATCCCCGGCCAGGCTGGGACACTCTTACCCAAATTGTCAGGGATGACAGCCAGCAAGAGGGGAGGAGAGTAGGGCTGGGAGGAGATTTGAAGTGGAGCTACATTACTCAACAAACAAGGGCATGCTGAAAATAGTGCTGGGGGAGAGCCAGCACAGCATCCCCAGTCCTTTGCCCTGCACTCATAGATGTGCTGTGGTTGTTCCTATCCTTGAGGAAGGAGACAGCCGATGGCTGAAACCTTGTGTTGGTCAGGACAGAGGTAGAGAGAGCCTTGTCAAGTTGTTCCTGTTGAACATATTTGTTGCTTTTATCTCATCACAGCCCTAACACTGGGGGCAGTCGGGAAAACTTGGACAATGAGACAGAGACAGACTCAGTGGTGTCGTCACAGAGGGAACGGCCTCGTCGGACAGATGGGCCCGAGCATGGTGAGTGTCAGTAACATGGTGAGAGCTCTGCAGGGCATGGCTCTAGACTTGGGACAGCTTTCTCTGCTCTGCAGAACCTTCCCAACTTAGAAGGGCTATTTTATGGCTTTTAGAAGAGCCATAGCCTCACATTGGAGGCAGAAGCTAACACCTGTGTTACATCAGAGCTTGGTGTTGAACCCTTTGGGGTCAGAGGAAATATCTCCTGTAGAAGCCTCAAGAGCAGGAGACAGTTGTGCCTCTGTCTTCTTAGCTGAGAAGCAGAATGTGCTTTAGCTTTGCCACTCATGCTGCTTCTTGCTCTACCAAGGAGACAGCTGCAAGTCTTCCACAAGTTTAGCAGCATTGTCCCTGCTGGCCCATCAGCTGGCCCTGTAGTGGTAGAAGAGATATCCCGTAGAAGATGGGTCTGATCCCAGGATAGACTGGGAGTTAGCTGGCACTAGATGGGGTTGACTGATGGCCCGATTTGTTCTGAAGAGGTTGCCATGAGCCCTGCATAGAGGAAGGGTTTGTCTCAAGCCCACTGAGCCTTGTCTTTTCACAGCACCCAGGGTGAATGGGACAGTGAAGGGAGAGCGGCGCCGAGACCTGGGTGGGTACGAGAGCTCCTCCACGCTCATGAGCAGCGAGCTGGAGACCACCAGCTTCTTCGACTCAGATGAAGATGACTCCACCAGCAGGTACGAGAGCTTGGGTCTTGGGGAAACACTAACTTCCCCCTGACTCCCAGAACAGAGAGATACCTTTGCAGGACACAGTAATCCTGTGCTCAGATCTGCTTCTGTCTCACCTAGCAGTCCCCTCTGCCACTGTCTGTCCCCCATGTGCATGTTCTCCCCTCTGCCCCTGCAGTCCTCTATTCCCTGTGCCCTTTCCATGGTGCTCTTGCTTTTGCCTGCAGGTTTAGCAGTTCAACAGAGCAAAGCAGTGCTTCCCGTCTAATGAGGAGGCACAAGCGACGCCGGCGGAAACAGAAGGCTCCACGCATTGAGCGGGTACCCAGGGAGGGGCTGGGTATCCTGGGGAGGGCAGTGCAGGTCAGGGTGGGCTCTTAGGGATTCAGCTGTTTTTGCTATGGGCACGGCTTCGGACGGGTGTCCAAGTGCTGAGACTTCAGAAAGTGCTGTGAACCTTTTCCAGGCCAATGTAACGTCAAGAGCTAGGCCTTGTCCTGGCTGTAGAGAGGTCATAAGGACCATGGCTGATGTTCTCTGGCTCTGCAAAGCTCCCAGTGTAAGACTGGAGTTGTGGGTGGTGGCTGTGGTGCCACAAGCAGGAGCAGGAAGGAAAGGACAAGTGGAGAAAGCTAGGGCTGGGAATGTTACTGAGGCACAGGAGGACATCTCATGTTTCACTTATATTGCAGTCATCGTCCTTCAGCAGCATCACAGACTCCACCATGTCCCTGAATATCATCACAGTCACGCTGAATATGGGTGAGTGGGAGGTGTGCATGGAGCCTGCAGTTCTTCCACAGCGAGATTGGGTCGTGGAGAGGGAACTGGGGATGGGGCAAAGGGGACACATGGCGGAGGAGTGAGGAGATGGATTCTATAGATTGGCTTCTCTTGCAGCAATGGTCTCTCAAGAGTTTGTGTATCCCAGGACATCTCTCTGGGAGAGGGGTGCAGATCACCATCATTAGTACGTGGTTTTTCTGAGGTTAGGGCCGCTTGTGCCTGCTGCTTTGGGGTGACTTACTTCTTTCTCTTTCCATCCCTGCAGAGAAATACAACTTTCTGGGCATTTCTATTGTGGGACAGAGCAATGAGCGTGGGGATGGAGGCATTTACATAGGCTCTATCATGAAGGGCGGCGCTGTGGCAGCTGATGGCAGGATTGAGCCAGGAGACATGCTCTTGCAGGTACTTCACGCCCACATATCTCCATCTTTGGGCCTGGGAAAGCAGTAAGACCCAGAAGCCTCCCTGGGAACTCTGGCAGGCTAAACCCAGGAAGCTGTGTTTGGAAGAGGGAAGCTGAGTCACTGCTGAACTGAGTGGGGAGCTCAGCCTCTGGTCACATCTCTGGGACTCACCTCTTGGTGTTGTTTTCAGGTAAATGACATCAACTTTGAGAACATGAGCAACGATGATGCTGTGCGGGTGCTGAGGGAGATTGTGCACAAGCCGGGGTGAGTACCTGGGTTGTTCCGTCCATCCAGGGACATCTGCACTGTGTGTTCTTGGGGTGTGTGAGTCGTGTCTTCCAGCCACCTCTGCCAGTGCCTCTGCAGAAGCTCAGAACTTAGGGTTTTGGTGTTGCTTTGATTCCTGGGTTTTCATGCCCAAAGCAAGAATTGCACCCAATGGAAGTGTGGGAAACTGGGGTCTGTGCCCTTTTTTTTGTGGAGATGCCATGTTGCTGCTCTTTGCAGGGCAGTTGGACTAGATGACTTTTAAAGGTCCTTTGCAAAACAAACTGTGCTGTGATTCTCTGATTCTATTTGGGTCATTAGCAACCCACAGCAGGGTCACATCATTTTGTTCACGTCACTAGGGAAACCCATAGCTGGAGGGGAACAAGGTCACTTTACTGGCAGCTTCTCCCTGTTTTCCAGGAGAGAGCCGGCACACAGCATCCATCCATCATGCAGGGGTTTGTGCTACTACGCTCTGGTTCTAAGTCTCACCTTTTTCTTGCAGGCCCATAACCCTGACAGTGGCCAAGTGCTGGGACCCCAGTCCGCGGGGCTGCTTCTCATTACCCAGGAGTAAGTGGATAGCTGACCCACCCTTAGTGCTGGTGCCCAGCTCATGTGAGAGCCCTGCCTTAAGCACTTACTTGATTGTTGTCTTGTTCCTCCCCTGTGTGTGTGACTCCATGGGGCACTGAATTGGGGTTTGATGGGGTTTCAGCTCTCCTTTTAGGAGGCTGCTATGTCCTATTCCCAGACCAAAATGCCCATAAGCCCAGCCCTTCTTCCCACATCACGCTGGGGACGCGTTTCACTGGGGCAGGGAGGTCACTTGCTCGGGGCGCCAGAGGAAAGAGAAACCCCCCTTAAGCGATAGGGGGATCTCTCCCTCTGCACCTCTCCTGCTGACCCTCCCTCTCTTCTTTCTCTCCCAGTTGCTCCCCAGCGGATCTGGGCTGGGCCAGACTCTCCATGCTCCGATCCGGGTGAGTCCCGGCAAATACTGGGGATGGAATGGGCTGTGCTGAGTCCCTGTCCCTCCCCAGAGGTTGTTTTGATGAGGTGATAATTTCTTACAACTACTGACCGACTCTTTCTTCACTGCAGGTGAGCCCATCCGGCCCATCGACCCGGCAGCCTGGGTGTCTCACACGGCAGCGATGACTGGCACCTACCCAGCGTACGGTATGAGTCCATCCATGAGCACAATCACTTCCACCAGCTCCTCCATCACCAGCTCCATCCCAGAGACCGAACGTAAGTCCTTGTGCCTCCGTGCTGCACTCGCTGCACAGCCTCCTCGCCTTCACTGTGCTGTGAAGGGAGCAATACATCTGCCTGGGCACAGCTGGGGTGGGCCAGATCTGCCCTGCCAAGGGACTGGGAGGGAGGCAGCTCTTGCAAGGCTGGCATTTGGATCAGTGGGAGTTCTGCCTGGGAGAATTAATAGCATGTTTTTCAGCCTTCTGTGTGAGGAGAGTAGAGGAGTCTGGGTGCAATGAGGAGCTTTGGCAGGTGCAGAGGAAAGGCTCAGACCAGTCAGGGATTAGCAGCTGAGAATGTGGAGCCAGAGGGATTCACAATTGAGAGCTCCTCCCAGACAGCAGATAGAGCAGGATGGAGGAGGCATCTGGGAGCAAAGAGCCTTGTGGTGGGGCAGGGTCCTGCTGAGCGCAGGGCTCTTGGTTGCTTTCTGAAGGTTTGGGGTGATTTGGTATATAAAGCCCTGAAGCAAGGGTCTGGAGAGCTTGGGTGAGGCAATGAGCCAGGAGTTTGTTGTAAGTTTGTGACTCTTGTCTGGGCTTTGCCCAAGAGGAAACAGCTGACATGTGGAGGATAACATGGGAAGGCTGGAAGGGGGATTACACAGCATGTATCCCAAGGCTGTCTGCGATGTATTGTTCCCTGGCCCATTCCTCCCGTGTGTGATGCTTCCATGTGGCCCTCTTATCTCTTCTGTCCTCCCTCACCTCTGCCTCCCTTCCTTCATCCACACCACAGGCCTCGATGACTTTCACCTGTCCATCCACAGTGACATGGCCACCATTGTCAAAGCCATGGCCTCACCAGAGTCAGGCCTTGAGGTGCGTGACCGCATGTGGCTGAAGATCACCATCCCCAATGCCTTCATTGGTAAGAGACTGTGCTGCCTGCAGCAGAGGCAGGGACTGGGGAGTGGGTGGCTCATTTTAAGCAGGTGTCCAAGGGAGCATCTTTGTCACCATAAACAAACTGTTGACTAGGCAAGAGTCACAAATCAAACCTTTTGGCCCACTTTGTCTTTGCTCCAGTGTGGCTCACTGCCTCAAGGGCCACCGTCTTCCTCCCTCTTGCCAAATTTAACTCTGTATTTGGTGGCAGGTTCGGATGTGGTAGATTGGCTCTATCACCATGTGGAGGGCTTTACAGACCGCCGTGAGTCCCGCAAATACGCCAGCAATCTGCTGAAGGCTGGCTACATCCGACACACTGTGAACAAGATCACCTTCTCGGAGCAGTGCTATTACATCTTCGGGGACCTCTGTGGAAGTATGGCTCTTGGTGTGGGTGGGAGGGAGAGGATGGAGGTGTAGTGGTCCTGCAGAGCCCTGTTGACACCACGGGGACACATCTAAAACCATTGCCATCAGGCTGGGCCCCTTGTTCTACAGACCCTGTTAAAGAGGCAATGAAGAATATCCCAGCTGCTTTGTCCTGGTGCTGAAGTAGTGAAGTTGGAAGCAGCACTGATAGTGTCACCTACTATGTGATCTTTTCTCCTGGGCAGTCATAGCAGAGTCTTAATCTTTACTGACTGTCTCCAGGCTCTGAATTTCAGTGCTGGCAAGGGGTTGGTGCTCAGGCAACTGGGTTCTGCTCTAATAAGAGGGATGGGGGAAGGAATTGGCAGTGTGAGCTGTAGCTCTGATGTGGTCCTTTCCCACCAAGCTGCTCTCTGTATTAGAGTGGCAGGTTGGACTCCCACAGCCTGGCAGTTGTTCAGCCAGGAAGCACAAATGGTGGCATTGACTAGCAGAGAGAGTGCCAACTTCTTGTGTCTCCTTCCATATCCCATCCTTGTCCATCAGCAAGAATGGACAGAAAGCTGCTTCAGCACATGTGGTTGTTTTTCTTTTTGGATTAACCCCTTTTCTCTGCTTTCTTGCAGACATGGCTAATCTGTCTCTTCATGATCATGATGGCTCCAGCGGTGCCTCTGATCAGGACACTTTGGCTCCGCTCCCCCACCCAGGAGCCGCACCCTGGCCTATGGCCTTCCCATATCAGTACCCACCTCCTCATCCATACAACCCCCATCCTGGCTTCCCTGACCCAGGCTACAGCTACGGAGGGGGCAGTGCAGGCAGCCAGCACAGTGAAGGTGAGTGAAAAGGACTAAAATAATGCCTGCAGGTGGGCAGATGTCCTGTTCAGTACAGGGACGCAGCAGGAAAAGGCTGCTTAGGCAAGGCCCTATATGGGAGAAGCCACGGCATAAGCCATCTCGGAAGGGTTGTGGGACTTGCTGCTGAAAGGAGACTGAGAGCACAGACTGCTGGCACCTGGCTATGCCAGAGCATGCTGCAGTCCTCTCTTGGCTAGAGGAGCATCCGTTCTTCCTAACTTGTCTGAGCTGGCGCCTAACCTTGCCTCGTGTGCTTTGCAGGGAGCCGGAGCAGCGGTTCCAATCGCAGTGGCAGTGAGAGGAGGAAGGAGAGAGAGAAGACCGGGGAGTCGAAGTCAGGCGGCAGCGGGAGCGAGTCGGACCACACCACAAGGAGCAGCATGCGGCGCGAGCGTGCGGCCAGCGAGCGCTCGGTGCCGGCCAGCCAGCACAGCCAGCGCAGCCAGCACTCCCTGGCTCACAGCATCCGCAGCCACCACAGCCAGCAGTCGTACGGGCCGCCCGGCCTCCCCCCTCTCTTCAGCCCCCCCATGTTGCTGATGCCTCCACCGCCGTCAGCCATGGGGCCCCCCGGGGCGCCGCCGGGCCGTGACCTGGCCTCTGTGCCCCCCGAACTGACAGCCAGTAGACAGTCCTTCCGAATGGCCATGGGCAACCCCAGTGAGTTCTTTGTGGATGTAATGTGAAGCGCCCGTCCCCTGTCTGTCTGCTGTCCCTCCTTCCCCCTTCTATCCCTGTCATTTGTTTCCTAGGACCAGTCCTGGCTTCACCCCTTGTTTTTTGGGGGTTTTTTTTGTTTCTTTTTTTTTGTCTTGATAACAAAAAGAAAAAAAGGGAAAAAAAATAATAAATGGAACTAAACCTTGATTCTAATCCCTCCTCGAGCGGGGTGGACAGGCCTGGCAGGCCTGCTGGGTGCTGTCAGGCCATCCCGCCACCAGACTTGTGTATCCTGCCATCCTCTCTAACCCCATTAATCCGCATCCGTCCCAGCACCCTGTGCTGCTTGCCCGTGTGTCACTGCTGCCTCAGTCCTTCCACCCTAAACATCTCTTCTTTCTTTTCACCCTTTTGTGTTTCTTCTATCAAGCAGCAAAGAATTACGGGGTGTTTGACTTTCTCTGAGCCTGCCGCCCGTGGGGGGGAGAGCTGGAGCGTGGCGTGGCCCGACAGCAGGACACGGAGCTCCAGGGGCGCTGGGCACGCATGGCGCTGAAGATGGCTTCTTTCCTCCCCCTCGCGGAAGATGCCCTGCCCTTCCCACAGCCCTGAGAGGGGAGCAGGGACCAGCCTTATATATGTATTTTAAATCCCGTTGTAGTTGCCTTTTGGCTAATGCATGAATGTTCCAGGGCTTCAGTGCCTCTCAGGGAGTGGAGAGATGCTGCCACTTCCCTCTTGCCTCCCTTCTCTTGCCCACTTATTGGGCCAGGTCCGAGCCTGACACTGCCCCTTCACCTAAGCCAGGCCTTGGGGCGGGGGCGGTGCCTCTGCATCCAGCCCAGAGTGGTGGCGAGTGCCTGTGTGCAGTCTCTTGCGTGACTCAGTGCCCTACACCTGCCTTGGGGTACTTTGGGGGGATTTAAGGGCAGAGCTCGGCTCCTTCCATCCTGCTCTTTGCCCTCCTGCCTGCGATGTGCTGCTGCCTGTCCTGTTTTTAGGGTCTGTCCCATGCCTGGGGCTGGTGGTGGCAGCTGTGGCCTTCTCTCACCTGCTGTTGCGCTGCTGCTCAGTTATGTGGTATCTTCAAGGGCCTGGACGGAGTTAGAAGGCGAGGGCGGGACACAACTGGTTCACTTTCATGCTTTGGAGAAACGTGGAGGTCCCCTGTATTTGCCCTCTGAAGGGCCTGAGTCTGTCTCCTCCTCTGCCCAGTGCTGCTGGCCTGGCTGCTGGGAGGGACAAACCTTTGGGACAGCCCCGCTCCCTCTGGGCTGTGAGCGGTGCCTGGTGGCAACACGAGCTCTCCAGGGATGAGACTACAGCCTGAATCATGGCCTCTGGGCTCAGCGCCCACAGACATGCTGGGACAGTTGAGTCTGTTTGCTCCAGTGCTCCCTGCCTTTCTTCCTTCCACTTCTGGGTACTCGGAGACATGCCCGGGGCTGGGGCAGCCCTTTCCCCATGCCCAGGGCCAAGCACGGTACAGTGTAGACATGCTCAACCCTGCTGCTGTTGGTGCTGGCGCCCCGGCGCCCTCTCCTCCTGCCACTCTGTGGCTTTCTCCATAAGCGTTGCTTCCTTTGGTCTTTCTTGTGTTCACGGTTTTTATACGATGGAGTTGAAATGTATTTTGCTCCTTGGGAGTCTGCATTCCCTCTGCAGCCCCTCTGCCAGCTCTCACGCGCCATCAGTTCATCTCCATGACTCCCTAAAGCCTCTCCTTCCCCTCTTCCCGCTGGAGTCAGACTGTGCCCAGCAGCCTCCCTGGCCACTGCTCACCCCTTGCCCTGCCCTACTCGCTGGGTTTTATAAAAACAACACCAATCTCCTTGTTTTTATTTATAAACATAGTTTTATTGGACTCCTGCCTTGTGTCGTTCGTTTATTATTTTCCCCTCAGCCTCCTGCGTCGTCCCGCCTTTCGCTCTAAAGCGAGATCCCAGCAGGATGCGGGCACCCTGTGCCAGTGTGCCAGCTGCCATTTCCCGGGATGCCGAGGGCGGCTGCGGGCTGAGTCCCTCCGGAGCGGGGTTTGGGCGGGGGCTCTCGGGGTTCCCTGGGTCCCCGTTTCCAGCGGCAGTACTGCGGGGAGAACCAGGGGCCAGTCCGACCGCGGGCGCTGGCCCTTGGCGCAAGGGGGAAGCGGGGATGCCTGTGCGTGAGGCCAGCGGGAGCCAGCAGCCCTGTGGAAGAGGCGACCTCAGGACTGTGCAAGGCGAGCGCGGCCTCCTGCCCGGGCGTACCTCGGGCCCAGCCGCTCGCCGAGCGCAGCNGGCGGCTGCAGGGCGAGGTGTCCCGCCGGCTGCCCTTGGGAGGGGCGCGGGAGTGCCCCCGGAGCCAGGAGGGAGGAAGGGAGGGAAGCGGGACTGCCCGTGAGGGCTTTTCCTCAGCTTCCTCTGAGGGGGTGCTGGGCGACCGCATCATTCGCTCGTACATTGCTTAGGGCTCAGGGGGTTTATTAACAGCTGTTAAATTAGCTCTCTGCCTGGAATACTTGTGTGGCAGTCCTGCGGTGCTGCATCGGGGGAGGGTGGGGACAGGGTCGGCTTGTGTGTGGCACAGGAAAGCCGGCACCGATGCGTCAGGTCAGCCTGAGCAAAGGTTTTTTTGCAGTCGGATCGGGCTGGAACTTCTCGGAAAATTATTTGCCTGTACTACTGATCCAGTCGTGAATTAGCTGGATCATGGCTTGCACTCTGCTTCCTCCCTGGAAAACCTGCTGAGGCAGAACGCAGCGCTGCTGATGCTGAACTGCTTATTCTGAGGCTTAAAGCAGGCTCCTATCCAGCGGCTCTTCTGGATGCATTTCCACATCCGTTCTTCCCAGGACTAGGTTTTTGGATTCAGTAAAACTGCAGGAAGCACAGCTGTGTTTATCGCCCAGTGCAGTTGACTTCTCTCCCCACTGGGAAACGACTTGCTTTTGATCTAGTGTTTTATATAGTGTTCTATAAGCTGTGTGAGTCCATGATCTGTTTTCTGCTTGCTTTAGTATGACAAAGCTACTATCAAGTTTTAGCCTCAGGCTGCCAAAATCTGAGCCTGGAACTTGCTCAGATAGGTGAGTCCGGATGGCTTCTGTGGCTTGGAAGTCTAGGTATTGCAGTCTTCTAACTCAGTGGGCTCGTGTGGTGTTTGGTTGGGCAACATTTGCTTGAATGCTGTCAGAGCTGTAGCTACTATTTTTTCCTATAGTAAAAGCTGTGTGTGTCCCTATGAGTTTTGCTTGGGGGGACAATGTCAAATCTGAAGAGATGCTGCCAAACTGTCTACTTCCATATTTTTCCTGTCAGAAGGGAGGCATCACTCCTCTTCTGTAGGAAATGCCATGTTACTGACATCTAGTGACAAAGATACCTGGTGTTCTTTGGGCTGCAGAGTGGCCATGTTCCAGGGAGAGCATTAGGATGTCTTTGAAGGCTATCATGGCCGGCTGCTTCCACCTCCCAAAAGAGCACAGTTCTGGCTTTTGGAGAGTTGAATCTTGAGGCTGTGAAGGGTTACATCTTGAGTTCTTTGAAACACAGGGGACTGGAAATGCATTCTAGTTTGATACTATCTCTCTTTTTTTTTTTTTTTTTTTTTTTTAAATGGAGCAGGAACGGTCACTAAACAAAACAGGCTTTATAAAGAAACTTCTTGTGACCCTACTTAAACTTTTCTTGCCTCATCCCTGCATCACGAAAAGGTAAAGCCAAGACTGTCGTTCGCCGCACAATGTCTTGCACTGTTTTTCTAAGCTTATTCTACTGAAGACCATTAAAGTATTTAAAGGCTGTTCTTGGGGCTAACTGAAGGATGGATGGAAGTACAGCCCATGGTGCCAAAATATAATTGGTTTCTAAGGCAGAGTCTGCTTCTCTTACCTTTAGTGAGTGACCTACTGAGTCAAAAGTTACTGGCAAGCTATGTATTATTTTGATCTTGGCAGGAGGTTGGCAGCTCAGCTAAAAGCTTGCAGGCAGAGGCACAGAATGTGAAATGCAGTTATCTGCTCTCCAGTAAGAGTAGAGAGAGAAAAGCTGACACATCAGGGTACCTAGAGCATTAGTGGTCTGCAGAATACAAACACTTACTCAAGCTCCACTCTGTGCCTCTAACCTCTTCTGGTAGAACATGCATAGGAAGCAAATCACTGTTCAGGTTTCTAGCTCAAGAGTAAAAAGCAAGTAGTTCAAACTGACTTTGGAAATGCCTTGGTAGAACTGGTAGAAATAGAAGAATGCACTGGGGCTGTTCACATAAGGTTGGGCTCAAAATATGGTGGGGAGGTGTGTTAAATGCTGTACCTGTGATGTTTGACTGGAGTAAGGGAGCTACTGGTGTTTCCCTGTCAGTATTTATCTCTTGCTACTCTTCAGACTGGCTGCGTGCAGTATGGCACGCAGAAGTAGCTGTAGGAGGAGAGCCTGGTAAGAGAATGCGCTTCTCTTCCTGCCCACTGGTTATGGGGATTTATGGGATTTGGTTTAAAATAGGAACAGTTTCTCTGAAACTGATGGGTTTATCTCAGGAGCTCTTTAGCTCAGGGTATGCCCCTTAAGTAAATTATGCAGCCTGTCTTCCCCAGGATGAAGTGATTGCAGCTACTCTTGTTTAAAACCAAGTGCAGCCCATGGCCTCCTGGAAAGTGGCTAATGCAGCCCTCTAAGCAAAGCTTAGGTGCTTAGATTAGCTGGTGGGGTGATGACATTGTTTTGAGCCTTAAGTCTTCTGGGTTGATAATGGCTAGTGCTAGCCTGGAAAGATGGGTTTTCCCTTCAACTCCGGTTTGCCAGAGCAGCCTGACTAATCCCCCTCCTGCTTCAGCTACTGTCACTTGTCCAAGATCATACTGATTTCTGGAATGCAGAAATGGTTACAGTTGGTGATTTGCCCTCAAGAGCTTCAATACCTCTCCTGGTTTCTTCCTGGATGAGAACTCAGCAGCTAATGTACCTTGAACTGCTTAGTTAGATAAGCTCATTAATGCACAGAAGTCTTACTTACTGTTAAGTCAGAACCCAAACTGTCTTTTAATAGACTGCTAAAGGGGTTGGTTGCTTTACACCAGCTTATGAACTGACTTGTGATTGCTGTTTCCTGGATGTGCTGTGTAGATTACAGAAATCAGCATTCCTGTTTGCATTCAAACTAAGTGATGTCTGTGCTGTAGGAAACATCCAGCCCCTTTATGGGAAGGACAAAGTCCAGGTAGTTGAGTCTTGGGCTCACTACTGATCAACTTGTGTTTATTTGTACCCTGTACTTGATGGTACAGGAAACTCAATGAAGCTCATGGCTTGTCTCACAGTGGGGCTGTGGCCAAAAGGCCTCTGCAGGTGAGCAGCAGTCCTTGAGCTCTGCTCATCCAGCCTTAGTGGCTTGCTCTGTCAATGGCTGGTTGAAGGCTTATTTTCCCCACCTGTAGTGCCAGGACAGGTATCTCTGTGGTAAGAATATCACCCACACAACTGGCTTGGGAAAATACGGTTCATCCCAAAGTTGCCCCCTAGAATGAATGGATAAATGTGCTCACTGGTGATGCTACTGGTGCTCATCAAATCCTGGCGCTGTTGGGGTGATAATTTGAAACTGTAGTTACGTTGTTGGGGCAGCATAAGAACTGCTGCAGTCACATTGCTCCTGAGCAGTTATTCTTGAGCTGCTGTGTCACCACTGCACCTCTGAGGAGAGGACACAGAGGATTTGCTGAGCAGATGCCATGAGAGCAAACAGGCCTGGCTCAGGAGTTCCTCAGCTTCTGCCTACACTGGACTTAGAGAAGCTGGCATCGAAGGATACAAAAAAGTATATTTGTGCTTTCCTGAGGCAGAATATACACCCAAAATTTATGGTGACTTTGGTACCATTAGGCTGTAGGCACATTACATTGCTAGTGACACATTTCTTCTAGACAGTTCCTCATTCTTTTAGAGCTAGAACAAGTATGTCTTGCCTTGGATGAGAAACTGGAGTTACTGCAGCCATGTTCCATTTACCACTGTGGAAAACTGACTAAAAATTCACTGTTTTTCCTAGCAACAAATTTGAGCAGATCAGCTTGCTTGTTTGTTTGTTTGTTTGTCTGTTTTTACTTGTGCAAATACAGTTACAAAAAGCAGAGAACTGTGTTCCAAAGTTTGTGGTGTTGGTTGAAGCTACCACTGTCTCTGCTGGTGCAGGGAAGGGTTAATGGTCTGTGTGGTGTCATGTGAAAGACCTCAGGTTATGGGACAAAGGTATTGGAGAAAATCACTCATTTGAATATCTGTGTATCTGGGCTTTAGGCTAGAATTCAGCTTAGTCTTTCATACCCTAATGAACAGATGACCGATACTGCAGTTGTGTCTTATTGCTGGTGTGATGCTGTGGCTTCTCTAGTAGAGAGACCATGGAAGGTTAATGCACTGGACAGAAACTACAGCATTGGTACTGTGTGCTGTGGTGGTTCTGAAAGAGTTGCTGCAGATACAAACACACAGCTGCAAAGGGAACAAACTGTGCTGGTTAGTTGATTCCTTACTTGTGCCTTGTTTAGTCTTAGAAAGCTCTATGCCACATGTTGTTCATTTTTCTACAGCTAAGTCAGAATTGATGAAGAGGAAATGGAAGGCTGGGCTCTCACAGGCTGCAGGAGAGAGCTGCTGTATCTCCACTTGATAAATGCAGATTTAGTTCACCATCTCACTAGGTGGTTCCCAGTCCAGCCACTTGTTGCATCCCACAATATGTGAAGCTGACAGTCCAGCAGCAGGTTCCTGCTGCCTGACCTTGTGTTCCTGACTTCACCCATGCATTCCAAGTAGGTGGCACAATGTAGGCCTGAAAGGATGAAGTCTGACTTTTGGGGAACCACCTGTTTTTAGGTCAGACCTAATAAACAGAGCATTTTCCATCTGTGATTGAATCAGTCGACAAAAGCAGATACTGTGCTTTATTGTGTCTTTATCTTTCTCTGGACTCCCTTGGTTATGGTCTGCAGCTCACCTGCTGCTGGCTGACTTCTAGGGCTTCATCCAGCATGTCCTGGTGGTATGAGAGAGGGTTGCTTAATGCACATCCCCTGCACAGTGGGAGCACTGAGACATGATTTGAGGCAAGTATGTGTGATTCCTAGGAAAGTGCATGTTACCATGTCAGTCATTGTAGGCCCAGCTAATCCTGCTGCTTTTCTGTTATGTAACTACTGAAATATATTAAAATCTTCATCCCAGCCTTCGTTTTTATACATGTACTCTTTTTTTTTTTGTAGCTGGCTGTCTTAATGCTGTAACTTTGCTACAGGTGCTCTCAAGGTATATTTTAATGCTCTCAACTTCAGTTGAGTAAAAAGGCATTCTGAAAAGTCATTTCCATGTCATTTTAACTCCTGATGGGTTTATAAGCATGTATACAAGTATGTGGTCTGTCTGTGATGCCCTTCATGCTCCTTTCCTATTTCTGGGTTGAAATGGAAGTATATTGGAATGTGAGCACTTGGCAGGAGGGTAGGAAGCCTACTGGCCTTAGGTATTTGTAGAAGCTGCATTCAGATGTTACATCTACCCCAGTAGCTGCTTGAAGAATGCAGACTGTATTGGGAGAGGGCTGTTGTTCCTAAATAGAGGTGATTACTCACCAACTGGTGTGAATTCAGCATACATGTGGATCATCCCTGTACGTTAACTAGAATAAATCCATCCATACTGTAAGTAGAAAACAGGGCTGTAGCTAACAATGTGGAGCAGGTTGCCATATGTTCAAGCTGGTGAAACAGGAGGAGAGGAGCTGCAAAGCTCTGAAAATGCAGCTGATGGATCATTAACCCAAAGGTTTCAGCTAGAATCATCTTGGTTTCCAGGCACTTGGTGGTAAACAGTTGAAGAAGTGGTGGGCTTTGCTCTTAAGCTGTGTCTGACAGTGAGAGATATTAGGCTGAGGAAACTCAGAAGCAGTATAGAGCAAGCTCCCTAGAAAAGGATGACTGTGGAGAGGAGCAGAATGAGTCATTGAAAGCCGGTTGAGCAATGCTTTCTGAGTCATGTCGCTAATGCTCAGGGAGCAGATAAACCCATCTCCTGTGCTGGATTTTTTAGTCTGAGGCCTTCTGATTCCAGCAACCATGAGTCACTGAATGTCAGTTTCGAATTAATTTCAACCCTCTTCCCTGCAGTTCTTAACCACTGCAAGCACTAGGATCTTTCATTTCCAAAGCTGATCTGTAAAGAAAACTATTAATGACTTTAAAATATGTGGAAGATAGTACTGTGTCTGAACTGTACCACTAAAATCCTCATTCTAGTTACAATGTAACCTTGAAATAGTTGAAAGGAGTATCTGTGGAACTTGAAACACAAAGGAGGATCAAAACAAAGCAGGCTTATTTTTACTGCAGCCACTTCAAGGAGAGCCATTGACATCTTAAAGAGCCATTCTTCTTGCTGAGCTGTAAGGAACTTTCTTTTGCATTCTGCCCTTTGTATAGCTTTCCTCTCTGTTCATAGATCTCTGGGCTACTTATTCCACCTCTTGAGTTTCCAGCTGTGTGGACATGCTTCCATTAGCTGATGGAAGTAATTCTGTCATAGAGAGGGAGTGTAGTCATTCTGATCTTGTGTCTTGAAGAGATGTAATACAAGGTTTTAGCAAAAGACTGGAATGTTGTCCATGTTCCCTGAACTCCCATCATGGGCAAGCTTGGTGAAGGCTGTCAGAGAGAACCAAACTGAACTTGTGTAGATGCCATTGTGCTGTCTATGCTTGTGATGCTGGGAACTCTTCAAGATGCTGAACTGCAGAAGTTGATCAGACAAGGGAGATCTGCTTATAATTGTGTTAAATATCTTGTGCAGTTGAAATTTCCTTCTTCTCTGATGGTACTGCAACAAGGGGTTTATACTGCGTGTGTTTTCAGTGTGATCCTGGAGTTAGGACAGATGATGAAATAGCTTCTTGCTGAGTGGTAGTTTGAAAGTGTAAGTGAAATATTGAGAACCACTAGGAAAAGATCGAAGTGGGCTATGTATGATTATCATATTGTCTGTATTGTGCTTTGCTTACACTTTGAACAACTTGTGCAGTTTTGTGCTCACTTCCAGAAGCAAAGTGTTTAGAGGAAGGCACTGAGAATGACGAAAGCATAAAGGAATTTTCCTTTGAAGAGCAACTGAATTAGGTGGGAACATCTCATTCTGGAAAAGGTGTGATGGCGTAGAGATTTGAAAAATTCTGAGTGGTCTGGAGATAGAGTATGGGGGCTAGTTCTTAGTTGCTTCTTCCTATACTTGGACTGGAGGCCGCTAGACAAAGCTGGGAGAAGGAAGAAAAAGAAGGCTTAAAACAAAAAGGGAGGGTGTTTTGTACAGATATAAAAAATTGTAGTGTGGTTTGTTGGTTTGTTTGTTTGTTTGTTTTGCCCTGGGATGCTGCTGATGAGAGGAAGCTGGGCAAATATTTTTTAGGAGATCCATTGAGAGCTCTGAAATAAACAAACTATTGCAGGAGGATCTCCTGGAGAGTGGTTTTTTGTGGTTTTTTGACCTGTTCTGTTACCTGGCTATCCCTTTGTTGGCCGTGCTGGAGACAAGACACTGAGCAATAGCTTTGCAATATGAACCAATACAGCTCTTACATGTGCCAATGAAGGTGGAACCAGGAGCTAACTTTGCATGGGAAGTCTGAAGCTTGAACTCATCTTCTGGTATATTTTGTATAAGGAAGAAGCCTAGCATTTCATTGCATTGATGAAGAATTTTTTAAAGACTGAAAGCCTTTGCATCATGGTCTATCTACTCTCCATCTAACATGCTTTTACTAACATGTAAGATGAGGAAGCAGTCTACTCTGCTGCCTGGTACTGTGATGTGATTAAAAATGCTGATTTTTTTTACCTGTAACTTCAGCAAAGCTGTTACAGAATATGTTCTAACCTAACACATGAGAAAGCATGGCATCATTATTTCAGTCAACATTTAAACTTTGTAGATCTTCCTAAGAGAAGGCTTTTAATTTCCAATGCAAAGCTTGCTCAGCAATCTTCTACATGCTTTGTAGTAATCTAGTAAATATTCAAATCAAGGCTTCTTCAAAAAGTGATTGGCTTGTCATGCTGGCAGGAGGCTTTGTCTTGTATATGCTGCATGTCTGATCCTGTTGCTCATCAAAGCAGACATTTCCTTCATACTAAAAATAGTGAAACAAATAACTTAAGCAGCATTAAAACCCAAGAGGGAGATTATTATTTTTTTTTTAAGACTAGGCTGTGCTTTCTAGGATTCTTCTGGAAAGGGTTTGTAGGATTCTTATGATCCAGCTTTGCCCAGTTGCGTAAGCTTCCAGGAAGCTGCTCTGTGCAATGCAAGTCTTAAAGAGAACGTGGGAGCTCTTCTTCACTTTTGATTGCAATAGTCCATATCTGAATGTGGAAGCTAGCACTGCAGCAGTCTGAAAACACAAGCTTGTTTCTTATCTGGAATGAAAAAACTAGTAAATAGGAAAGAATTTTCTTGAGTGGGTAACAAGTTGCTTTCACTGTTGTAATGTTTCTCATTTTTTTCATTGTTTGGCCTGTGTGAATGACCTTGCAAATGTTTCAGCGTCTGCCTGTCTTGTTGGGCAACTGTGTTCAACTCTTCATATTTTGGGTTCCAGCTTTGCACGTTACCTCTCTGTGGCCTTTTCACGCCTGTTAGGGCTATGTCTGCTTTGTGTGAGTAGTTGTGAGTCTGTGGTACAGCCACTTCTTAAATCTGAGCAATTGGGTTTGTTCAGTTGACCAGTGGGATTCTCTTCTGCTGCGGGGATGCTCATATTGCTACAGTTTGTAGCCTTGGTCATGAGACAGTGAGCAGCCACAAAAGGCTTTTCCCACTCTTAACTACATGGGAATCTTGGACTGTGTGCTGCCTCTGTCTTAATAGGTTTGGTTACAGGGACTTATCCTGGAAGTAAGTGAAATACATATATCCCGAAGTTACAAAGTGTTACAGTTGGGAATGGAAGAAAAACATATTTAAAAAGCTCTTCTATGCTAGATGGAGTCTCAGACATGAAAAAATGTTGGTGACAGTGCCACAGGAAGCCACTGACAAGTGGCAGAAGGCAGCCCGATAGTAGCTACGGATACTTGACCAGCAGACTGTGGGAATAAAAGCCAGAGAGCTCACTACTGAGCTTTGGGAAAACTGCTTGCCTCTTTCTATTTTGACTTAACGACTAACTTTTTGGCTCTTTTTTTTTTTGCTTTTAATAAGCAGAAGCAGCCATTTGGAAGCTGAAGACCTATAGCAGAGAAGTATGAGTAGTGTTGTTCTTTGAGGACTCACTAGATGTAGCTAAAAATGTTGGTGTAAAGGCTTAGGAAGTTTAAAATTTCTTTTTTGTCTTGCTGAAATTAAAATTAGTGGCTGCACTATAAACCTTGGTTTAGTACAAAACTCACATCTGCAGTAGTTCCTTCAAATGGGCAGCTGCTGTAGTTTATTGGATGTAACTTCTAGAGAATACATTACTCCTGATAATCCAGAAGTCCTTTAGTCCCTCTGGTGTGTGTATTGTTTTTTTATTCTCTTTTTGTCCTGACCTTTGAGATGATCTAAGGCTGGGTCACTTTAACTTTGTCTTTGCAGTGTTCCTGAGCAGACACATATCGGTTCACTGTCAGCATCTGTCACTAGGTCGGCCTCTCCCTATCCTTTTCACCCAGCCCAGACCAGTGGGTGTAGGCTAACCCACCCAAACAGCAGTGTGGAGATGGTTGTTATCTAATGCTCTGCAGTGCCCAAGCTAAGCAGTACCTGTGTGATCACCCCAAGGCCTGCCCTGTCACAGTTGCAGTTCTCTTCCTGGGACTAAGCCAACCAAGCAGTTGCTGCTGTGGGTATTAAGACTTTGACCTAAGTGAATAGGAGTGTATAAAACTCCAGGAATGGATCTGATGAAGCAGCTGTACATTTAAAAAAGTCTTTTGTATCAATAATGTCTACCAGCTTTGTAGCTCTCCCAAAAGAAATCTTCTCTTTGAAGAAAGAGAAAATTAGCCATTTAGGAGGGTAACTTCTGAGGGACTATCTCCCAGTTCAAGTGGGTCATGACTGTGACCTCCCACTTCAGTGGCATCTCGTGGCCAAATGGCTCTCAGTTTGAATTCTGAGGTGTGACTCAGAATTCAAATTCTGAGGCTGCTACGGATTAGCAAGGGCTCTTACACTGATGTGTAAAAACTATGTAAAAGTGGTAATAAACAGAGATGTACTTGCTGCTAGGAACTCCCTGTCATATGGTGGTAGGCTTGGTGACATGTCAGACATTTGTGTGAACTGCATGCAGAAAGACTTAGGAACTGCATCTGATTTGTATCTCAGTTATTAGGGAGAAAGACACTTTATAGTAGAAGTAAGGGGTCTTTGACTTGCTTGTACTTCCAGGCCTGTGTTTTTTTCCTCACATTCAAGGGTGAATGTTTTGGATATTTGTCCTTGAGGCTTGATCTGTCCATGCTGATTTTTGGAATTAGAAGTAAGACAGCTTCTGTTTCAGTGCCAATTTTAAGCTTTAGTCCTGGCTACAAATTGTTTCTGTGCAGCCTACTAGTATATGCTCTTTCTTGCTTCAGGTATTAAGCAACATGGGAAGTGAAGACTAGAGTTCCATCATGATCGGAGGCTTGTTCATCTATAATCACAAAGGAGAGGTTTTAATCTCTCGTGTCTACCGGGATGACATCGGGTAAGTGCTTCTCTTGCATCCCCAGTCTTTGCATTTTTGTCTCATTTTGGTGCAGTAAACAACCCAGAGCTGCTTTGTTCTGCATTAGCTGTGCATGCATGTAAGACTGCAACTCAACTTGCTGCTCTAGGCTTAGCTTAGAAAAAAAGAAATTTAAGCCCTGGTCGCCTACAGTGAAGGATGGCCTGCAGCCAAACCTGGGACTTTCTTTTGGATGGTGGAGATCTGGCCATTATTCCAAATGCTTCAGCAACATGGACTGCCACTGTGGGAGCCTACCTCACTGTAATCACTAAAACTCTACAGGAGCAGTAATGTGAGAACTGTCTGCCACACACTATGGTCAGGGCTCTGAATTAGTTTCGGGCACTGATATCTAACGTCAAGTACAGGCATGCAAGAGACTGTGGTCTTGGAAAGTTTTGTCTGCAAGCAGTCTCGTAGTAACCATGGTTGTACTCCTACAGCTGGCCTTCTGTCCCCCAGCTTTGTATGGCAGCCTTGTGTGTGAAAAGCTTACATCCATTGGGTAACTAAAGTTGTGGGAAGCCCTGAAAACCTTCAGTAGGTTGTAGGTGTCTTGTTGCACTTCCCCCAAGTGTTATGATGCTCACTTAAACTGGATCTGTGCAACCCTTAGGCTGCTAGTTCCCAGAAGGTATCTTACTAAAAATATGGCATCTTGTAGGCAGTGGATAGTGCAGTAGGAAACCATAAGTGATGGTGCTGCTTGGGCTGAAAACCTTAAGGGTTTTGTGCACAACAGTACTCTTCCTAGTGGGTTTTCATTAGTGTCAGGCATTAGGTGGAAGTTAGTAATTAAGTTGGCAGAGTTAAGACAGAGCTAACGGAAGCAGAGTGGTAGGTGCTAATTCAAAGTTCAGTGAGAGAGAGCCTTCAGGCCAGATTAGGAAAAAAGAGTTTGTACCAGGTCTCCACAATGACTAGTGGTAGCATGTGCTGTGAAATAACTTACTGCTATAAATTACAAAAAACTGTCAAGCCAGTCTGCCTTCAGACTGGTCTAGTCTGAAGAGTATGTCCCTTCTGGTTATGGATTGTCTAGTGGAGGTTAAGAGTTGAGGTAGAGCTAGTAGCTAGTCAAGGCTTGTATTGTTTCATCAAGGGAGTAGTCAACACAGTGTCTGTAATGAGGTTTCACCTAATGAGCTTTTACGTCTCTTGGCTTGTTCTGGGTCAGCTAAGGTGAAGTAGCTGTTCTAAGGTTGACTGAGTTATTCTAGGACTTCCACACATAGCTGAGCCAGGGAAGCATTGTATTTCTCAAGCAGAAAGCCAGTGGTTATGATGTTTTGCCTCTTTTCTACTGTACAAACTTTCATCAGTGTTCAATATTTGTTAGCTGAAGCTCTTCACAGCAATTCTTATGACAGGCTTGGCTTTGTAAAGCTGGTTATCACAGTGACTGAGCCAAGGCAGTCTGGATTATAGGTAACTTCCGAGAACGTTTCACATGGAGGCTAGGGACACTCTTAAATGCAGTTTCTGGCAAAAAATTTTTATTGTTGTTTGCAAACTTGAAACACAAGATTGCTCTCAAACTGATGTTTATTCAAGAAGACCTTTTAATTTAAAAGGCATTATGGCTGTGGAGATGCAAAGTAGGTATTTTTAATGTGATCTTCTATTGCTTTTTATCTTGGCTCATTTCTCTTACACAGTGAGCGTCTTATGTTCAGTACGTGATAAAGTACTTCCTGCTGGCTGGCCAGACAAAGCTAGAAAATGGGATTTCCTGCCTGATCCTATCTTAACTTTTTCACTTGTCAGAGTGCCAAAAATACTCCAGTGTTTTCTCTAGGACTTAAGGAATTGGTGTTCCCTTGAGTGAAATCATCCGTTCAATTCTTGTGAAAGTGTCAGTCTTGTGACTTAGGTGGAGCTGGTGTTGGCTGTTAGCAGAGCTTGCTCACCAAGGTGCTGGGTTTCTTCTCAAACAGGCCTTCAGTGCTGGTTTGGAATTTTTTTAAACGTGTAGCGTTACAGAAAAAATTGCTACAAAGTGACTGTGTCTTATCTTGTGGTGTAATCAAGAAACTGAGTGTCTTTCAATTTCCTAGTCTGAATATTAGCAGTAATGTCAGGTCTGCTTAAAAGCTTTTAATATCCTAACTGTCAGTGGGAGGTAGGGAAAGGAATAGCCATGATACTGTAGCTTGTACTCAACTCTGTAGGAGTTCTGTCTCTAACCAAACAACTGAGTAACAGACTTCTTGCATACTATGCAGTTCTTAGTTCCTAAGCAATAGTTCTGAAGTGCTGAGGGTTGAACCCATCCTGTTTGTTGGGAAGTAACTGAATAGGAAACGAGCACAACTGCTCCCTGTCTTCATGAGTGATTGGACCTGTAAGACTCCTTGGTCTTGGCCATTGCCTTTGGCATTCTGAAGCCTCAGTTTCTGAGTTGGGAGATACTAAAGATCATCTGTGGTTATGAGAGCACCTCCCCTTGCGCAGTTTAAGGGCCTTGAAAAGCAGGTGCTAGCTCAGATGTAATGGCCAAAGTGACAATGACCATATCCTTTTTTTTTGACTTTGTTAAAGGCAGAAGTACCACAAAACTTGAACATTCTTTGCTTGCGACTTAGAATGGCTTTGGTGCATGTAGCGCATCTGTCCATACAGCAGCTAGCTGCATGTATAAGCAGCCTTATTTAAAAAAAAAAAAAAAAAGGCAAAACACCATGCATTTAATTCAGGATACCATGGAGGGCTCTGCTGTAATTTTTGAGTACCTTGTTCTTCAGTGACTTAGTCATTGGGGAACCTACCTGCATTTAAGAATGCAGATATGTAATAGAACTTAAACTATTTGAAACTGAGCAGCTTACATGACAAACTGCATGCACTTTAAATGTAATAGGTGTTTGGTTTCTGAGCTTCTAATACATCACGTCAGCTTCATGGCTCTTGATCCTTAAGGACAAAGTGCAAGCTGGATAGAGCAGTCTCTGAATCTGCAGGATGTGCCCTATCTCTCCAGATGTGCTCCAGCTCTATCAAACTTGCTGTATTTCCTGTTGGCTGGACCAAACCAGAAAGCATCAACCCAAACACCTTCAAATGAGAAGTACTGTCATAGAAATTTGCACCCAGACTTGTAGCCCTGTCCTGAGACAGACTGGGAAGAAGATACCTGATATTCTGCGGTCCCCAGGTGACCTCTGATTGAGGCTTTGGGGTTTTTCCACACCAAGGCCTGCTACCTATATTAGCAGAGCAGACTGGGTAGCACTGATGTGATACAGGTGCAGCTCACCTGGACTAAATGCCCAGTTCAGCCAAACACAAGTCTGTCCATGCTGACAGCCTGACCGTGGCATGTCAGTGTTGTACCTTGCGAGGGCTTCTTTGCTGCTGTAGCTTGTTACTGTCCATCCAATACCACCTTGGCCTTTTGTGCCAAGGAGCAGGGGGAGGGGGTGCTGTTTGGTCTCTTCTTATCTCTTTGGATTCATTGTGCCTTGTGTGTGTGTTTCTAACCCTTTCTCTTGTTGCTGTCACTCCTCCTTTCTCCGCTGGCGCCATTTCTGTCCATCCCATCTCATTGGCTGCTGTAGCAATAGGTAAGAGACGCGTGGTAGGCCACGACTGGCACTGCACAGTGGGCACCTGGTGTGCTAGCAAAGCCTCCCTGACCTGAGGCTTCTCCTCTAGTGTGCACCAGTCTGGTGACTGGTTCTGGTGCTACTTCTAGGGGGTTAGAACTTGAGGCTGGGAGGGCTAATGCTCCAGAACAAGCTGAAGTTTCCTTGCTAGGCTTACTGGAGGGGAGGATTGGGGTTTTTAGATATTGTTATTTTATAGTAGATTAAATTACTTTCTTATGGAAAAACTAAAGTAGAAATTAAATACTAATTTAACTCCAACTTGAAAATCTTCTGGAGCAATAAAACCTGAGAAGTATTCGAAAGCCAGAATTTTGCTTATGAGGGAGCATGTTTACTGTTGAAACTTCTACATATGTCCCCAGACTTTCAAGGAGCAAACACCTGCTGTGGTAGCATATGTTCCTTTGAATATCCTTTGTTTTCTAACTTGGAACTGTATGTTGGATTGTTGACAACCCTCACTGCTTACAAGCATTTGTATGCCTGTATCCTTGCTTGCAAGGATGATATTACTGTCTGCTCTCAAACATGTTTCTGCATAATTAGTACCATGGCCTTGATGCTGCAGTCACACCCCCTGTTCTACAGAGTGTCTGAGAGTATGAATAATAAAGCACAACTAAATGAGTCTTGGCTTTCTGTGTAGACTGTTGCTTCAAGTTTTGGTCTTGTCATATAAAGCACTTGGGCTTCCTTCCTGTATTCTCAGGATTGGTGGACTTAATTTGGGAAGTTTATTCTGACCTGTAGTTACGTAATAAGGAGACCAGTGTGCAAGAGCTGGCATCCAGAATGTCACTTGTAATCCCTGTTTAGCAAGGAGGGTTTTTTTCCCTGTTGCTAGTGTATAGACAGTTTGGATCAAAGATGACAGCATCTGTGGGCAGCTTGCACAGCATGTTTTCAGCACTGGGCAGAACCCTTGACTGTAAATGGTTCTGGACCCTGCAGTACTGCTGGCACATTGCACTGTGGGGACTCTTGAGTCCGGATGAAAGACACCTGTTCTGAAGCAGAGCAGTCTTGAGGTGATGTGTAACTGGAAACCCAGCGGTGGTCCTAATCCTCCTGCTGCTTTGAGCCTGCCCTCCAAGGTGTGTGGGGTATGGAGGTGAGATGGATCTGAGAACTAAAGCTCCCTTCTGGAGAGCACCTGAGCACTGACATCTCTTGGGTGACCCTGGCAAGTTTTGCTGTTTCTTCCTTGGTTGTATGTCTGGGAGCAACTGCCATTGATATGTATCTTGAGAGACTACAGCTTGCTTTGGGGCAAGGCTATGAAGGCCTGGGCATGCAGAATAGACAATAATTAGGTGTTTGGTCGAAACTGGATTCTTTGAGCCATAAGTTGCTAATGTGTTTGTTTGCAGCTATGGCAATCAATGGAGAGTGCTGTCAAAATTAATTGAAGGGAAAGTTTCTTTGCCATCTTACTCCAGATGGAGGTTTGCTTCTCCTTCTGACTACAGTTACACTGTAGTCCAAAGCTCCCTAGAGATCAGTAGCGCTCTCTCTCCTTGAGCTTGTGCAGAATTTAGTGTCTAACTCTGCTCAGAGCCTTCACTTGTCCCTCTTAGAGACATCCCCAGGCACCCTTCCTAGGTGAGCTTGGTGTGTGTAGCTCAGTGTCTGACTAATGGCATAAGCAGAACTGTGCAGCCAGCTGGTTTCACATTCGCTGTGCTGACTTGTCTTTGGTGGTGCTCTCGTAGGCGCAATGCTGTGGATGCCTTCCGTGTCAATGTCATCCACGCACGGCAGCAGGTGCGCTCGCCTGTCACCAACATCGCCCGCACAAGTTTCTTCCATGTCAAGCGCTCCAACATCTGGCTGGCTGCTGTCACCAAGCAGAATGTCAACGCTGCCATGGTGTTTGAGTTTCTCTACAAGATGTGTGACGTGATGACTGCCTATTTCGGGAAGATCAGTGAGGAGAACATAAAGAACAACTTCGTGCTGATCTATGAGCTGCTGGATGGTGAGATGTTTCCCTTCTCTACTATGGCATGTTGCACTTGGTCATTCTGAAATCCTTAGCTTAGTATGATGTAGTAATAATCCTTGAAGTATTTTTAACGTCTGTGGCAGAGTTCAAAATTACTTGTTTTGCTTTCTAATCCCACGTGTACTGCAAATGTGGATGGTACCTCAAGCCCATAGCCTTGTGCTGATTCACTTCCCTGAGTGTTGGGAGCTGTGCACTTGTACAACTGAGACAGCTGGTACTGGAGCTCAGCTTCTGAGGGGATCCTGTGTAGATGTCAGGCTTTCCTTACCCCGAGGTGTATAAAGAGGACTGCCAGTAGCACCTCTAAGGCCAGCTAGTGCTCAGGTGGCTCTAGCAGTGTGTGGTAGCAGTCACTCCAGGCTGAAGTTGATTGCCCCTAGTAAGTTGCCTTTTGGGCTCAATTCTGAACAGAAGGAAATAAATAAAACGCAACATGCTCTATCCCAGCCCTACCTCCCCCACTGATACAGCTCCAGATTTCACCACAGATTAATAATAGTGTCCCTTCAGCTGCTTGTGATATCAGCCTGCTTGTGGAGGTTGCCCTTGAGCTGCCCCTGTTTCACATATCATGAGCACTTTGTATTAGTTATGTTTCAATTTGTTTTCCAGACAAGATGCCACAAGGGTCGCAGTGACTGATGTTTTCCCTGTTTCCTGAGGGCAGACTAAGAGACTGCCCGTTCTCTGCTTTGGTCAGTCAGTGCTGTCTCCTAGCAGGCACAGTGAGATCAAACCTCACAGTGTGGTGTTGCTCAGTATCATGTTAGTGGTCTTCTTTCCCCTCTAAATCTCTTGTGGGTTGTTCCCTTCCTCTTTGAGGGGAGTAAGTGGTAAGTGCACTGTGTGTAGTTAACATCTGTTTCCTTACCACACTCATCCTGCAGTGCCACTACTCAGCTGTTGTTTTAGGTTTTGGATTTTATTATATCTTCATAAGAACAAAACTTACAAAAAAAACACATGGAAAGATAAAATTGCTGTGGTGTTGGATAAATCCTCTATTGTCCCTTGGATATTTTTGGAAAAACTCCTCACTGTGCACTGTGCACATGGCTAGGTGAGTTCATATTTAGTCTTGAGCTGTGGTTGTGTTTAAAAACTGGCAAATTCATCACTTGGACAGTTTTCCACCACCCCTTGACTCCAAAGTATTGCTCTGGGAACTCTGTGTAGCAAAAATGATTCTTTTCTCTTGGTAAGGACTGCTACAGCAACTTCTCAAGAAATTCAATATGTAAGCAGGATCTGTGCACTAGTTGCCTCTCTCCTTATAGGAATGGTTAGCATAGTTGATATGTTTATGCCTTGTGACTCTGAACTAACCTTTTACCCTTCTGTAGAAATCCTGGACTTTGGCTATCCTCAGAACTCTGAAACAGGGGCTCTGAAGACTTTCATCACTCAGCAAGGCATCAAGAGTCAGGTAATCAGAGGAATTTGGTGTACAGCACTGCTCTGCTGGTTAATTTTGTCTAAGTCTGTTCAAGAGAGACCATCTAACCATTTGACCTTTACGGAGGGAAGGTGCCTGAACAGATTGAGAACACCGTGGCAGGGGTGTATCTCAGTGGCACCTTGTTTTAGGTGTCTCTGCGCTGTGTTACCTTATGTTCCCTGGCACGCGATAAGCTGCAGGAGGAAGAGCCCAGAGCTAGGATAATGCCAGTCCCTTGCATGTAAATGACTGCTGGCTTCAAGCTCAGCTCTCTGTCAGCTTCTGAGAGGATAAACAAATCTAATCTGTGCACTAGAAGTAGCTCTTTTGTGTGTGAATCTCACTGAGCAGGTCTGTTCTCCACCAGCCTTCAGTGCTTTGAGCTGGCAGAATTTCATACCTACCTTATAATGCAGTATTCTTCAGCCCTGTGAATATTGCTGTTAGTCAGGAAGCTCATGTTGCTCTGTCTCTGCCTGTAACATCCTTGCAGGTCAGTGTCAGTACAGCCTGAGCTTCTTACATTAGAGATGAGAATCTCTGCTGTGCTTTTAGCATAGTATTAACCCTTGCAACAAAATTTACATGGGGTTAGAAGATAAAGGATGTGTTGGGAAAAAGACGGTTAGTTGGACTGGTTTGGGGAATGTGTTTAAACTAGTTCTAATCCTACTCGAGGTACAGCCCTCAAAACTAGGCTTCCTATCTTGTAAGCTCATGCTCAACCTCTGAATTCAAAGGAAACTCATGGTCTGTTTCTCATGTCCCCAAGGAATACTGTCCACCTGGTCCATCTGACAAAGCTGTGCAAGTCAGGAATGAGGACCTAGCCTAAAACTCAGTCCTCTCCCCTGCATAGCAGTGAGTCAGGGAAAAAAGCTGGGAGTCTGTACTGAAGCAGTCTGTGGCAGAGTGAAGCTTCAGGCTCAGGTACAAGCAGAAGCAAAGGGCTAAACAAGAGCCTGCATGGTGACTCTTCTTGTTTAGGTTAGCGGAGGTCAGAGTCTCTGGAGGCTCTGTTTCAACACAGTTTATCAGCACTGATTTCCTGAGAATTCCTTTTAAAACTTCTAATCTAGTAGCAAGACTAACTACATTTCAAGAGGAGGTGAGAGAGAAGCTGCCCCTGAGCAACATATTTCCTGCTAGAACAGCAAACTGTTTTGCAACAAGGCCAGATGTGAGTGCATCCGGTCTCAGTCTCCATCACGAGTCCTAGTGTAAATCTCTGGCCTTCTGCAGTCTGACAATTTGGGCAGTTAGCACTGAAGATAGCTGAGTCAGCTCCTGTTCCTAGAAAAACTCAAAACTAACCACCGCCCTCACTTCCTTCCCGTGCTCATTTTTTTTGCTTTTGTTGATTTTAACAAAGCCTTGTGCTGTTTGTGTGCAAACCACTGTCACAGCATCATGCTTAATGCAACAGCAGGTTTAGTCCTTTCTTACAAAGAGGAGTTTGGCTTTCAGCTTTACACAAGTAAGCAGTTCTTCTGCTCAATATTGGAATTTTGTGCAGCCCAGTTCAAAAAGCAGAAGTAATCCATTACAGGCACAGAATGGCAAGGCCACCAGTTGAAAAAGTGCCTTCCTTGTTTCCTTGTCTGCTCTCTACTCTGGTACTTGTAGCCTTCAGCTCCTCATTGACTTAGAACCAGTTCACACAGGTACCCAGGACCAAAATCTGGGTCTGACGGGTTCCCTATCTTTGCTTAGTTCCTGATGATGCTTTCCTCGGACTTGTGTCCTGCAGAATTTAAGGAGAAAAATCCACTTACGGCAGACTTTTCAAACTCAACTTTTTGACTTTGTTCTTAATGAAAGATTTGAGGCGTACTGAGCTGCTGTGCTCTGAATGCCCTCCCTGTATGGTTACAGTGGTCTTTCCAGGGCAGAGACTTGCTTTATTCTCTCTGGAAGTGTTTCTGAAACTGCTGCACTGCTTGCCAAGGAAATAGCTGTGTGCTCTGGGAATGGAGTGATGTGCCACACAAGTTTTAAAAGGTGTTGGTATGCAACGTAGTTTTACTTCTAGTCCCTGCAATTGAAGTAGCCCACTACTCAAATGGCAGGACTCTAGGCTGTGCTGATGTCCTGTTGCAGAACTGATGAAGTCATTGGCTTGGATATCTTCCTCCAACAGAGGCTAAACCTTGCTCTTACAGCATGAGGTAGCTGTGCTTCATGTACTGTTCTCACTCTTAAGATCCTATCTGCATTTGTCCAGACTTCATTAACTAGATGTACACTGTAATTTTCTTCCCTTCCTAGTGATTTCTGGGCTTGAGAGTTGGTCAACTCTTAGTTACAGTGTTTCCTCAAACCATAGATATTCTTTAGCACTAAAATGCTGGTGTTACTTTTTAAAATGGGCAGAGGGCCGCCACCAGCTATAAGATCCCAGGAAACTGCTGGTAGCTGGCTATCTCTAACCTGGTCAGCAAGCTGGCAACTCAACACAAGGCCGGTATTCTTGGGCCGCTTTAGCTGACTTACCTGTCTAGCTCTGGGAAGTTCCTGCTCCTGAGAAATTCCAGACCCAGGTGCCTTCAGTGGCTCCTTAGGGAATACTCATGCAACTAGGTGGTCTCAACTTCAGCAGCTGCTTCCAGATCCATCCAGTCACTTTGCAGAGTAAGTGTAGGTTCACGGTACTGGTGCTGTTGCAGGAGATGATCAGTGTCCCTTTGGAAGCCAGAGCACTGGGTATTAAATCTGCGTGTTCCTCTAAAGCCTGAACAAAGCATTGAACAAGGCAGATAAGGCACTGCTTTTTTTGTGGGACAGATGAGAGGTACTTAGTGTACTGTATTGAGCACTTACCTTGGCAGTTCTCAGGGGAATATAAAACTTTGTCTCTTAGATGATACGACAATGGCTGTGCTTGCTCAGGAAGTGACCATGTTTGTGGCAAGAGCATGTGTGAAGCTGAGATCATGTACTGCCACCCTGTGGGCCCACTGCAAGGGCTGCTGTGGGAGAACCCACTTGTGTGTTGTGCAGTTGTTGTGGAAGAGCAGAATTAACAAGGATAGCACTTTATACAGGACCCAAAGTGCCTGGTATTTCCCATAGTCCGGGCATCCGTGACATGGTAAACATCCAGGATTTGCATTAGGAACACCAGCCTGAGTCTGTTCTGCATAGAAGCATTATTGGGAGTGGTATTTTGCCTGTCTCTCTCTGCTTCACCTTATATTTGGATTGTCCATAATGGACCAAGTCTGAAAATCCATTTCACTGCTTGGAGTGCTGGGTTTCCTGCAGGGAGCTAAAGGTCAAAACCCCTCATTTTGGTTGTGCTAATTAGCTACCTAATTAACAAGGAGCTGACCTGCTTTTTTCCTGTCCTCAGGTAGCCTTAAGCCTAATCTGCCTCTTTCTCCCTTCCTCCCTTTTCTTGCTATTGACCTGCTTGCCTGTTAACCCTGTCTACACTGCACTTGCTACTATACACCTACTTCTTGACTTTCTGCGTGTGACTGGACCCCACCTGTAGCATCAGGTAGGAAACCTCTCTGTGCCTCTCAACACAACCCTTGGTGCTTTTCAGAGGCTTAGAGCCTGGGTGATGTTAGATGCATGTTAGGTTAGTGTTGGTATGTAACTCTAATGACTCCACTTATTAAGAAACAGGCATTTAGGGATTAGCTGTCTTGTGGCCCTGGGGTTTCATGTTGGATAAGGGTGTGAACTGCTACATCAATCCATGTTAAGCTTCTCTGCTTAATATGCATTGATGTGACAGTCTGAGACATGATTTGAATGCCATTGGTGGAGCCCATGCCTCCCTGCACTAAGATGTAGCCTAATGGACTTCCTAACAAAGCAGAGGAACTTTCCCTGCTGTTGCTATGGCCAGTTCTTGGTTAGGCATAGAATTTGATGTTCTGAGGAGGGAATAACCAAATCATGTGAGGTGCGACAGCACCTGTATCTTAAGTGACAAAAGCATTTATGTGTAATAAATGGCAAGTGTTTGCTCTTAGATTTAGAGCAATGTTGCTTAGAATTTATTTAGAGGAATTTATTTTTGTCTAAGATGTCATTTCTTCCCTTCAGACTAAGGAAGAGCAGTCCCAGATCACCAGCCAGGTGACTGGACAGATTGGATGGAGACGTGAAGGAATCAAATACCGTCGCAATGAACTCTTTCTTGATGTGCTGGAGAGTGTGAATCTCTTAATGTCCCCACAGGGTAAGTAGGAGGTGTTGAGCTGGCATCCTTCTCTCGCTCAGGGTTTCTGAGCGGTAACTCTTGCGAGTGTTCTGAACTGTGATCTTCTCTAACCAGGTCAGGTTTTGAGTGCCCATGTCTCTGGCAGAGTGGTGATGAAGAGTTATCTGAGTGGAATGCCAGAGTGCAAGTTTGGCATGAATGACAAGATTGTTATTGAAAAACAGGGCAAAGGGACTGCGGATGAAACGGGGAAAAGGTAAGAGAAGAGGTCTTGGACCTGGTGACCACTTGCCACCAGGGACTCCCATGAAAGGGGAGCCCTCAATAGCTTTTCTGATCTGACAGACAAAAAGCTGGGTTTTTTTTCTTCCCTTCAGATGCTAACTTTGGGTAGATCAGTTGTCATGCAAGCTACCAGCCTGAGAGCCTCAATACAGAGGGCTTCTCTACAGGTCTTTAAATATTAAGATTCAAACATACTTTTAAGTGTAGAGTTCTTGCACCTGGAAACACTTCCCCAAGATGGATTTTCTGTATCTCTAGCAGTTCTCCTCAGTGCAGAGCCTGTTAAGCACAAAAGCAGTAGCAGTGCTCCCAAGGAATAGTGAAATTCTGCCTGCTTTACCTGGACTGTTCCCACAAAGTAGAACAGCTGACAAAAACTGGGGAAGCCCCTCCTGCTGATTTCAGGTGATCAGTGGCTGTGTGAGTTGCAGGCACATCCTTTCTGAGAGCCCAGCTACCCTCCCTCCGAGCTGCACCTGTCAGTACCCACGTTGAAGCTGAAAACAGCTCTTACACCTTCTCCAGCTTTCCTGCTTGGGGTGAAGAGATAAAAGCAACAGGACTGCCACTTTCCTCTCACTAACCATTTGCAACTCATCTGTATTTCTCTTGGTTGTTTTTTTTTTTTTTTTTTTTTTGCTGACCCCCAGTGAATTGGGAAGGTAGATAATCTGCTTCACCTGTGTGTGCACTCTGCTCTGCCCCTGTCTCTTGCTTCGTGTGACTTGTGCATGTAACTTGGATCTCAGACACTTTCCGTGATGGTTCCTATAAACAGAGCTGAGCTGCTATTTGCCTTTTCTCACAGAACCAAGCCAAGAGCTATCGCTTCACTGTCACCTTTAAGCCATCTTTCCTGTATCTGAATTGAGCTAGTAAAATGGATGAGCCTGAGGTGGCTGATGGGCCCAGTGAGGTTTTACTCTAGTGAAAATGTCAACTGCACAGGCCTTGAAGAGTCAGTACACTGTCCCAAAGCTCCTGTGCCAACTGCCTTTGCCAGTAAATATGCTATTTTTTGAGTTACAGAAGATGAACAGGGGTTCTTGGTAGGTGGTTCTCTCCAACTGTGATTATCCAGTGGGCATCTCCAGCTTGGAGATGTTACTCTCCAGAAGCATTTAGTTACAAGGTGACCAGAAGGGACAGATGCTGCCAGTTGCTTTTTGGGATCTAGAATGTGGCAAGGCCAATCCTGAGTAATCCTGTGTAAGACCTGGAGCAGTGCTAGGTAGAGGGCTTTCCCACCTATTTTCCAAGGAAACAGGAATTAGTTGGCTAACATTGGTTGTCATCTGGGCAACAGATTAGGAAAGACTGACTCCTCCTTTTGAAGCACAAACCACACCACTGGTGATTGTGTAACTAGACAACCAGTCAGCCTGGAGTCAGTCTGCTTCCCCTTTGTGTAAGTAATGGTGGTTCCTAGGACAGCTGAACCTGCTGTAGTGCTCACATTATCTTGTCATGTTAGCATGGTTGTCCTGTTGCTCCCAGCAGTTGAGGCAGCCCAGATACCATAGTGATACACTGCTGCCTCTTCTGTTACTCCTGCCTTCTGGTCCCTCTCAGTAGCTGAGGGGTCTTGGCTGGCCTAGGACCAGTAATTCCTGTATTCTCAGGAATTAGTACCTGGCACAAGTTCAGTGCTGGCAGGTTAGGCTGGTGCCGCTACATGGACAGGTGGTAGCCCTGTAGATTTTTAGGAGAGATACAGATTTGTATGTCACAATATCATGGTTTTGGCAATTTGGTTCAGAATCAAACCAGCTTCTGACAGTGTGGAAATGAACAGCTGTGAAGAGATTTCTGAACAGGAAGACTCTGAACGTGGCATTTCCTGGCTGTGTGGCAGTGGGATAGCTTTGTGGACAGGAAAGTGTTTTCTCTCCTTTGAACTGTGCTGTGAGAAGACTTGGGTTGGCAGAGTTGCTTCTGCAGTACTGAGTGCTGCTGGCAGGCAGACCCAAGCATTGTGTTGCTGGCTATGACAGAAGGATGCTCTTCTAAGCTCTCTCCTCTTTGGGGAGAGGAGAGAGAAAATTCTTTTGAACAAGCTTCCTGAAATACGATTTTTGTGGTGGTGAAACAAGGAAAGTCTGAGCCAAGAGGCTGCTGTCCCCTAAATCTCTCCCTGCCTCCCCATTTCCTGGACACCTGCGATGGCAACGTGCTCTGTAGAGTAGTTTCTGCCTGGACAGACTTTGACTGCACCAAGATACCAGAGCTTCAGCTTGTGCTTCTCTAACTCTGCTTTGTGTTTTTAGTGGCAAACAGTCAATTGCCATTGATGACTGCACTTTCCACCAGTGTGTGAGGCTCAGCAAGTTTGACTCTGAGAGGAGCATCAGCTTCATTCCACCAGATGGAGAATTTGAGCTCATGAGGTACTGTGAGTGGGACATGAACAGGCTGGTGTTGGCATTGCTGCTACAGTATTGTTGCTGCTCCCAGGCAGACTTGCAGCCCTTGAGCACTTAAGAAATACACACTTACCACCTCCTTTTCAGAGTGGAATCTATAGGGTGTCCCACAAATCCATCTGTTAAAAATGTGGAAGCCCAGCTGCACACTTAGTTTTCTTTGCCACAACCATAGTGTTGGATGTGGGTTTTCTTACTTTTGAGCTTGCTGTATCTGTTGTTTTTAATGTTTAAAACTGGTGTCCTTGAACAGGGCTGTTGGCAGGAACCAGATATAAAACTTGAGACTCAAGAAACTGTTGCTGCCCTACAGCAGCACAAATCTTAACTGCTGTTTCCTTCTGGGATGTTTCCCTTTCTGGCTGATGTTTCCAAGCTGTTTGCTGTATTCAGAGGCTGTCTCTTTAGGAGGGTGGTACAGTTTGAGACCGTAAGAGAGTTAACTCTTCCTCAGAGTTCACAGCAGCTTCCATTCCTGCAGATACCGAACCACTAAGGACATTATCCTTCCCTTCCGTGTGATCCCACTGGTGCGGGAAGTGGGTCGGACCAAGCTGGAAGTGAAGGTGGTGATCAAATCAAATTTCAAACCTTCCTTGCTGGCCCAGAAGATAGAGGTAAGAGGAAAAAAAAACCCCGTGGTTTCTTGTGATTGGAAATCATGCCTCTAGTTTATGTCCCCTGCAGTGGACTCCTCACAGATAAGTCTCCAAGCCTGAACAGGGCTAAAAAAGTGAACTGAGTATCCCTCAGATGTGTGGTGCTGCTCTGCTTTGGGACGGAGCTGCTGTAGAATAGGGAGGTGGAAGCTGTTTTCATTTGCACAGCTGCCTTGGCTGGGGCCTCATTCCATTCCTGCAGCAACTGTTCACTTAATTTCTCAGCCACTGTGAAAAGTTGATGTTCTTCTGTCTGCACGATCTGATGGTATGTCAGACAGGCAGCAGGCCAGTGAGCTGTGTGAGACAGGCTAGCGATGGCTTTGCAGCTTAGTCTTCATCTGAGAAGGCTTAGTGCTGCAAGGCTGGGCTGTCCAGAGCCTGCTGCAATGCCATGGCCACCCTGGCATCCTTCCTGAGGTGATCTTCCCAACATTAGCCAGGTTTCCTGCAGCATGGAGATCTCTGCCCTGTTCCTTACTGATTGTCGTGGATTATGGAACTATGTTTGAACCTGTACTTCAAAGCAAGAAAGTGGAGAGCTAGCCTAGGATGGCTTTTAAAAGCTGATGTTCTCTGGGCCCTGAGCTGGGAGAGAAAGAGAAGAGGAGGCCCAAGGGGTCCAGGACAGACCATCTGAGACTGCCCAGAGTGCCCAGGCTGCAATCTCCTTGCCCCCACTCACCAGACTGTGCCTTCCAGGTCCGAATCCCAACGCCCCTCAATACCAGTGGAGTGCAAGTCATCTGCATGAAAGGGAAGGCGAAGTACAAGGCCAGTGAGAATGCCATTGTCTGGAAGTAAGTGAGTGTGGTGGGACTGGGGTGCTGCAGGGGCCTGCCTTGGGGAGGCAGGGTCTCTTTAGTGCTCTTGTCTGCCCTGAGATTATGTAGTGAAGGCAAGAATAAACTCTGGCACCTTCTCACTTCTGAGCTTTCTCCGCTAGGATAAAACGTATGGCTGGAATGAAGGAATCCCAGATCAGTGCAGAGATTGAACTACTGCCCACCAATGACAAGAAGAAGTGGGCTCGGCCTCCCATCTCCATGAACTTTGAGGTGAGTGCCTGTCTGCCTTTCAGGATGCACCCAACCTTAAGAGAAGTTTTGTCAGTACCTTTTGGGAGTTACACAGGTTTGAGCATTCTCTGTCACAAGCTGACAGGTGAGGTCAGCCAGTTGGCAAAGCTAATGGAAGAAAATTTCCCTTAGAGCCACAGGAGTCTGACACCATGCATGCAGGGAGTAGGGAAGGTAACAGTAGCTCTTGATGTCCATTCATAGATGCATTGCCCGGGTATTTCTCTGGCATTTGTGTACAGAGAGCATCATACCCCCATTCCAATGCTCTCTGTTGCCTTTCCCTCTCTCAATAGGTCCCGTTTGCACCCTCTGGGCTGAAGGTGCGCTACCTGAAAGTCTTTGAGCCAAAGCTGAACTACAGTGACCATGATGTGATAAAATGGGTGAGGTACATCGGCAGGAGTGGGATCTACGAGACCAGATGCTAGCCCCAGCAGGCTGGCAGGCTCCCTCTTCTCCAAGCCATGCTCTGCCTCTCCTCAGTCTTCAGCTACATTCAGAGATGTCTGCCTGGCCCCTCAACGCAGATTGAAAGACCCTGTGGCTCACCCCGGGAGCGGACTCGCCTGCCTGTGTTGTTACCACCCACGCTGCAGATGAAGTTCAGAACCCAATCGTGTGCAGGGGTGCAGTCAGCCTCCTGCTCCCCATCCCAGGGTGGGCAAGGGCTAGTCTAATTCCCATCCTCTTGTGATCTTTCTAGGGAACGTCCACCATTAAACTCCTCTTCTGTTGGTGTCTCACTACTTGCATCATATCCTAGTATTTTTGAAGTTCTTGTGCATATGTACTCGTAGAATAGACCTAAACATAGACTGGACAAATCTGAGTTGAAGTTACCCTGGCTTCTGTACTAGCTATTGCTGTTGTGGTAGATGTTGCTGGCCAGTCTGAGATGTCGGGTGATGAGTTTGTCGGGCCCCCACCACTAGAGATGGTGGGCTCACCAGATCTCACCACCCCCTTATTTCTTGCAAAGTTGTCAGTATAGAGTCCTGCCATGGGAAGGTTTGTGACCAAAAAGGATGAGGGTTTAGGCTCTTGCTGGTGTGTATGTGGGTGGCACAGCATTTCAGGCCCTTGGAGCATTTACCCCTACCCACTGCTGGCTTGAGCCAGTCTATCCTTTCCAAACAAATTGGAGACATGGCCCCACTGTCCCAGGGAGTGTAGGTCAGGTGAGCCCTGTCAGGATGTGAACAGGGTCTGTCCTCGGGGCATCCCAGTTGCAGTTGGCAGTAGGAGCCCCCTGACCCAGCCTGCCCTCTCCACACTTCTACCAAATGCTTCTGGGCTGTAGGAATGCTGCTGCTACCCACAATCCTGCTTCTGGTAGTGTGGTCTCCATTTTGTACACTTTGTGATTTGTCCAGCTCTGAATCTAATAAAGTATGTAGAATGGAGAAGGCTGCCTGCGCTGCTGTTTGGGACTGGTGCTGCAAGAGCCTGGGCTGTGCCCTGGGCCTGTGCTACAATGTCTTGGGGCTTGCTTGTGCTGATTCCCCAGCCCTGGGCTGCTTGGGGGCTAGTGGGTGAAAAGGACACGTGATGCTTTTGTTTCCAGCTGTGCCAGTGCTGCAGCTGCCTGGGGAAAGGAGGATGCTCTGGGCTTTCCTTGGGGCTGCAGCTGGGATGAACTGAACTCCTGGTGAAGTGTGTCCAGCCTCCCTCTAAGTCAGGCTCCTGTGCTCCAGCCAGGCTTAAAAGAATCTTTCCTTGTGTGCACCTGAAAAAAAAGCCATTTCCCCTTTTAACTTGGCTTTTGGTGGAAGGGGCCAAGGTGGGCGCTGTGCAGGGTAGCTGAGGGTACCAGCAACTGCTGAGCAGCAGGACCTGGCCCTTGGCTCAGCCCCTCTGCCTTCAGTCTGTGAGCTGATGAGGGTATCCAAGTGGTCATTCCCCATCGGTGGATGAAAAAATTCAAACCCAAACCCCAACCTGCAGTGTCTTTGTGGTTTAAAAGAAGAAACTCTGTTTTTAAAAGAGGGAGAATAAAAAACCCAAACCCTCCCAAAGCCTCTTTACCTGGGCGACAGGACAAGCAGGGTGGGGCTGAGCGGGCTTTGGGCCCGTCCCGGCCGCTCCGATCGCTGCCGGTGCCGCTGTCGCGGCACGCCGCGCCGGGATCGCCACTCGCGGCCCCGTAATGCGCAGGCGCAATCGGGCCCGGACTACATCTCCCGGCGGCCCCCGCGCCATGGCGGCTGCCTACCTCCTTCCCGGCAGCACCCGCCGTCCCTTCCGGCTTCGAGCGGCGGCGGCGGCTCCGCGGGGCGGGCCCGCCCCGCCATGGCGTCCTGCGCCGACATCCTCCGCTCCGAGTTCCCCGACTTGGACGGCGAGCTCTTCGCTTACGTGACGGGTGAGCGGCTCCCGCCTGCCCGCCGTGGCTCGGCCTCCTGCCGCGCCGCACGTCGTGACACCTTCCCGCTGTGGCGACAGGCAGCAGCGCCCGAATCGCGACAGGCGGCCGGGGAGGGGTGGGGTAGGGGGAGCGGGAGGGTGCCACATGTCGCGACAGCGGCGGGGTGTGCAGCGCCGGCGCCGTGTGCCCGCAGGGATCCTGCACGGCAGCGGGGCGGACTTCGAGTCGGTGGACGAGCTGGAGGAGGCGGTGGGCGAACTGCTGCGGGAGGTGTCGCAGGACACCAAGGACGACGGCGCCATCAGGGAGATCTGCCAGCGCCTCTTCAACACCCTGCAACTGTAAGGGCACACGTCGTCCCCCTCGCACCCCCTCACTCCACTCACGCACCTCACTCTCTGCCTCCTCTCCGCAGAGATGAAGGCCAGGGCCAGCGCTGCAGCCAGGTGTTGCTGGATGCCCCCATCCAGCTTTCCCAGATCACTGATGGATATGGTGAGTGATGCCCGAGGCTCACGTCCTGCCGTCGGGGTACTGGTGCTCGGAAGGACTCGAGGCGTTGGGTGTGCTCACCTGACCTTGGGGAGGGGAGCCTCGGGCTCTCCCTCACAGGCACACATCTCTTTCTCATTCTGCTGCTGAACTGTGGGCAGCAGCACGCGCGGGGTAAGCTGGGGTGAAGGTGGAGGTGGAGACATGCCCTTTGGTCCCCTCATCCTGTCGGGAGAGGGATCAGTCATGTCTGGGCATGGGTGATCATTAAGGCAGGGCTTTGCGGAGCCTCCCTACCACACGTGCTCGCCAACCCCACCATCTCCTTGCAGGTGACACCAGCGCGGACCTGCTGCCGGGGCTGTTGCTGAAGAGAGGCCAGACCTCGGTAAGTGAGGGCTGTGCCCTTCCTTGTGGGAGCAGCTGACACGTGGGGCTGCAGGTGCCCTGCCCCGCTCCAGTCACCTCACCCTTGGAGAGCAGCTGAGGCAGGCAGCATCCTGGTCAGGAGTACAGCTGCAGGGGTACTGCTTCTCCTTGTCAGACTCTCTGTCATTTGGGAAACTCTTGAGCTTGGTCTGATGAAGAGGCTCAACATGAGGTAGTAGCTTATTGATTTTACAAGATCTGTTTTGCTGTAATTTCTTCGTGAACTCTGACTTTTGTGAGGACCTTTGGCTCCTACAGCAAGGCCTTTGATTGAGAAGATAGGGTGTCCCTCGATGACATCTTGAATATTCAGTGAGGGGTAAAGTCCTGGGTAATGGCAGGATGTGGGGATGCTACAGGTGGGAAGTTAGTGGAGAGCTGCTGTGGGGAGGTTGTAAGCCCAGGTCTAGACACAGCTGTAGATCGTTGTGGTTTGGGAAATAAGATCAGGAGCAGAGAAGTTTGGAAGTAGTTCCACTCCATGACCTGAGGAGATTGGGACATCTGTATTGATGGAATGTGTAGCTGCTCAGGAACAGCCTGGCTTGCCATCTGTGTTGGATGTGCCAAAGTCTGAGCGCGGGTGAGGTGCAGCTGTACATCCACAAAGCAAGGATGGCAGTAGCTGTACAGCATGGGCAGTGTCTTTGCCAGGCTGGTCCCTCACTGAGCTCCCTTTCCATGGGTTTATGTGATGAGAATGAGAACCCTTCACATGGAGGCTGAGACCTAACACGATTACCATGTGTCTGAACCGGAATCTTAAGCAAAAACTGGCAGCTGTGGCTGGTTTTGGCACCGGAGTTGTTGTGGCTGGGTTCGCGTTCCAGCTCTCGTGTCTGCAATTCAAAAAAGGATCTTCAGAAAAATTGGAGACGATTCAGAGAAGGCCTTGGGAGGCCATCAAGCTTTGGAGGACATGTCTTACTGAGAGATTCAGAGTGCTGGGTATAGTTTAAAGAGTGACTCTGTCTCTAGGTGTGGGGTCAAAGCTCTAGTAACAAGACGCTCTTCAGTCTGGCATGCAGGTCTGTAACGTGCTCCGGTGCCTGCAGAGTTGCCTAGAAATATCTAGGAGTGTTCTTGGTCAGCCACAAATATTTGACTCGATGCAGGAATAAGCTGGAGTGGGCTAAAAGCCTGGCCAAGACCAGAAGCCAGGTTAAAACTCTTGGCGCCTTCTTGCCTTCAGGGATAATTAAATGCTTTTTGTCTCTGATCCACTGCTCAAGAAGAGTTTGTTCCAAACTGGCTAATGTTTAACGTGTTGGGAGGGAAATACCTCATGGTGCACTTCAAGGGTGTGTGCGGGGTATACCAGAAGAGGCACCGGGATAGCAGGTTGCTGCTGTTGAAGTGACTTGGCTGATCCAGGTCCCTGGAACTAAAGAACTGACTGCACGATAGGGTCACCCAAAAGCTCTGCCTTGCTGAGGCGGAACTTGTGTATGAGCTGTTGATTTAGGACTTCATTCCTGAGGTAGCTTCCTGGCCTGATTAGTCTCCTCAAAATACTCTTGAATCTGTCCCAGTTTCCCTGTCCTTCCTCCCTCCCTTTCTTCCAGGCTTGAGAGGTTGATTGATCTTTTTCTCCCACAGCTGGGCTTCTGGGGGTTTTGCTGAAGATACTCTCTCTTCTTCAAACTCTCTGTTGTGTCCCAGATGGTGAATGCCAAGAAACTGGAGAAGGCAGAAGCCAGGCTGAAAGCCAAGCAGGACAAGAGGCTAGAGCGGGATTCCCTGAAGTCCTCTGGCCCTCCGTGAGTGTGGAGGGCACTTTGAACATCCCCGTCCTGCTCTGCTGAGCAGGGCTGGGATCTGGCTGTACCTGAGCTTTCCTGTTGAGTCCCCTCTCTGTGTTCTGCCTGTCTGCAGAGTCCTTGAGGAGGCGTCTGCCAGCCAAGCTTCCAGCAAGAAGGAGACTCGCATGGAGTCATCAGGCAAGAACAAGTCGTATGATGTGCGCATCGAGAACTTCGATGTGTCCTTCGGTGAGCGGTGAGTGCGCTGGGGGCGTGGGACAGACCCTGGCTGGGATTTTGGACCATGGGCGATTGAGACTGGATTAGAGAGCAGTGGAAAAATTACAGAGGGTATGGCAAAGATCAAGAAGCAAGGTGGGCACTCACCCTGTTGGCTTTGGGCAGGAGGAGCCTGTGGTGGTTGGTTGGCTCCAGCACAGCCTGAAATACACCAGGGGCAGGTGGCTGCCAGTTATCCTCTCTCCATGGGACAGTCTGACCGGGGACCTGCCTGTTCCCTTGCTTCAGTGTCCTGCTGACAGGAGCAGACCTGAACCTGGCTTTCGGACGGCGCTACGGGCTGGTGGGCAGGAACGGGCTGGGGAAGACCACACTGCTGAAGATGATTGCCAGCCAGAGCCTGCGCATCCCCTCGCACATCAGCATCCTGCACGTGGAGCAGGAGGTGGCAGGGGATGAGACACCAGCGCTGCAGAGTGTGTTGGAGTGTGACACCACTCGGGAGAGCCTGCTGCGGGAGGAGAGGGACCTGACAGCCAAGATCAGTGCTGGCAGGTGAGGTGGTCCCCTGGATTTCCAGCCCTTCTGTGGCTTCTTGACCACGAGGTCTTGTTCTGAGGTCTCTCCCTTCCAAAGAAAGGCTCTGGCAGGGCTGGGCTGCATCTTGCCCACCTTAGTCCTATGTGGGGACATCAGCCTCCCCCAGCACTCAAACCCTGACTTGGTGAGTCCCACACACTCCTCTTTTTTCTGCCTTAGGGGAGAAGGGACAGAAGGTGCCAGACTATCGGAGATCTACGCTAAGCTGGAGGAGATTGAGGCAGACAAGGCCCCAGCAAGGTGAGACAGCCCTGTGAGCACCACTGTGTGTTGACATGGCCAGAGCTGAGCAGTGGTTTGGGGTATGGAAGGGTGATGCTGCTGCCCTGGGATCCAGCATGTGGGAGTGGGATTTTCTCTGCTGTTCTTTTTGTCTCTTCTCTGTCACAACTCTGCTGGTTTAGGAATAGTTGAGCTTTCCACTGAAGCTGGAGGGACTTTTTTTGCCCTAAATGGCTTGTAGTGTTGCTGCTGCTCCTCTCCAACCTCCCTAGGTTCCTGGTGCCTAGGGAGCGTTTTTGGGATGATGGTGGTGGTGTGACTCTTCCTGGCCAAAGAGATGAAAACTTCTTGCAAATCTCCTGGGACTTCATGTGTATGCTGTGCCCTCCTGGGCTGCATTTCCCAGCCAAGTGCTTCTCTTGGATGTGCAGGGAAGTTTTCCTGCACCAGAATGGCTTTAAAATATGTAGCAGAGTTCTCTTGATGGTTGTGGGTTTGGGGCCTCGTTCTGCGCTCTGCTGTTGGATGCTGTACCTGGATTCCAGTTCTCTCCCCTTTTCCCCAGGGCATCCGTCATTCTTGCTGGGCTGGGCTTTAATGCAAAGATGCAACAACAGACAACCAAGTAAGTTTCCAAACTTTGGGCACTGAGGCAGTGATGGGGCTGGGGAGATGTTCCAAGTGAGCCCCCAGGCATTGCTGTGGCTGTAAGGAAGAGCAGGGGTCTATTCCTGCCCATCCAATGTGATCTCCTGCCCCGGGCGTGCCAAACCACCTTCCTGTTGGACCACAGATCTTGTGCTGTGCCTGAAATCTCTGCAGGGACAAGCTGCCTCTGGGTGACAGCAGAGCCAAGAGAGCCGTGGGGGAGCAGGGGTCCTGCAGGCAGGCAAACACAGAGTGGTTCTGTGTTGAACAGTAACCCCTCTCTGCATCTTCTTCTCTCCTCAGAGAGTTTTCTGGAGGCTGGAGAATGAGACTGGCCTTAGCCAGAGCCCTGTTTGCCAGGTTGGTGTCCAGGCCTTCATGCTGTGGGGTTAAGCCTCCTTGCTGTCCATGCTGCGAGGTGCAGGGGTGCTGCCTGGGGGTCCTCTCAACCCAGGCTCTCGGGGTGGGGGCACTGGAGGCACTGCAGCTCTGTGTGTGTGGTGAGACACTGCATTGACCCTGTGCTCTTTCTGCTTCTGATACCCATGTCTTATTTTCCCTAGGCCAGATCTCCTTTTGCTGGATGGTAAGTTGATACTGTGAGTCCCCCTCTGACACTGCTGGGCCTGCCTGTGCCCTTCCTGGGGCTGGGAACATGCCATGGCCTTTATCTGCCTGCTCAAAATAGCCCTGTGTGACGGGCTGGCCTGGCAGCACGGTTGGCAGCAGTGACCTGGGGAAGTCTGCCTGGGGAGCAGCTCTCACTGTGCTCAGCAGAGCCTTGCCCTGAGCCCCAGCCAGGTGGTCTGCATGTCATCCTGCCCCAAGTTTTGTTCCCTTTCCCTTGCCAGTCCCTGGGATGCACCCTGGCTGCCATTCCGTGCTGGGGGAGGTCCCTTCACTGCAGGGCCTGCCCACCTTGGGTAGGGAATCTAGGTGAGATGCTGCTGTGGGGCACCAGGGTCTGGGTACCGATAGGGAGTGGGGGGAGCATCCCTGCCTGAGCCTCAGCTCCCGTGTGCACACCGCATCGCACCCTACACGCGAGTCCTCTGAGCTGGGGGGAAAGGTCCCCACTCAGGCTCTCCTCCTCCCCAGTGCAAATCACCAGGCTTTCCTAGAGGAAAAAAATATAATCCAGGCATCCCCATCCCTCCTGACCTCAGTGCCTTTTTCCCTTCCCTCAGAGCCAACAAACATGCTGGATGTGAGGGCAATTTTGTGGCTGGAGACCTACCTACAGGTAGGAGGGGGCAGGAGGCCTTGATACAAAGAAAGGTGGGGAATGGAGATGTCCTCACCTACCTAGGTGGTGGAACCCAGCCCTGTGCTCTGGCTTGGTGGTGCTCAGGCCTCCCTCTTGCTGTCTCCTCCAGAGCTGGCAGTCGACCATCCTTGTGGTGTCCCACGACAGGAACTTCCTGAACGCGGTGGCCACGGACATCATCCACCTGCACTCGCAGCGGCTGGACATGTACCGTGGGGACTTTGAGAACTTCATGAAGATCAAGGAGGAGCGGCTGAAGAACCAGCAGCGAGAGTATGAAGCCCAGCAGCAGTACCGTGAGCACATCCAGGTACTGAAAGAAGCCAGTGGAGGTGGGGCGTTCTTCTTCCAGCCTTGTCACTTTCTCTCTGCCATAGTGGTTTTATTACTGTAGGTTTGGCAGTGGAGCAGGGTGGCTGGTGCTGAAAGGGACTTAGGGCTCTCTGGTGCTTTTCTCTCCTGCAGGTTTTCATTGACCGCTTTCGCTACAACGCCAACCGGGCGTCCCAAGTCCAGAGCAAGCTCAAGCTGTTGGAGAAGCTGTGAGTGCTTATCCTGCTCCTTTCTGGAGGCGGGAAAGGGGCAGTGCTCATGGGAAGAAATGGAAGTTCCCAGGGTACCTGGCAGATACAGTTGTGGTTTGGGCTCTTTGGGTGCTTGTCTCTGGTCCAGAGGCTTTGGTTCGGATGAGGTGTCACAGAGCTAAAGACTCTACCTGCGCTTCTGGTGTGGGAGCAGACCCACAGCTCAGAGCTCCTTGGTTATGTGTCTCCTCTTCTTGCAGGCCAGTGCTGAAACCTGTGGACAAGGAATCTGAGGTGATCATCAGGTAAGCGTCCCGTGAGCCATTGTTTGGAGAGCACCTTGCTCTGTTTCTGACATGAACTTCTCCAGGGTCCTGTCCCAGCTGGGACAACCACCCCTTCCTTCGTGTGGGCCAGCTTTACTCTGACAGGGAGCCCAGACAGGTCCCCTTGTTGGGTTCCCTCTTGGGGCCAAGGCTGCAGATCTTTGTTGCCTTCTCATGATCGTCCTTCCCCGAGGGGGTAGGGAGGCATGGTAGGGAGCCCTCCTTGTCACCTGGGGGGTTACAGAGGTTGTTCCGGGTGGTTGGGAGTCTCTGAAGTTCCTGGCCATCTCTCATCTCTTCCTGCCTTCTCAGGTTCCCCGATGGCTTTGAGAAGTTTTCCCCCCCAATCCTGCAGCTGGATGAAGTGGACTTCTATTATGAACCAAGTCACTACATCTTCCGTTCCCTCTCAGTCTCTGCTGACCTGGAGTCCCGCATCTGTGTGGTATGTGGGATTGCAGAGTAATGGAGGCTGCGAGGGACCTCGGGAGGACCCTGCTCAAAGCAAGGATAGCTTTGATTATAGTTAGGTTGTTCACGTCCTTGTCCAGTTGAATTCTGGATGTTTCCAGGGAGGACTATTTCTTCCATTCCGCTGGGTCCCATCACAGCATTTGACCATCCTCATTCTGAGGAACATTCTTCCTAACACCAGTTAGAATTTGTGATTTCATCCTTTCACTGGATGTCTCTGAGAAGAGACTGGGTCCATATGTGGCTCCTGTTAGGTGACAGCAGCATGTAGTGGGAGCCCTGCTACACTGGATGGGGCAGCAGACACTGTGTGCTTGCAAATGAGGCTGGGACCACATAATCCTTAGGCTAGAGGGTTGGGGAGGGAACATCTGGCACTGCTGCCAGTGCTGCTTGTCAGTGATTGAAATGCAGCTTCCTGGTAGCTGAAGTCACCCTTTATGCTCTGTCCTGCTCCCCCTCATCATCCACAAGAGCTGAGATTCCCCGATAGCTACCCCCCTCTCTGAAATGCCTTCATGGATTTCATGTTCTCCAATGCTGCTGCTGCTTCTCTAGGTTGGGGAAAACGGAGCTGGCAAGTCAACCATGCTGAAGATCTTAATGGGGGAGCTGGCACCAGTCAGAGGGATCAGACATGCTCACAGGTACCTGGTTGGAAGGGCTGGGGAACTGGGAGGAATGGTGCAGCTGAAGGGCTCCTGGGCTGTGCTTTGGAGCCATGGCTGCTTGAGCAACCGGGATGGGTCCAGCACACCCACGTGTCCTCTTATGGCACTGCAGCTATGAATGCTGCTGCTGTAGAACCTGGTACCAGCTCCCAATCCTTCTTATTCTGCAGAAACCTAAAGATTGGTTATTTCAGCCAGCACCATGTGGATCAACTAGACTTGAACATCAGTGCTGTAGAGTTACTGGCAAGAAAGTTCCCAGGTGAGTTTTTGTTGATCCCAGAAGATCTGGGCTGTTGAGATCTCCTTTGCTGTGCATGGAGGAGCATTGATTTGTCCATGGTCCTGGGCAGAAGGCTCTGTCCTGTCAGTGCCTAAGGATCACGGCCAGCACTGGGATAACTCCCCTTGTCCAGCTGAGTTCAAGTCACCAGCCATGAGAAGCAAGGTTAGCTGGCAGTCTGCAGATCTCAGGCTGGTGACAAGTTTTGGGGGCAGATGAGCTGCTTTCTTACTCATAGGATGAGCACTGGATCCCCCTTTCCCAGTTGCCAAGATCTCTAGTTCCCTTCTCCATTACTTAACCCAGTGACAGGGACTTGGGAGTAGCATCACTTGGTGTCAGTCACCAGCCCTGCAGCCCTTGTCCTGATTGTGTCAGTCAGGTTTTCCCTGCAAACCCCCTGCTTGGGAGGGAATTGCCTGAAGTGCTGCTGAGCTCCTCCCGTTTGCTGGCCTGGCACAGGCTGCCCAGCTGTGGCCCTGTGTCACACCAGGTGTGCCATAGCTGTGTTGTGACGTGATCCTGCAGGGAAGACGGAGGAGGAGTACCGGCATCAGCTGGGGAGCTACGGCATCTCTGGAGAGCTGGCCGTGCGTCCTGTGGCCAGCCTGTCCGGAGGTCAGAAGAGTCGTGTGGCCTTTGCCCAGATGACTATGCCCTGGTAATTTTCTCCCAAATGCTGTTAATTTTTGCATGGCTTCATCCCTGGAGCTTGCTTCACTGGGAGGAAGGCAGGCAGGTACCCAGGGACTTTCTGCTACCCCACAGAAGCCTTGTCCTTGGGGGTTTTTATGGAGAGGGAGGTTGTTACCCTGGGGAGACTGTGTGGAAGGAGGCAGGTGGTTTTCTCCCACTGCTTTGGGCTCACAGGGGTAAGAGGTGTCCCTGGGACTGGGCAGCACTGATCCTGGGGCCAGGCACATGCCAGTGGCTGTGGCTCTAAGCAGTTAAAGCAGCAGACTGTGGAAACCCAGCCTGAGCCTGTTTCAGTGCATCCTCAGACCTGTCTTCTCTTCCAGTCCAAACTTCTACATCCTGGATGAGCCAACAAATCACCTGGACATGGAGACCATTGAGGCACTAGCAAAGGCACTGAATAAGTTTCGGGTAAGGTTCTCCCAGCAACATCTCCTGGTTTTTTTAAAGCTTCCTGCAGCCTCCAGCTCAATTTACTTGCTATCTCAGCCAGAGGTGGATGGTGAAATACCAGCAGTGATTTCAAGTCTAGGACAGAATTTGGGAAATGAGTCACATTTCTGCCTTAGCCATCCATCCTGGAGGATTGTTTATTTGCGGGCTTTGGCTAGGAGTGGCTGAGAGGCAGTAGCAGCCCAGAGAGCACCTTGTCCCATCGTCACTAGTCACCTACACTCTGTGACTTCTCACGGGCTGTGTACAGCTCCCAGCCCTGCCTTGGGGCTGCTCAGATCTTCCTTAGGCACATTTTATGCTTGATCTCCAAAGATTCAGCCTCCAGATACCACTGTGATCAACCTGGATCTCACTGTTTGTTGCTCAGGTTGGGGCAGTTTTCCTGTGGAAGAAAAGCTTAGCTGAGGTTGCTCAGGGCCTTACCTAGACACCTTTCCACTGTTCCTGACTTTGTGTGGATCCTCCATCCTTGAAGTTGTTGGAGACCTGGAGAGCCATTAACAAACCTTGCACTTGCCTTCTGAGAGAGGAGACTAAATGTGTTACTGCTGCACATGGCTCCTCCATAGGTGATCTGTCTGTCCCCCTGAAGGAAGGAAAGGCTGGGATGAGCTCCCTGCCAGTAAAATACTGTTAAGTTTTCTCTGGAGTGGATGGAAATGTGAAGTGCTGGGCCCAGGCTAGACAGAGGCACAAGATCTCCATGCCACCAGCCCAGGGCCCTGAGTTGTGCTCCACTAAGTTCCCAATTTTCCCCCTTGTGTGTTGACAGGGTGGTATAATCCTGGTGTCCCACGATGAGCGCTTCATCCGCCTGGTGTGCCAGGAGCTGTGGGTGTGTGAGAACGCCACCGTGACACGCATCGAGGGTGGCTTTGACCAGTACAGAGACATCCTGAAGGAGCAGTTCCGGAAGGAGGGTTTCCTATAAGGGAGGTGGGAGCCGGACTGCGCCAGGGGCTGGAGGGCAAAGCTCGGCCACCTCGGCATCCATCCCAACTGTGCCTGGCACAGCGCCGAGGACGCTGATGCCCACATGGACCGTCAGCCATGCCATCAAACTGCCACCTGAACTGCTCTCCCCTCCCGGGGCCGGGTGGAAGGACAGCGCCGGAGCAGGAGTCTGGTGTGCGTGGCCAGGGGCACGCCAGGGGCTCTGCTGCTGGCCGGGGCTGTGCCTGGCACTGGGCACACTGGGAAGGCTGTGCCTGGAGCTGCTGCTGTGCCGAGAGGAGGGAAGGCAGAGCATCCTCACCCTCGGTTTAACTCTGTGCTCTGCAGGGCAGAAGAGCTGTTCTCCGTGTTTCTTCGCTTCACCCTTTGCCTTTTTCTTTCTTTGTTTTTTTGTTTAACTGCCTGAGCACTAGTCCGGCTCCATCACATGCCACTGTCCTCCCTGCTGCCTTTGAGGGAAATGAGGCCTTTGCTGCTAAAAGTGACCCCTGCCTCTTCCCCAGCCCCCTGATGCTGGGGCTTGCTTATGTCTGTAGTGCCAAGGGAGCCAGAGCCCGGCTCTCCTGGGTGTGCTCCCTGCTCCTTTCCCTGTGCTGCTGCCGGTACCACCTCGCTGCCTGCCTTGCCTTTGAACCGGCCCGGGGGTGGGCTGCCCTGGGGTGGGCTGCCTGGCATCCCTCCCTACCCACCCACACAGAGGTTGTGGTGTAAATAAACCCAGGACGCAGTGGGTGCAATGCTCTCCTTTCCTTGGGGGACTGTGGGCCTTGATTTTGGGGTGGTGTTGTCCTGCTGTTACCCCAAACACAAGGTGAGGGGGAGATGCTTTCCAGATGATTCTCTGTGAATTAAATGGCAGGCCTGTGGTGCAAGTGAGGCTGGGACCTCCTGGATAGAGCGTGCCAGTGTCCCACTGGGCAGTGAGGGGCCACAGGCCACCTTTGGGGGCATGGAGCTGATGCGAAGCTGGGGCTGGATGTCAGCTCTGGAGGGTACTGGATCCGGTTGTGGTTTGGGGGGGAAACAGGCTGAGGGTGGGCAGGAGGAAGGGGGCAGAGCTTTAAATTATATTGAGCAGGGTAAGGGGATGTATTTCTGGGTGTCTGAGAGGAACCAGGAAACGCCAACACCTTAGGGAGCAACAGGGTAAAATCGTCAATGACCCATAAATCGTCTCAAAGGAATTACTAGGCAGGGCTCCTCCCAAACGGTGAAGAGGCCCATACCCCAGCTGAAGTGTCTCCACACCAAAGCATGCAGCACAGGTAACAAGAGGAATTGGAAACCATGGTGCAATTAAGAAACTATGACATAATTGCTGTCAAAGAAACAGTGAGACACATCACACAACTGGAACACTGCAATGGAGGGCTGCAAGATTTCAGAAGAGAGGATGGGAAGGAGGGGCAGGGGTGTTGGACTCTCCTAAGGAAGGGACAGATAGTGAAGAGCTGACTCTGAGTAACAGCCTTGAACAGGTTGAGAGCCTGTGGGTAAAAATCAAGGACAGGATGAGCAAAAGACAGACTGTGTTTGGGGTCTGCTACAGGCTGCCTGGTTGGGGGGATCTGCTGATGCAGCTGCCTTGCTTCAGATATGTTGGCAAACTCGGTGTATCTTTGAGTACTGCATCCAAGTTGTTTATGGAGATTTGAAGAGCATTGGCCTTAAAACTGAGCTCCACAGAACCCCACTGGTGACTGGTTGCCAGTCTGATGTCACCCCATTCACTATAACCTGATCTGTGAGCCAGTTGATCACCCATTGAATGACATATTTATCCATCTGTGTGCTGGACATTCTGTCAAGAAGAATCCTGGGAGAGACAGTATTGAAAGCTTTACTGAACTCCAAATTTTGTATCAAGGCTTCCCTTGATCAACTACTTGAGTCACCTTGTTCTTAAAGGAAATTAAGTTTCTCAAGCAGGAGTTTCCCCTCATGAACTTGTGCTGGCTGTGACTGATGCCTGCCTTGTCCTTCACGTATTTTTCAGTAACTCAGAATAGTCTTCTCCGTGATTTTACCAGGCACTGAAGTGTGACTGACAGGCCTATAGTGCCCAAGATATCCCTCTTGCACTTTCAGAAAACTGGGAAAGTGTTTGCCAGTTTCCAGTCAACTGAGACCTCTCCAGGTTCCCATGGCAGTTCAAAAATCATTGAGAGAGGTCTCATGATGACACCCACCAGCTCTTTGAGTACTCTTGGATGAATTCCATAAGGCCTTGTACACCATCCCTATAAAGGGATTCAGCTGGAACAAGTTTGGGATTTACTGGGAGTTTATAATTCTCACAGCCACCATGGTCCTCCCGCTCAGGCACCCCTAGAGTCCATCACTGGTGTTGAAAGCTGAAGTGAAGAAAGCATTAAACATCTCTGCCTTGTCTATGTACCTGCTTGTGGGGTACCCATCCTCATCCAGTAACGAGAAAATGTGATTTCTGTGGTGGCTTTTGCTGTTGACATATTTAAGAAAGAGGGAGAGTGACTTTTTACACAGGCGGATAGGGATGAGAGATGGGGGGGATGGCTTTAAACTGAAAGAGAGGACACTTGCATTGGATATTGGGATGAAATTCTTCCCTGGGAGCATGGAGAGGCAGAGGCACAGGTTGGCCTGAGCAGCTGTGGTTGCCCCAGCCCTGGAGTTGTTCCAGGCCGGGTCGGACGGGGCAGCCCGGTGTGGTGGGTGCCGCCCCGCCCCCGGCGCGCGGGGACCGTTCGAACGCGGTGTTCCCCCCGAGCCCCAACATTCCCTGAGCCGCGACCCCGCGCGGGCGGTGGGCGGTGCCTCGGCGTTGCCGTTGGAGGCGGCGGCGGCGGGTCCAGGCGAGTCCAGCCCGGCTGCGCTCCCGTGTTCGGTGCCGGGAGGGACGGACGCTCACCGGCCCCCCCCCCCCCGCACCGGGACGATCGGCGAGAGGCCCCGCCCCCGCCTTCCCCGCCACCAGGTGGTCCCGCC
>VYXC01001553.1:66790-84949 GCA_013397175.1 Platysteira castanea | reverse complement strand
CGTGGGCAGGGGTCCGAGTCCTCCCCCCTACACCGTCCCCGCCCGTGGGCAGAGGGCTGAGCTTCCCGGGCGCCACTGTGAAGGCAGAGGGCTGACCTGACGGGACCCCACCGAGCCCCGATGGCCCAAGCTGATCTGAACAGCCACGTCCCACCGCGAGCAGACCCTCGGGAGAAGGGCGACAACAAGAAGCTGGAGCAGCGATACCCACCCAAGAGCACCCGCTGTGCGGCTGTGCTGCCGAGTGAGGAGGGTCCCGGCGCAGGGATGGCACAGCACCGCCGAGACAGCCGCACCTCCGAGCGTGGCAGAGGGCTTGGCCGCCGTGGAGGAAGCAGAGGCAGGCGTCATCGGCACGGGAGTTTCGGGTTCTTCAAATCCAGGCAGTTTCGTTTTCCCCAGCGAACCTGGCGCCACCGAGCGAGACCCGGCGGGGAGGCTGCTGCGAGATCCCCCACGGGCCCGCCCCACGCCTGTGAGCCCCCGTTAGTTTCTCCTGTCGAAAGCAAATCCAGCAGCCACCAGTGTGTAGTCTGTGTCAGAGCCAGCCCTACAGGGGCTTCCAGCCCCCCATCTACCTCTGCCAGCATCCTGGGAAGATTTCAGTCAGGCAGGCTGAAGTGCTGGCAGTATTCCCAGCCCCTCTCCCCAAGGATCCCAGATGTCTCCATCAGCCATCTCTGTCTCTGCTGATGTGTTGTTTCATTTCCTCCCTCCAGGCCCTCTGTAACTCCCTACAGCTGGGCAGACCAATATTACACAGGTTAAACCAAAGTGTGCCTGATTTTGACCAGAAACACCACGGCACCTTCCTCCTCCATGGGTACCCATCCTCAGGATTTGGTTTAGTTCTTACTTAAGAAGCAGCTAAACAGGACGCCCCTGCCTCTCTCCCTGCAGGCAAACCCTCTGCCTGTGCAATCTTCAGTGGGGTCTGGGGAGCTGCAGCTGCATTGAGTGCGATTGCTGCCAGCCTGGGTTTTGGGTTATTTCCCAAAATAACTAAACTCACACTAAACTCACCAGGCTTGTCAGCAACTCGGGAGCTGAGAGCATCTGTAAAAGCTCTGCGGTCTGTGCCCCCTCCAGCAAGCCCTGTGAGTGGGTGATAATTCAGCTCAAGGAACAGGTGATTTGGGGATAAATACCCAGATCCTGATTGGTCCCTTGGGTTGTGCCACAGCTGCTAGTGAGGTGTTATTGGGGTGTGAGGATGCTGAATGGACCATTGGGCTGAGCTGGGCTTCTCTTTGCAGGGTTCAACGCATGCCTTAGCTCAGCACTCTACTGAAAAGCAGTGCCAAGCTCTCCAGGTCTATTTGTGTCTGTGATGAGCTGCTGTAAGGAAGCTGTGACAGTGCAGGGCAGGGACACAAACACCTGATGCTGCTGGGAGCAGACTGGGATAGAGCCCTTCTGTGTCTCCTGCTGAAGGGTGCCGGTGTGCTGGGAGAGACTCAGCTGTGTCCCCAGCGCTGCACATGCCGCTGTTATTCACCTGCTGTCACGCCGGGGCCGACGTCTGACGCTGTGGGCTGGCCAAGCTCCATCACCCTGGCTGGTGGCACTGAACCAGTGCTCGCATTTGGATGCTTTTCTTTGCCTCAGCTTGGCCTAGAAATGATATCTCAGAGAAAAATTAAAGCTTGTGTGTTTTTTCTGGGGCTGGAGTGGCTGTGGTGCTTGCTGTGATGATGGGAGCGGGAGTCCCATGCGCGTCGCAGGCTGTGTGGGTGTGTTGTGGTGTGTGCAGGGCCTCCAGCAGCTCCCAGAGCTCGCGGCTGTCACGGAGGGATAACACATGGATTAACAACCTTCTCCTGTGGTCATGAAGGAGAGGGAAGGGGAGCAGCTGCACACGTCAGCTCTCCTCTCTGCACAGGGAGGGGAAGTGATTTGCCATGGGGCATCTTGCGTGGGGGAGGGAATGGCTCAGAGTGCTCTAGCAAGGGCCCTAGGGATGCACAGAGTGCCTCTTGGCCAGATGATTGTTGACTAAAGCTCAGGGTGAGGGATCAGGAAGGAGGAGTGTGTCTCATGCTACTGTGTGCAGCAAAGGGCGTCTTCCACCAAGGTTTCTCTCCATCGCTCCTGCTGTCACCTGTGAAACCTGTGCCAAGGAGCTGAAGCTATCGTGGCATGTGGGTCAGCTCAGAGGTGAGATCTAAAAATACCTGCCGAGGACTGGGGACTGCTCCCCTCGTGGTGCTGCTGGATTTTTCTGCCCCAGTTTGTGCCTGGACTGGCTCCAGGTTCGGTGTGGCTGTGACAGTGGGTTCTGTGGTGCAGGAGGTGGGGGGGACTCCTCTCTGTGTGCTCTATAAAAAGAGCTGCAGCAGCACAGTCCTATCTATAGCACAGGGAGCTGCCTGGGAAAGGCAGGGCAGGGATTAGCCCAAATCTGATGGATTTCTCTGGCCCTGCTTGGGAACATGGGGCTGTCAGTGGCTGAGGGATTCCCAGTGCGCCCCGGGCTGTGAGATCTCCCTGCTAGCAGACATGTCCTGACTTTGCTGGGATTTCCTGACTGTCTGTGCCTTCCCCAGGGGGGCTTGTTGTCACACTTGTCACCCAAAAACTGGGCTGTCCCTGAATCACCCCTTTCCAGCTCCTCAGGGCTGTGATTTCACTGCAGCACATGGAGGCTGATGAGGACAGCCCAGTGGAACCCCAGGGCATCTGGGTTTGGGGTGGATATTCAGCATCTACCTGCTCTCAGTTGTTTTGTGGTAGTCTCAGGGCAGCTGAGACCTTTCCTAGTGAAGTTGGTTGTGACACTTATGGCCCACATTATTTGTACTGGAGAGTTCAGCTGGCTTATGGGGGCTATTTTGCCTCATTATTTGTTTGAGGGGCACATAGGGGGTGGTTACATATCCCAGTCAGACAAACCCCGTGGTTTTCCTTGCTGCAGCATCACAAGGGGTCTCACCAGTACCCTAGTTTGCCTGGACATTGCTATTCCGTGGGTGCAGAGCAGCCCACAGCCATGGACTCTGCTCTTGACTGGTGCCTGTCACTCTCCGAGGGTGCTGGCTGTCCCCTGAGACCCCCAGCGTTCCCCATGAGAGCATCCCCCCGCCCCCCCCGGGGTGCCGGTACTAGGGAGTGTGTCTCTTTAATGAGGCTGGGCTTGGAGCAGCTCTGCTGCTGGCACAGGGAGTGAGGGATGGAGCGAGGGCGGTGAAGGAGCCAGTGCCAGAGAGGGAGCCTGCAGCAGGGAGAGGCGGGGAAGGACCGCACATCCCCCGGGTACCGCAGCCGCCCAGACAGAGGGACAGGGAAACCCATTCCCCGGGGAAGAGGGCTCTGCAGAAGGCAGGGACCCAGCGGGTGCTGAAAGGAGCCTGCAGCCTCTGTCGCATCCTCATCCTCCTCCTCCAGGTAAGGGCCGGGGGCAGGGGCAGGTAGGGCAGGGACCATGGTGGCCTGGGACCCTGAGGGCGTCCCACAATTCCTCGGTGTCCCAGGGTCGCGCATCCGCTGTCGGGGCAGCTCTGGGTCATAGAAGGGGTGAGAGGTGGAGATGAGGCAGCAGGGCCACAAAAGTGCTGAAATCACCATCCGGCAGGGACCGGACAGGGCTGGCTCCAGTAACTGCTGGGAACATGCTCCAGGTTACCAGCAACCGGTCCCTGGCCCACGCCACAGCGGTCCCGTGGTGGAGGACACTGGGACCCTTCTGTGGGGCTGCCCTGCCAGGATTTGCCCTTGTCAGGGGAAATCCGCGGGGCTGAGGCTTTTCTTTTGGGGGGTGCCTGTGTTAGGGTGCATTGAGGGCAAGTAACTCCTGTTCCCTGATGCAAGGATGGGTTTTTCCAGGGGTTTTAATGGCTCTGGGGAGTCGAGAGCAGCAGTGCGGGTCCTGGAGGTGGTGGTCCTGGATGCAGTGTCGGAGTCAGGGTGTGAGTGCCAGCTTGCACGTGCGTTTGCAGTGGACTGTGCTCTCTGTTCCCACTCCCCAGCAGACCAAGCAGGAGGCACCACAGGCTGGAGACAGTCCTTTGCCCCATCCAGCAATTCCTTTCCCCTTTGCTCCTCTTTGGGCTCTCTGAAGTGGTGTGTCCCATGGGCACATGGGTGTAGGGTGACAGCACCATCACCTCCTGGCTCCATGGCCTTCTTTGTGCTCCAGGAGCTGGGATGGATCCTGCTCTCCTGCCCTTGTGCCCCATGGGATGTCTCGCAGGGAGGGGAGGCGAGGGAAGCAGAGGGTAACACAGGTGAACAGGAGGGTCAGCAACGGCTCCTCATTCCAGGCACTCTTGCAGAGGCTTGGGCTCCTCTCCTTCCAGCCTTTCTCTTGAACCTGTCTGTGTATCTGTCACCAGTGGAAATTTCCGCTGGGTTTGCCTGTGTCGGGTTTGGCCTCTTCCTTCCCCCAGACCATGCTGAACCCCGGCTTGGGCGGCTGTTGCTGCAGCAGGTGAAACTCTGACAACTCCCCAGGCAGCTAAGCAGGGTCCACTGGGCTCAGGCACCTGCCTCCCTGCAGCAGCCTTGCTGGAAAACTCAGCCTGCCCACAGGCGAGAAGAGAAACATTGATCTATTCTGACCTAGGGAAAAGTCAGCTCCTTTTGGCCTTCAGACAGTTTTTAGCTGCTGGCACAGAGAGCTGCCCCCAGCCTGCCCCAGCCCTTTTATATTGGGGTTGTTGCTGGTTAAACCAGCTCCTGCAGGCAGTAGGTGGAGGGGAGGAAGAAGAAAGGGCTGTGAAGGCACTGTAAATCATGCTGGGGATGGGGAGAGGGCTGGGGACCTGTTGGTGGTGCCACGCTGGCATCTGGGGACAAGTTGCTGCCCCAGGGAAAGGGGATGAAGAGGCTGGGGTGAGGACCATCAGGTCTGGTTTTATTCATTACCACGGGGCTTAGAGCAGCCAGAACGAAGCGTGGCAGGGCCAGATGGAGCCTGTTTACTCTGTGAGGGTAAATGTAAAGAGAAGTGATAAAAAGCAGCCAGGATGGCTTCTCCAGTAAGTCCCTGGTAAACAAGCTGGCAGTGACCTGGCCGACAGGTGGCATGGTAAATAGTGGGCACGTTGCTGAGCATTAAACTGGGTGCCTTGGGAACAAATTAAACAGCTTTGGGGAGAAATATGTCTTTAATGGCTCAGTGTGGCAGGGTTGGAGACATCCTGGTCTCCAGATCCCATCTGGGTGCTATGGTCAGGGCAGGAACCAGCTGTTGATGCTCCCAACTGTGGAACAGCAAGTGTGGAGGAACAGCAGGCTGTGCAGGGACCCTGTGCCACCTCGTGTCCTGGAAGTGCAGTTTGGGGGCTCAGCAGTGTGTGCAGCATCCTGCACAGAGGGTGGAGGGTTGGTGATGATGGGGTGTGGTTGGGTGGCCAGGATCCGCCAGCATAACCCTGCAATGCCAGTTGAGCAGGTAAATGGCTCTCCTCTGCTGTAATGGACTCATTTTCCTGGGATGCAGCCACGGTGCTAATGCACTTCTGCACTTCTCCAAGGCTCCCTGCTTTGTGCCAGCTGGGAGTTTGGTCCTGGTGCTGCCTCCAAGGATGGAGCCCTGCTCTGCTTTCAAGGATGCTCCGTGAGAGGCACTCTGTGACCGCACGCCGAGGGCACCCTGAGCCTCCCACTACCAAAGCTCTTACGAGCTGTTCTCAGGATGAAGGCCACTGGATGGGGACACCAGACGGCTCAGTTGTACCTGGCCTCGTCCTTGCCCTGGGCATATCGTGTGCTGGAGCACCAGGCACATGGCGTGGGGCTGGGTTGTGGGTGCTTGGGGCAGGCAGGGGATACAGAGCAGAGGTGCAGACCTGCGTGTGGAGCAGACCCCAGATCCACACTGTCAGGGCTAAGGCTGACACGAATATTTTACACAAATATTTGATGGCACAGGGTGGGCTGATGTTGGAGGGATGCCTTGACTCCAGACAGTTATTTGTGATGCTGCTCCTGGGTGTTTTTCCCAAGGGGAAGAGAGGTGTGGAGTGGGTTGGTGCCCTGGTAGGAAGGCATCCCCAGCCACCCCTCTTACTGCCAGAGGGTGGGACCCCAGACCCATCCATTTCTGGGCAAAGAAGGTGATGATCATCCACTTGTCGGGCTCCACCCTGCAGTGCATTCCCCTCCGTGCTGTTCTTCTGTGCAGCACTGACCTTGTTGTTAATTATTAAACCCCCAGCAAACACTGCTCACTGCTTTGTCCTAGTTACACTGTGGGCTTCTCACCCTTCTGATTGGCCTTTTTTTTTTTAAACGAATTACCCTGGTAACCTCTGTGGACAAATGGAGATGGGAGCAGCAGACGCTCCTCTCCCAGCCAGTGCAGGGGATGGCCTGGGGAGGCTCTGGAGCTGCTCTGGGGCAGCTGAGAGATGGGCTGCTTGTGCTGGCCATTATTCATTCTGTCCAGGAGCCCCTGCTTGTCTGCCAGGGCTTGGGGCTTGCATGTAACCCCTGCCCACAGGAGTTTTGTTGCCCTCTGTCTGGGCTCCTGTGGCTCCAGACCTGGTTTGCAGGTGGGCTGGGGTCCAAAGAGAGACCTGGTTGCAGGTCCACGTGTTCTGTGGATGCTGAAGAGCAGCATGGCATGTGGGAGGGCTGGAGACCTGCTCCCCCTTGCAGGCTGGGCAGAGGGAAATGGCTTGTGGGCAGAAGCCCCTTCCAGCAGACCCCATCCCTGAGCATCCAGTGCCTGCCTTCCCTCTGCTCACAGCTGCCCACTGAGGGACCATGCCAGGCCTCTACACCCTCTCGTCCTGGGAGGCTCTGCCCCTGAAGAGCTCCACGGTGAAGGCTTGTGCCAACGGATACTCCCTGAGCATCACTGCTCACCTCACGTACAGCAACCCCCACAAGGAGCCTGTGGAAGGTAAGGAGGGCTATCAGCCCAGCCTGCCTGCATGGCCCCCTAAAAGCCCCTGTGCTGGAGAGCATCCTGTCTCCAGCCCACCCGTGTCCTGGCCCCCAAACCTTGCTCTGTTTAGGGAGCAAAGGTGGAGGCCAGCAGAGGTGGGGTCACTGTCACACACTGTGGGCAGGAGGAGAGTGAGACTGAGCAGATTCCCATCGCTGAGGAAGAGGGGGATTTCATCCTCCCTCTGGGTTAGGAGGCTCTGGTTTGCTCCTGTATCTCACTCGCGTGCATCTCAGCCGTGCTGCGAGTCAGGCAGGTTCTCAGCGGGGCTCCCGTGGGCTGTTCCGTGCCACAGCGAAGGCTGTGCCGGGATCTGCCTCGGAGCTCTCTTCTGCCTGCAGGCATCTTCATCTACCCGCTGGAGGAGTCGGAGGTGGTGGCCGGCTTTGAGGCAGCAGTGGGCAGCCGGCGGGTGACATTCCAGGTCCAGAACAGGCACCGGGTGCAGGACTGCTGCCTCCAGTGCAGCCCCAGCCCCAGCCGGCTGCGCCGCTGTGCCAGTGGTAGGTGCTGTGGCATGGGTGATGCTGCTGGGTGTTCCTGGCCAGGAGGCTCAGAACGGGTGGGGGTGAAGTGTGAGGGAATATGAGGGGCTGAGACCTCCTGCCAGGCCACCCCAGTGCCTGGGAGGTCTCTGGGGCTGGAGATCTCAGTGTCTCCTTTCCCCTCCCTCCACCTCTTCTGGGGCTCTGCCATCATTCTCACAGCCTTCATGGCACCTGTGCTCTGGTGTCACCTTTAGGAGCAATTAGGGCCACTAATGAGCTCTTCCACAACCCCACATGCCTCACTGACCTCCCCCCATCTCTCATCCCTCTCCTGTTCAGGCCACCTTGTCTTGGATGAGGACGTGGAGCGCTCCACCTTCATCATTGTCACTGGCACACTGTGCCCCTCGGAGAGCCTGGCCGTCACCTTGAACACAGTGCAGGAGCTGCCCACACTGCCGGACGGGGCCCTGCGCCTCCTCCTGCCCCCCATCCTCACGCCCCACGTCCCTGCTGACCCCGAGAGCGAGCCGGCAAGCTTATGTGACGACAGGTTGGCCCTATGGTGATTTTCATGGCTTCCTCAGTCTCTGCCATCCCAGGGGGGCGATGCCAATGCTGAGCGAGCAGGGCAGGGGGCAGGAGCCATCACCCCCTCTCCCCTTGCAGCCCCACCAGCTGTTTTGGGGGGCCCGGTGCCCGGAGCCAGTCACCCACTGTGGCGCCTGTGGAGAGCGTGGACATCTTTCGAGGACGACCCTACAACCCTTTTCCATACGAGTTCGCCTTCGAGCTGCTGGTGAAGGGCCCCTGCTTGCTGGCAGGTAGGGGGGTGCTATGGGTATTATCAATTGGTTGTGTAAAACCTCCTCAAAATGTGGGTGGTGTTCCCAGGTCCCTCCATGCTTCTAGGAGAATGTGAGGCCCTGTCCCCAGGCATCATCTTGCACTCCCTACGGTGAAGAAGCCCTTTTCCCATTCCATCCCTGGGGCTGGGACCCCTCAAAGTCACCCTGCCTGTGCCTTTGAGCAGCTCTAGGTCAGCAGCCTCCTTCCCTGGGGAGATGTGATGCACTGGGGAGAGGATGGGTGAGGAGGGGAAGGTGGTTGGCTGGTGGGGACGTGCTCCTGGCTGCTGGCCCAATCAATCCCATTAGCTTTGTCAGGAACAAGCCACTGCTGTGGGACCTGTGCTGTGGGGCCTGGTGGGTGGAGGGCTGAGGAGGGGATTTGTGAGGGACTTCCCTGCTGCCTTCCCTCCTCTGCAGGGCTGGAGAGCCCATCACACGCCCTGAGAGCCGACGCTGACCCCTGGGCCAGTTCTGCCACCACCACCTGCGTCACCCTGGCTGAGCCCCACCGCTATGACAGGGACCTGGAGATCATCCTCTACCCTTGTGGTGAGGGGAGATGGTGCCCTTGAAGGGTTTGAGGCATCACCGCAGAAACATCCAGAGCATCCCCCAGCCCCTCACGGCACAGGGTAGCTCAAAACTCTCCTGTGCCCCCCAGAGCCCCACAGCCCCCACCTGGTGATTGAGGATGGCACCATGACATACCCTGAGTACGAGGCGCACATCCGGAGCCGCCGGAATTACGTGCGGATTGCCAGGAAGGACAGCAGTGGCGAGAGACAGGTGACAGGGCATGGCTACTGCTGCCCCAGCCAGGAGGAGGAGGAGAAAAGGGGGAGGTGGCGGGGTGTGGGTGAGGAAGACCTTGGCGTGGTCCGGGGGGTGTGAGGAAGCCTCTGACCTGTGTGGCTCGCAGGTGGCTTTCGTGCAGAAGCGTTTCCACAAAGACATCTTCCCCAACCCCGTGCTGATGCTGAACTTCTGCCCGGTTGTGGAGGGCATCCCCGGGGACCTGCAGAGCGTCACCCGCGAGATCCTCTTCCTCACTGACCGCAGTGGCACCATGAGTGGCCCTGACCTTGACAAGGTCAAGGTGAGGCATGGCCATGGGTCCAGGGGTGATCCCTGTGTGGCTAGTCCTTAGCAGCTGTCCCTGGTCCCTGCTGTCACCTCAGGAGGCTTTGCTGGTGGCCCTGAAGAGCCTCCCGTCAGGAACACTGCTCAACATTGCCAGCTTTGGTGCTGACATCAAGGCGCTCTTCCCATCCAGTCGCCTCTGCAGCAATGTGAGTATCACAGGCAAATCCCAGGTATCCACTAGCCCCTCTTTGTCCTCCTCCCAGCTCCTTGACTCAGGGTGGGGGCTGGTGAGCCGGGGGACTGCTGCAAGTCCGGCTCTTCACGTGGACAGGAGACGCTGCGGCGTGCCTGCGAGCACCTCGGCGGACTGCGGGTGGACCCCGGCGGCACCAACCTGCTGGCAGCCCTGGGCTGGGCGCTGGCACAGCCCCTCCACCACGGCTACCCTCGCCAGCTGTTCCTCTTCACCGGTGCGGCAGCGGGCAGTGCAAGCAGGATCCTCCGGCTGGTGCGCAGGCAGGCCAGCACCGTCAGGTACGGCACCAGAGCCGCAGCAGGTCTCTGTTCTCCAAATGCCCTGTGCTGTTCCCACTGATTTCTCCCTGTGCAGCCTCAAATCTCACTTGCACCTGCCCCAAGGGTGTCCTTCACCCATTGCATCCCTCAGCCCATTGGCTCCGCTCTTCCTGGAGTGCCCCAGCCCAGTACGCAGCCAGGGCAGCACTCTGGCTCTCAGACACCCCTGCCCATCCCCGCTAAAGGGCCCACCACTGGGTTTTCCAGCCCCTGGCCCCAGCCCAGCCATGGCTTTCCATGCCTGGCTCTCCTGCAGGTGCTTCAGCTTTGGCATGGGCCCGCGGGCATGCCGGCGGCTGCTGAAAGCCATGGCCAAGGTGAGCCGGGGCCATGCTGAGTTCCTGAGTCCGGCCGAGAGGCTGCAGCCCAAGGTAACGCCCGGCCAGGGGCATGAGGGGCACTGGGGACTCTGCCGTGTCTGACACTGCCACCACTCCCCACCCCAGCTGATCAAGTCCCTGAAGAAGGCGATCGAGCCGGCTGTCAGCGACATCACCATCGACTGGTACGTCCCCGACAGCATGGAGGCTCTGCTCTCGCCCACTGAGCTCCCGGCCCTCTACCCCGGTGACCGCCTCGTCAGCTACTGCGTCCTCTACAGCATCGCCCGCTTCGGTGACAGGCGCCCACTGGTACGACTGGCACTGGCCTGGGGAGGATGGCACCGTCCCAGTGCTCCTGGCTGCTCCTCAGGCTGAGGGCTGATGGTGGTGTCCTCTCTCTCCTAGGGCCAGGAAGGGGCTTGCCAGGGCTCCCGGGGCTCAGCCTTTCTCTCTCAGCAGGAAGTGCCCAGTCCTGGGGAGAGCCACCAGCCACCCCAGAGCAACCCAGGAACTGGGGATGCCTCCCTGGAGCTTTTTGCTGGAAGTACAGAGGTGTCAGAGCGGAGTGAGTGGGGTCCAGAGCTGGGGCGGGAGGCAGTCATGGCAGCCATGGCCTGACAGGGTGTGTGCTCACCGGGCAGGTATTGATCCTGTTTCTGGGGGAGACATCTGGAAGCGGATTTACCAGCCCTCCTACATCCAGGAGCAGTATGTCCTGACACACTGTTCCGTCAGCACCGACCGCAGCCAGGGGCTGCTCTCCCGCAGCTCCACCAGCAGCGAGTCCACTGGCTCCCGGGATGTGGCCCCCGAGGGTGGCTCCTCGGCCCCTGGTGCTGATGTCACCTCCCAGCAGGGCCAGAAGAGCCTGTCCCTCTGTGAGTCCTCCACCAAATCTGCCCCGCTGCCCTCTGCCCCAGCTGGCACCAAGGTAAGGATGCCAGTGGGGTGCAGGACCTCATGGTGGGGGGGTTGCTCGTGGCTTAGCTGGGGTCTCGCTGCCCTGTTGTGCCCAGGCATCTGCCCACTGGGCTGGGAAATGGAGTGCTGTAGCCTGGATTTTAAGCAAGGATCAACAATGGATGCCATCAGGATGTTCCTTGAGTGGTTTTGCCCTACTGAAGTGGGACAGCTGGGGACCAAGCAGCTGGTCCCTCAGTGTCTCTGGCCTGCAGTCAGCTGGGTGTCTAACAGACACTGAGCCAGCTCAGTGACTCCTTGATGCTGCAGAAACCAAATGAAAATAGCTGGGCTGGCATCAAGTAACAAATCTGTTGAGCCAGAGAGGAAGGGCTGGCTGGCTAGGCTCCTGCCTGGCTCCTTCAGCCCTCAGCCAACGCTGCCAGACGTTTCATTAGCGATGGGCCACATCCCTGCTGCTTCATACCTGGGTTTAAAATCCAGCTGGGTTGCTGGGATGGGGAAAGGCAGCTGCCCTGGTGACGATGGCCCCAAGGCTGGGTGAGGCCAGCTGTCACCCAGCACCAGGACATGCTCCTTCCCGATGGCACAGCTTAGGTAACCCACGCCTGTCGCACAACAGCACAGCTGGTGACCTTTGCTGCTGAAATGTCAAGCGTAAGTGATTTCTCTGCAGAGTAAATGATCCTCCCAGCTCCCTGCTGCTGGAGCGAGAGGTGGCATGGGTGCCACTGCCCTGACATGGCTTTTAGGGGAAGCACCTCAGTGCAGGGACATCACTCTGCATTGGGGAATGCATCCCATGGTTACATTATCCAGCCTGAGTATCCTAGTTAACCCCACGTCCTGCACACAAAAATCCCTGGCAACTCCAGCGTCAGCCTGAGTCAGTTTGCAGGGATGTTTGCAAACTCCTGTGTGGGTTCTTCCCATGTCTGTGGTGCCAGGCAAGCATCCCTGGGAGGCAGCTGGTGCCAGCCTGCAGAGCGCTGGGGCTGACGACAGCCGAGCCTCCACCCAGCAGCCGGAGAGGCGCAGGTGCCCCATCGCAGCTCAGTGCAATCTGGGCTCCTTGCTGGGCTTGCCAACAGCCTTGTCCCCACCGCAGGTGACAGTGGCCCTGAGCACGGAGGAGCTGGCGCGGCAGAAGAAGGTGCTGGCACGTGCTGCCCTGGCTGGGCGCAGCTTTTCCACGCCACACGGGGAGCTAGATGCCCATCGGCTCTGCCAGGCCCTGGAAAAGGTGTCGCAGAAGAGGAACCAGTCCCTGGAGGGGCGGCTGGATGAGCTGGGACCCCAGCCACGGCAAATGCAGCCCAGTGCGGCGGAGTCAAGTGTGTGCTAGCTCTGGGGACGAGGGCGGTGGGGATGGAGCCAGGTGCCTTGCTGAACCCACCCTTTGCCGTTGGCCAGATAACCTCCTCTCGCCCACCCACCTGGACTGGGACATGCTGGTGGAGCCCTCCTACCTCTTCAGTGCCTCGCCAGCACCCGAGCCAGGGCAGCCCAGCCTGGGTGATGCCAGCCCGCCCCTGCGCTGCCAGGTGGTGATCCACGCGCTGCGAGCCGGCAAGCCGGTGTCTTGGGAAGTGACAGCCTCGCTGGAGTCACTGCTGCAGCCCCGGGAGGGGCCGGGCAGGGAGGACCCGCCGCGGCGGGTGGCCAAAGCCTGGGACAAGCCACTGCACCGCCTGGCAGCGCGCTCCGTCGTCCGGGACAATGAGAGCGTGGCGCAGCGGGAAGCCAAGCTGGAGCAGGGTGGGTGCTGGTGCGTCCCCTCGGGGCGGCTCCGGCACCCTCCCCGCCCTGACCGCCTTGCTCCGGGCAGGTTTTGCCCGCCGGTTCCGCCTGAAAGCCGTGCAAACCAGCAAAGCCTGCAACGTGCCTTCCCTCTACACCCGCCTGGTGCCCGTGGACTGTGCCACGCAGGCAGCCCTGCCCGCAGCCCCCGAGGTGTGGGGCATAGGTACGGACAAGGGGCTGGTGGGATGGGGAGAGGGCAGCAAGGGGACAGAGGGTTGAGGTGGCATCATCCCTTGCAGCTGGCTCAGCCAGCCGGACACGAGCTGCTGCGGCGGGGAGCTCCTCAGCGGGTCAGGGCCAGCAGCATGATGTAGAGGAGCAGGATGAGGCCCCTGGCACTGCAGGTACTGACTCAGACCTTTATGTCAACTTGTGCCCCCCAGGGATCTGCACTGGGGTCTCTGGGGACCCTCAGCTGGTGGCTGTGGCAGGCTGGTCCTGCCTGGACTGCTGTGGATACCCAGAAAGCTGCATCTGCCCCATACTGAGGAGGGGGCATGGGAGGACAGCATAGCAACCCCGGGCAGCAGCTGTGAGCCGTGAGGGTTCCTGGAGCCCAGGGCCCCTCAAGACTTTGCTCTTTTGCAGAACGAGACGAGATCGCGAGGTCTCTGGGCAGCATCTCCTCCCCTACCTTTGGCTGGGAAAAGCAGAACTACCCAAATGGTGTGTCCAGGCTGGAGGGGGCCAAGGGCTGGATGGGGGTGAGAGATGGGGTATCCCTGATGCCCTGCCACAGCTGGAGCACCCACTGTGCCCTCATTACCCTGGGCACATGGGCTGAGCTGCCCTCCCAGGTGCTGGGCAGTGAGACACACCTCCGGGTGCGTCATGTTCCCACTGTGCTTAACTCTTCCCCCTTGCAGGGCCTCCAACCAGCCCCTCCACCACCTCCATGGGCTCCCAGAAATCCACAGAGAGCATCGCAGGCTCCAGGTGACACTGTGGGATGGGGAGATGTAAGGGACCAAAAAATGGCATGTTGTGGGGAGAGTGGGACAGGGCCACTTTTTGGGAGCTGCTGGTCCCATGTCCCCTGCCAGCTCCTGCGGCATAAGTGGGGGGTTTGGTGCTCCAACCCCTTCGCTGCAGCAGTTTGGTCTCCAGCTGCCTTTCAGTAATTCCTCCCAACCCTGTTACCTTGCCTGGCACCCCACAGGTTTAGCCTGAGCAGGCGCAGGGGTCCCAGCCTGGTGCTGCGCCCGCAGTGCCTCAGCCCGGAAAGCGAGCGCCCCAGCAACCACGCGAGCCACGACTACCTCCCGCTGGTAAGGACCCGCTCCCCATCCCCATCCCAGCGCGGGGACCTGCCCTGCTGGGCGCCAGCTGAGCCCCCCGGTCATGCCCGGCAGCATGAGATGCTCCCAGTAGGTGCCTGCTCAGCCCTGCTGTGTCCTTAAATGTCTCTGGGGATCGTGGCTGGCTTTTGGGGGGGCATTAGGCTGTCCCTGTTCCCCAGGGTCACTCCTGCAGCCCCCAGTGTTTGGGGCTGCGGTGGGTCCGCATCCCCGCCTGCCCTCCCCACGCATCCGCCCCCCTCCTTGCAGGTGCAGCTGCAGCAAGCCCGGGGGCCGTTCCAGCTCACCGAGAGCTTCTCTGAAGTGGTGCAGATCCCCCTGGACCGCCTGCGCCGGGCATCCCCCTATGCCTCCCACCGTGCCAGCCTCAGCCCCGTGTCCCCAGGGGCCAGAACCAGCCCCGAGGCAGGACCCGGGGCTGAGGAGGGTGAGGAGCCCATCACAGCCCTGCAGCCCAGCTCACCCCCATCCCGCAGCACTTGCTCCGAGGTGCCCAGCGCAGCTGTGTGGGCACAGGCGGACAGCGGGCACGGCTCTGAGTCTGACACCGGGCCCCACTCGGCTGCCCCATCTGAGGCCAGCGTGAGCTGTCAGGATGTGGGGCCAGAGGATCTGGAGAGTGCCAGCTGGGCCACAGCGGTGGCCTTGGCGTGGCTGGAGCATCGCTGCGCTGGGTTCTTTGAGGAGTGGGAGCTGGTGGCGGCCAAGGCGGACGCGTGGCTGCAGGCACAGCGCCTGCCCGAGGGGGTGGACGTGGGCTGCCTCAAAGGGGCAGCCAGGCACTTGTTCCTGCTGCTGCGTCACTGGGACGAGAACATCAAGCTGAACATGCTGTGCTACAACCCCAACAATGTCTGACGGCCGCCCGAGGGGGCAATAAAGACACCTGGCTCCAAGCCACCTGCGCTGGTGTCTCTGTTAAGAGCAGAGCGCTGCCCGCTCCATTCTGGCCATGCCAGGGATGCCAGGGCTCACCAGAATCCTAGGAGGGGGTCACACCCTTCCCAGCCACCTCTGGTGGGAGGGAGCAGACAGGGGAATAGGAAAAGCTGCACTGGAGGGGTTCCCGGGCTCCATCAAAGCAATTGAAACCTTGAAGCAAAGCAGTTTTGCAGACCCTCTGTTTTAACCTCATCCCAGAGGCTGCTGCCCAGCCCTGGGCACCCCTCTCTCACGGCTAGGAAGGGAGAGTGCCCACGGCCCTAGAAACTGCTCTGCCTTCCCTCAGGTGGGGCAAGTCCAAGGACAGCTGTTCTGACATCATCACAGGACAAGGATTTTGGGGAAGGGCACACGAAGTCCCCTTTATTTGGGAAGTCTGCCTTTTGGGGGTCCCCACACCTGCCCTCTTTGCACAGTTCCAGGGCTCACAGCCCTCTTGGGATTGATGTGGGCAGCCTGGCAGCCAAGTGGGAAAAGAGCAGGCAGACGGGGCAGTTCTAGCAGCCAGTTCCCACCGGCCAGCCATCCACACTCTCACTGGGCTTTCTTGGACATGGCTGTGGGTTTCCTGCTCGGTGGAGGGGTGTGTGACACTGGCGTGGGGGCTGTGCCGTACCAGAGTTGGAGCAGGATGAGTCCATGGCAGATGTGGAGGGAGAGGGAGCTGCAGACTGTGGAGGGGTAGGTGTTCCAGCAGAGCTCGATCACGCCCAGCAGCAGCACCCTGTAGGGGGGGAAAGCTGGGGGTCAGCATGGGAGACACACCAGCCATCCTCGCCCCCAGACCCCCAGCAGATGGGTGCTCCCCCTCCCTGCCAGCACGTACTTGGGCATGTGGGCAAGCTTGGTGGTCGGGGTGCACCAGAGTAAGTAGGGCAGCGTGTGGAAATACCAGACGTAGAACTGGTAGTGCAGGGAGCGGCTGCAGCAGACACCCAGGAAGTTGGAGGAGAAGAGGATGAAGACAATCCATGCACTGGCATTAAGGGGGCAAACCTGTGTGAACCCACAGCAGCTCCCCCAGACTTCCAGCACAGCTCCTTTCTCCAGGGCAGGCTGGTACAACAGCACTGCAAAACCTGGAACCCAGCCAAGGTCCGCCCTGCCCTGCCTTCTCCCTCTCTCCTTGCTGCCCACCCTGCCAAAGGATATTGTTGACAGTCAAGCGAGGGGATGCGGGTTTCCTTTTGCCAGGATCCTTCAGTAGAGTCAGGATGCTCTCTTTGGAACTGAGGAGGGAGCACAAACATCAATCTCAGCTGCTGAAAGTGTCTCCCACCCAAACGTTCCCCTGTGAGCCACAACACCCGGGCAGTACATTCCCCAAAACAGAACAGGAACTGCCCTCCAGCTCACGCCTGCAACCCCAGGATTGCAGCACTGCAGGGACAGGGGAGTAATGGATCTGTATCCTGCACATGGGATTGGCAAGGACCACCACCCATGGGGAACCCCAGGTCTCACCTGTGCCACCGATGCAGTGCAAAGAGCCCCAGGCCAGCCAGGTGAGCCAGGAGCAGAGCAGCATGGAAAACTCGATTCTGGAAAACCTCTTCTGGGAGGAAGCGCCAGTTCACTGTCCATTTGAACTGGAACTGGCGGCCCAGGTCAAAGGAGCGGGTCAGGTACCCCACAGGGTTCACCAGCAGGAAGGGCAGGCCCAGAACCACCTGCCAGGGACACACCAGCACCATCACAGAGCCCTACACCAGGTTGCTGTCACCCTGGCTACCTCCTGAGAACCCCAGCGCCACGTGTGGTGACAGGGACAGTCAGCCAAAGATGAAAGTCACGTGAATTAGATTATTTATCAACACCTAGCTTGCTGTGAGAGGCCACAGATGCTGGTACCACTCTCCATCCATGGCTCTCCAGGCTGGCAGGGCAGCACATTATTCCTTGCTGCTGCAGCCAGTGCAAACAGGGACCCACCTGGAGCAGGGCACAGATGCAGAGCTTGGGGATACAGCCCAGGAGGCCAAACCGTTGCAGGAGGAGGAAGAGGAGTCCAGGGGCAAAGAGCAGGATGTTCATCTTCACGGACACAGCCAGGCTGAGCAGGAAGCTGCATTACCACTGCGGACCCCACATGGGAGCCCAGGCAGCCCCTGAGCCGAGCGCAGCTGCCCCCTCGGGCCGAGCTGGCTCACACACCCAGCATCCCATGGAACGCAGCTCCCAGCCCCTCACCTGAAGAGGAGACAGCCCCAGGACCAGCGCTCCTCCAGGAAGAGATTGATGGCGAGGAAGAGGAGGGCCATGGCCACAGGGTCATTAAAGAGCCGCAGGACAAAGATGGAGTGGATGCGGTATGAGGCGCAGCACATGAAGAAGAAAACATATGGAGGAACCTTGCAGGGGACAGAGACACACAAGGGTCATCAGCAGCCTGTCCTGGACTCCATGCTGCCACTGAGCTCCAAACCTCAGCCCTGACCCTGTTTGCGTTTCGCCAGGGTGAGGGCTCAGCAGAGCAGGGGAGATCCCGAGGCGGCCGGCAGGGACCCTGGCCTCAGGGTGTACCTTGCTGGTTCGGCAGTAGATGCGGAAGACGAGGAGCAGGTTGAGCAGGTAGAGGCCGGCGAAGAGGTACTGTGCCAGGCGGATGTCGGAGCCGCGGCCCGTGGCATAGTACAGCCCCAGGAAGATGTAAACGAAGCCGGCGGGGTAGCTGTGGGGAGACGGAGTGAGGGGCCGGGCCCTGCGGCCCCTGCGGGAGCCGCTGGTCACGCAGAGCTGGGTGTCCCTGTCACTCACACCAGTGGCCCGGTGTCACCCTTCAGCTGGGTGTAGTCGAGGGTGCCGTTGGCGAAACCCTCCACCTCCTGCATGTAGGCCTTCCAGTCGATCTCGGTGTCTGCGGGACGGCGGGGTCAGCTGGGGCGAGTGGGGCCCGGAGGGCACTGCAGAGGGTGTGGGGACTTCCCCACCTCCAAACCCGCCAGCCTGACCCCGCGCCTCCCTTCCATGCTGTTCGCCCAG
>VYXC01001553.1:41168-58310 GCA_013397175.1 Platysteira castanea | reverse complement strand
CGGCGGCGGCGGCGGCGGCGGGGAGGAAACCCGGGCGGAAGGATGAAGTCATGCATCCGGGGGGAGCGGGGACCCCCCCGGCGGGGGGCGGCTCCGGAGCGCCGCGGCCCGGCCCGGCCCGGCCAGGACAGAGACGGGGGAACCCCACGGCCGGTGCCCGGTGACCGCCCGCTGGGGATGGAGACCCTACACACCGCCGCCACAGCCCCTGTCCCGGCGCCAGAGCAGGGTGGTCCCCACGGCACAGCCTTGCCGAGGCGGTCGCCTCGACTCGGGGGTGCCCCCAACCACTGGGTGCCCCTATGGAGAGGGGAGCCCTTGTCAGAGCCGGGTGCCCCCGGGTCAGACAGCTGAGGACCACCAGACACAGCTGGGCCCTCCCCCGGCAGGCAGAGGTGATGCCAAACAGACCCCCAACACCCTGCTCCAGTCCCCAAGCACGCCACAGCCCAGGAAGCTCAACCTCTCAGAATTCCAGGCCAGCTCCCACCCAGGGTCTTCCTCAGCCCCTCGCTTGTGTCTCTTGCCCAACACCCATTCAGGCACCTACCACTGCAGCCCACCTCGGTGTTGGGATTCCCCCTTGGAGCCACACCAGTCCTGCCTCAACCCCTGCCAGCCCTCTTGCCCCCAGGTGTGCATGTGTTTGTACACATCCTCCCATATCTTTGCAGGAATGTAGGGGCGCACAGGTGTGATTCTGCAGGAGTCTGTAAGCATGGCCACGTGGGGACTTTGCCCTGGGATGCCCCTTGTTCCACAGACCCTTCTCTAGAGGCTCTCTGTGGAAAAGGGGAAGGCCTATCCTCTGTGAGGACCTGCTATGGGGCAGCAAGGGGTGACCCCAGTGTCCCCCCCAGCACCCCATTTGTATCTACACACCTTTACCCAGATCCACCCTGAATCTTTCCTCCTACACTGTTCACTGCCAGAGCAGTGATTGCATTAATTGGCATTGGTGGTTCTGAGCAGCCTCACCTGGGACCTCCCCCATTCAGGTCACCTGGGGAGACTGGGGGGCTACTTAAGCTCAGGCTAAAGTTGGTGCTTCATGAATGAACTGTGGGTACAGCTATGACTCCTGGGTCTAGGAATGATGGTGACAGCAGAAGTGGCTATGGCTGGTTGGAGAGGACCACCGTGTCTTGGAGCAGTCCCGTTCCTGCTGTTCCCTCACATTCAGGTCCTGCTGCTCATGTAGTTGGGGGTCCTGGGTGGCAGCTACTCGGGGGTCTGAATGGAACTGGCACTTCCATTCATGCCAGCCCACAGCCCTGTGGGACTATCTTGAGGGGGTGAGAGTGGGGTTTTACAGACAGCCCTGTGGTCTATCTTGCTATTCCAGCATCTCCATAGCCTGAGATCCTGTTGAAAGGTGTTGCAGAAGAGCATCAGCTGGACTAGTCCACGAGGGCAGGCAGGTTCTTCTATTTTGGGAAGGTTCAGCCATGCTTTTACCTTTGTGTCTGAATCTGCAGAACATTGGTCCCTGCTGTCCCCTACCAGAGCCAGGTCGAGGCAGTGGTGCCTGCTCTCCTGGTAAGGCAATGCCTTTATTCATGCCTTTGCTGGGGAACCAGCTTGAACTTTTTCATGTGAAAGCTTCTGCTCCTGTGAAAAGTGCCTGGGAAAATAGGCAAGAGGCCCACGCTGAGATGTGGCCTGCTTTTCCCGTCGCCGAGCCCACGTGCCACTGCCCGTGGGCAGGGACAGGCAGGCCGTGGCACGCGCGGGGCCGGGGGTGAGCGAGAAGAGGAGCAGATGGGCTGTGTGGGATGTGAGTGGCACCGGTGCAGCGCTCCAGGAGGGTTTCCAGCCTGGCAGCCTGCTGGGGAGAGGCTGGAAAGGGGTCACCCTGGGAATGGCCCTGCTTATCCTGCACCTACCTGTATCTGTACAGTGCCTCACACCCAGGGGAGTTACTTGACTTGGATATGGGGTGGGGGGAGCTCTGTGGGGCTGCCTGGGATTTGGAGTGTGGGAAGGACTGTCTGCCCATCCCAGGAAGGAGGAGGGCTGGATTTGTGCCAGCACAGCTGGGCTGTGGGTGGGACAGTGCAATGCTGTGGCTCTGGGCTCTGCATCTCCTTGGGACAGCTCTAGTCTCTGGTTCCCCAAGGGTGCTGCTTGTCACACATTCCTGAGTAGCAGGGGAAGGTACCAAGGACCTGAATGTGAGTGGGTTGGTAGTGGGGCGCCTAAGAGAACCCCTTATCCCCTGCCATTGCACGTAGCATCCCCCGTGGTGAGCCAGATGAGCACCCTCCTTCCCCTGGCTCTCATCCCACCTTCCTTATCCGTCTTTTAGCAGCCACGTAATCTCCTTTCTTGCTTCCTTTGCAGCCTTTTGTCCAACACAAAGCCAACTCCACCAGAAAGAAAGGGCTGTGGGAGTGGGAAGCAGGTGGTTCTTCCTGCCCTGGCTCCTTAAACCTGGGCAGCAGCCCCTGAGCTGGGACATTTTGGGGATGATGCAAGGGCTGGGGGCCAGCCATGCCCCCCCCCAGTGGATATGTGGCTGGGTAGGAGGCACAGCGTCAGACTCCCAGCTGCAGTGGGGCTGGCAGTAGGGGTTGTGCTGCATCGCCCACACTCTGCTGATGCTCTGGGAGCTCATCAGTGCCTGCCATGCCCTAACTCCACACCCGGAGACTGCTCCTGAGCCCTGTACACTTGGTGGGAATTCGGGTGCCTAGTCCAGGTGCTGTGATGGAGGTGAGGGGTTTTCTTGCAGTCACTGATGGTTTAAGTGGTTTTATGGTGGAAAATCACCCTGTGCATGAGCAAGTGGCTTGTGGTGGGGCATGTCCTGCCCATGCTCTGCAGGGACCATGGGCAGCTGGAGTTGGGGACCACCTGGTGCTCCCATCCAGTCCAACGCCTGGCAGGAGTGGGGTCAGTAGCCTGGCAGAAAGTGACAGCGTCAGGGAGCCAAAAGGAGTCAGGACCCAGGGCTTTCTCCGCTGCAGGTCAGGGAGGCAGTGCTATCACCTGGGGCTGGTGCCATAGGGCTGGGGGCTGCCAAGGCATGCCAGGAGGCCAGCGCGGGTGCCTCCATCTGTGTTGCTTCCAGCCCTGCCAAGAAATGTGAAATGGCACTTCTGTTTCACAGCAGTGGCAGCCACAGCCTCGGGGGGGCTCACTGAGCGACTACTGCTGGCACTGACGCTCTGCCCGAGTCCCCTCCAGCAGTGGGGACTATGTCACTGGTAAGGTTGGGGATGTGCCCATCCCTGGCTGTGCTGCTGGCTCTCAGTAGCCAAAGCCCAGGTGGGGATGCCGTTTTGTGTGTTGCCCGTGCCATGGTCCAGGTGTTCTGGTGGAGCAGAGATGCACTGGGCTGGGTGCAGGCAATGGGAATGGCCTTGTGAGACAATGGTCGTGGTGAACATTGTCACCGTAGTGCAGAGAGGTTGGGGGACAGCCATCCTGCTTGGCAGCTGTTCTGTGGGTGAGGCCAGGGCAAGTGTGCAAGAGTGGCATGCTCCTCATCTTCTACTGTTCCTGCAGCTGCTGCTGTGGCAAGGTGAGGCTGTCTCTGGAGGGACGGCGCCTTTCCCAGGGAAGAAAGACAGGTTGTCATTACTGAGATGAGTTCGTCTGTCTCTGTGCACAGCCTGGCTTTGAGAAGGGGATGCCCTGTCAGGGCAGGTGGAAGGAAGATGGCACTGTCCCCATTCCTCACATGAGCTGCCTGGGACACAGCTGCGATCCTGGCATCTGAGCAGATGGAGCACCCCCAGCACACTGCCAGGGGCAGGGGCTTCACTGAGGGTCCCCTGCTGAGACCCAGGGGGGACAGGGGAAGAGCAGGATGGTGGGGGTAGCCAACCCTGCTGGGCAAACAGCCCTGCTGGGGTGTGAGGCTCCATCCTCGCCTGTCACCACATATCTGGTCACCATGACAACAGACAGGGAGGCAGGCAGAGCAGGCTGGCAGCCCTGGGGGGAGCAGGCGGAGGCCATGGCCATGGGCTGGCACACAGGGGCACCCTGTGGGTGAGAGGGGGCAGCTGTCAGGATGCGTGGCCTGCGTGATGGGGAGGGAGGCTGGACAGTGCTGAGCCCAAGCACTGTGAGCTCCCCACCGTCCTGCTCCCGACCAAATACCCATAGGAGGCACACAGCGGGTTTGTCTGGGGATGCGGGCACTGCAGCGCGGCTGGGCAGCCCCTGTGCCAGCCCCTGTGCCAGCCCGTGCCGCGGGTTTGGCACGGCAAGCTCTGGCTGGTGGTGAGCTGAGCGGGTGAGTCATGCTGCTGCCCGGAGCCATGCCAGGCAGGACTGGCAGCGGGGTCTGCAGACAGGCCACTGCCGGGCTGGTGGCCTCCTGGGAGTGGCAGAGACGCGGGTGGGGCTAGAGCAAGGCTATGGCCCAGCACGGGGGGGTGGCAGCCTCCCTCCGTGCAGTCAGCACAAGGGATGTGTTCCCTGCCCTGGGCACCCTTGGGGGAAAGGGGAGCGAGCGTGTGCAGGCCCCTCTCTAACTGTCCCATTCTTGGCTGGCTGCTGGGCCCTGGGGAATGAGGTGAGCAGTCTCCGGGAGCAGGGGCACCCCCCGCCCTCCCCGGCCCACGCGCCCACTCGCGCCAGCAGCTCTTGGCATGCAGGGAGTGTGTTCCTGGCAGCCCGGCCCTCTCCCATCTGGTATTTATCTCCTTCCCGAAATCCCTCCTGCTGCGGGGGGGATGCCCGGTGCCGGGGGGGTTGGGGGGGATCCGGGCCCCACTGCTCACTCTGCAGCCCAGGAAGAGGCTGGGCTGAGAAAAAGGGGCGTGAAGGCAGAGAACTCCCCCACACATCCCCACTCCAAAAATGCATGTGGGTCACAGGAGGCCTTATTGGGTCCTCTGGGGCCTCATGTCTGGCAGTGAGTCCTGGGAGCAACCCTGCAAAGGGACCTTTGCGCCAGGCAAGCCCCCAGCCTGGCAGCAATGGTGGCCACTGCCCTGGGGAGGGGGCACATAATCCCCCTCCAATCCCAACACTTGCTGCCTGGCTGAGAGTGGCCTGCCAGCACTGTCCCCCACCCCCAAACCCTGGGTGCCCCAAAGCTGCACGAGCCAGGAGAGCCCGTGGGTTGCCTGGGCAACTGCAGCCAGGCAGTGATGGGGAGCAGTCCAGGGGAGCAGTTGCCATGGAGACCCGAGGAGCACAGTCACCTTGGCAACGGTCCTGTGTGTCCTGCCACCCCCCATCCAGGGCTGCATCTGGAGGAGATGCACCTGGGCTCCATTGTGAACCTGGGCCAGCTCCTTGGATGAGGAAGGAGGGGGAGGCAGTGGTGCCCGTCCCTACAAGGGGAGAGCCTTGGCTCCCAGCACCCACCCAGCCCCCAGCTTAACGGCGCGAAGGAAGAGGTGAGGCCGAGCTCGGCTCCTTGGCTTTATCACTCCACACACCACTGCAAATCATTCCCACACCTGGTCCTGTCTGGGAGGGGAGCAGGAAAGCCGGGTGCAGTGGGGCTGGACACAAGGGCAGGCTCTGGGGCACCCTAAAGCTGTTTTCCTTGCAGAGAGTGACAGAGGGACATAGATCCCTCTTGGTGATAGAGCAGCTGGCAAAGGGACTCATCACTGCCAGTCCCTAGGTGTCCCCAGTGTGGTCTGGGCAGTGGCTGTAGGCACATGGATTGGGGTGGCAGGACAACAGTGGCACCATGGTATGCCACTGCAGTGGGTCAGGGGGTTTGGGTCTCTGCCATTCCACTGTGCCTGCTGTGGCCCACCAGCCCTGGTCTTGCCTTCATAATCCTCCCCATAAATCCACACACTGGAAAAAAACCACAAGGGAGAAGTCCTGCGTGGCTTCCAGGAGGTCATGGCTCAAAAAAAGACACAAGTCCAACAGCTAGCAGCCAAAGTAGTGCCCCAGTGTGGGGTTGGGGGTCTCAGCTCCTCAGCTCAGGCACTGTGTAGATTTTCCCCAAGCCTTCATGTTTAGGGGGGTCCTTCTGGCAGACAAAGCCTTACTGAGGACGAGGAGGCTGAAACTCCCCCCGTCCCTAAAACAGACTTGAAGGACACACCAAGACCCCTCCCTCCCAATAGGAATTGCACAGCTGCAATTCAGACAAGAGATTTCTGCAGCTCCAGGCTCAGCTGGGTTTGCGCTGCCCCTCCCTGGGCACGCCCAGGTACTCTCAGGCCTGGTAGAGGGGCACCACGCGGTCAATGGGCCCCCGGCAGATGGGGCACAGGCGGGTGGGCAAGGCCTGGAAGCAGCGGAAGCAGCAGCAGATGTGGCCGCAACCCAGGAGGACGCACTCGCGGGGCCGTGACAGGCAGATCACGCAGGAGTCCTCCGGTGCCCGGTCCCTGGCCTCCTCCCCATCCAGCTCCTTGTCCTGTTCCCGTTTGGGGCGGGAGCGGCGGTAGGCGCGGCACAGGGCGTGCAGGAGGACGGCCAGCCCCGCGGCCGCGCACAGCAACGCTGCCCCCTTCCAGAGCCCGCTGGCTGACTCCAGCTCCGACAGCACCGTCTGCCAGTCCCCCAGGCACAGGAAAAACTCGCCTCCCCAGGCCGGTGGCTGGAGGTGCAGGGAGCCATCGGGGTGCAAGGACAGCTCCCCTATGCCCGTCAGCCCAGCCCCGACCCGCAGCATCTCCTCCGTCTCCAGGATGCCCTTGGGCTTCTCCCCAAGCAGGTACTGGCCCAGCAGGTCGCGGAAGCCGTGGGTTGGCTGCTGGAACCGCTCGTACACCATCTCCAGGGGCAGGCAGACAGCTTGGAGCGGGCTGTCCACACTCACCTGTGTCACTGCCTCAGGGCCTGGTGAGGCCAGCAGGAAGGGGACGGTGTAGATCTGCTCTGAGAGCACCCGCTCGCTCTCACTCCTGCAGGTGGAGAGGGTTGGGGTGTGGAGAACCACAGACTCAGTGAGGCTGACCTCTGAGATCATCATGTCCAACCTATGACTGAATACCAGCTTGTCAACTAGACCATGGCACTAAATGCCATGTCCAGTCTTTCCTTAAACACCTCCAAGGATGTCATCTCCACCACCTCCCTGGTGGTGGAGCCTACTGCTCCCTGGACAGCTCATTCCAACGTCTAATTGTCCTTCCTGTGAAGAAGTTCTTCCTAATTTCTAACCTAAACCTCCCCTGGCACAGCTTGAGGCCATTTCCTCTTGTCTTGTCACTGGCTGCCTGGGAGAAGAGGCTGATCCCCACCTCCTTCCAGGGGGTTGTAGAGAGTAATAAGAGCCTCCTGCAGGCTAAACATCCCCAGCTTCCTCAGCTGCTCCTCAATAGACATGTGCTCCAGCCCTTCACCAGCTCTGCTGCCCTTCTCTGGACTTGCTCCAGCAGCTCAGTGTCCTTCTTGAGCTGAGGGACTCAGAACTGGACACAAGACTCAAGGTGTGGCCTCGCCAGTGCCAAGTACCAGGGGATGATCACTGCCCTGTTGTTGCTGGCCACAATGCAGAGAAGCTCTGAGCTCTCAGCGCTGAGCTAAGCATAGGGATTGAAGTCTTTAACCAAGTTATTTTCTGCCTCTCACGTGGCCCCAGAGGATGGGGGTCTGGACTCACTGCTGCAAGCCCACTCCTGTGGTCCCTTCCCATCACTCACCAGCTGCGGGTCAAGCTGTTCCAGATCAGCCGATGCTCATTCAGCAGCAGTTTCTGGATCACGCCCTGCAGCCCCTCATGGTAGTGGCTGGTCAGTGCAGCCTGGGCTGGCAGCACTATGCCTAAGGACAAGGGATGTGTCACAGCCAAAAGAGGAGATCCCGGCCCTTGTTCCTCGTGCAGGTCCAGAGGGTGTCCTTACCTTCCAGGGCAACATAAGGCAGGCACCTCCCCTCAGCTGCAGACACCAGGGCTGGCAAATCGTCATCGACCTGGAGCTTTGGGGCCTCCTGGAAGAGCATGGACTGAGTGTGAGCATGGGAAGGGACAGGTAGCAAGCGGACCAAGAATGGCTCGGTGGAGATCTCTGGCAAGATGTCGCCTATTCAGTCCTGCATGTCATGAAGTCACCAGAGGATGGAGCAGGCTGCAGGCATCAGTCTGTGCACCCAAATTAAAGTGTGGAGGGCAGCGGGGAAGGGACAGTGGGCAGGAAAAAACATCTGAGAGAAAGGGCTACCTGTATGCGTGCCACGACTCTGGCTTTCCTCCTGTACAGGTAGTAGAAGAGGCCAGAGAAGGCGAGGCTGGAGCCCAGACACAGCAGCTCCCCTGGAGTGATGTGTTTGTCCATGGTGCCAGGCTCGGGCGGCAAAGCCTACAAGGTGAGCATGTTGTCTGGGGAATGGGGCCGTGTCACCCATGACAGGGACATTCCACTGCCCCTGTTTTGAAGGCAGGGGTGTCTCTGCATCCCTGTCCCCAGTGAGGGGCTGTCTCATTGCCCCAGACCCCAAGGCAGGGATGTTCCTCTGCCCCTGTCCCCAGGCTCTGCCGCCCCAGGGCCAAGCCTGCCCACGGCTCCGGCGGGGGTAGTTCACTTCCAACACCCCAGGTGCGCGGTAACCCGGCTCGACCCCGCACCCGCGGCCCAGTTGGGGCCCAGTCCCGCACCCGGGATACGGGCCGAGGCCCAGCACCCGTGACCCAGCNCTGGGAAATGTAGTCCAGCCCTCGCGGCGCGGCGGCGGGCCTGCCGTGACCGAACTACCCCTCCCAGCATCCCTCATGCCGAACTACAGCTCCAGTCACCGTCCTCGGGTAGGACCACGACTCCCAGCAGCCTTGCAGGGCCTCTGTCCCTGGCCGCCGAGTCCCGCGGGGTGCTGGTACCGGGGAGTTCGGGACACCCCCGGGTGGGGTTAGGGCCGCGCTGTGCTGGGCGGGACCGGCCGGGGCTCGGAGTGGAGGCCCGGGGCAGGTTGGGATCACCCGCGCTGGAGGCAGCAGGACCCCCGGGCTGGGCTTTACCGGGGACTCCCGTTACTCTGACTCGTCCCCACCAGCCTTACTGTTCTTCCCCACACGTCTGCTCCCCTCACTCAGGGAATGCCCATCCAGGCATCTCATCCCCCGCTCCCCTCCCTCGAGATGGGGGTGTCTCACCTCCCACGTGTCCCCAGCCTTGGAGTCACCCCCCGCCACAGACCGCTCCAGATCCCACCTCTGCCCCCGCCCCGACGCCGCGAAGGACTCGGAGCTGCTGGAGTCAGTGGAAACTGCTTTTAATCGTTAAATAAACTCGGCGACAGCCACCCACAGCTGAAGGCACCAGAGTCCCCGCTGCCGCCCGCTGGTCCCAGCAGAGGTGGATGGGGAAGCCAAGCTGGATTGGAAGGGGACAAGGGAAGCGCGGAGCCGGGTGGCCCCCAGCCTCCATCTCCGGCAGGTTGGGGGGGGCAGGAGCAGGGGGATCTTGGCTCTGGTGCTTTCCCTGGGACCCCTTTGACCTGAGAGAGGGGCGCAGCGCAGGGGACACTGAGCTGTGCCCGACTCAAGCATATCAGGGTTGGGGGGCAGAGCTGCGTTTTGGGGGTGCTACAGCCTCTCTGCCGGCCATGTCCAGCCCCAAGCTGTGGATGGGGCTGCGGTGGATGCCTGGTGTGGGGCCGTGTGTGCCAGGGAGGGTGCAGAGGTGGGGTGTGCAGAGTGAGCACAGGAGGGGGACTTCTCTGCCCATGGCCAGCTCCGGCAGCCACTGACGTCTGGGGAGGGGGGGCACAGCAGAGTTTCATCCCCTCTGTCCCCAGCATCCTCCCCGTCCCTACCACACCTCACAGTGCTTGCCGGGGTTCATGGGGGAGCCCAGGGGGCAGCCGAAGTGTTCGACAAAGTCCCGGGAGTTGCTGAGGGTGCCGATGACACGGTACTTGTCGGGGCTGTGGGGGTCGGTCACCAGCCCTTCGTGGGAGCTCTCGGGCGTCCGGACGGAGCACCACACCTGACGGAGCGGGAGCAGCCTCAGGGATGGGGACAGAGCACCGCCCGGTGCAGGATGGGGAGCTGTGGGGTGGCTCCGAGGAGCCAAGGAGGGACGGGAAGCTCATATTCTTGCTCCGCCCTACCTGCGCAAAGCCCACGAAGAAGAGCTGATGGTTGGTGAGCCCTAGGGCTGGCAGGCGCTTCTCCTCCCCGTTCTTCTGCAGCCAGGACTTGTAAGCCTGCGGGAGAGCTGGCCTGAAGCCCCGGGGAGGGACAGACAGGCACGAGGGTCCGTGTCCCCTCCGGATGGCGGCACTCACGTTGTAGGCTGCCTTGAGCCCGCCGTTGTCGGCGATGTTCTCGCCCAGCGTCTGCCGCCCGTTGACCTTCTCGCTGTGGACGGTGTATCGGCTGTACTGCTCCGTCATGCACGCCGTCCGGTTCTTGAAGGCCTCCAAGGAGGAGTTCTGCCACCATGGCCGCAGGTTTCCCTCTTTGTCGTACTCCCGTCCTGCAGGACCGAGCCGTGGGTTGGGATGGGACCAGGGGAAGCCGTCCCCCTGCAGCCCCTCTGCTGCAGGGATTCCCGAAGCAGAGTGGGCTGTCGTGGGGGAATGGGCACCGGGGGATGCCGGGGGACCTGGCACTTTGGGTCCATGCCCAAGGGGGAAGGTGTCCCCCAGCCCCTGCCGTGGGCAGGCTCTGCCTGCGGCTCAGGCATGCGCTTGGGTCCCCAGCCATCCCCCAGTGGATTCCCGCTATCCCAACCCAGATCTGTGACCCCAAATTCCCTCCTTGACCCCATGTCGGCTCCGGGGCTGTGGTGAAGGCGCAAAGCAGAGTGGATGTGAGAGGGACCCATCCCGTGCCCTGGAGGGAGGAGGATGAGAAGGGGGCTGGGGCTGCAGACACTGTGTCCTCACCAAGCAGATGGAGCGAAAGCTGCACAGAGAAGCCGGGGGGAGGTATCGGCAGGTGCCACCTGGGGAGACAGGACGATAGAAGGGGGGTGGCCAGGGGGGCACGAGCTCACATGATGCAATGGATGGCAAAGCGGGACCCCTGTGCATCCAGGGCACCCCTTCCCCACGCCAAGGGCAGGGGCTGGGGGGGGACAGGAGTGTGACAGGGATTGGGGCCGGCACTGCCTGTAGGCTCTCACCTTGGTCATCAAATGCGTGGGTCAGCTCATGCCCCATCACCACGCCGATGCCACCAAAATTAAGGGCTCTGTGGGGCCGTGGGAAAGAACCAGGTAAGCATGGGATGTGTTAATGATATTGTTGCAGCCCACCCCATCTCTGAGCACTCAATGAAACTCTTCTCCAGCTGGGACCCAGCTGGGATTCAGTCCTGTTTGGGGCATTGGTGGCCCTAAGGGGACTTTGCAGGTGGTGTTGATTGCAGGATGTAAAGCCTTGAGGGACACTCAAGCTCTCCAGGGCTTTTCTTTGTGACTGTGGGAGGCTTCGTGGCATGCTGGCCCTGATCCAACCCATGCCTCCAGGAGGTGCCCCCCATGCCAGACTCACTTGGGGTGGTTGCGGGCATAGAAAGGAGCCTGGAGGATCCCAGCAGGAAAGACGATCCCGTTCTTGGTGGGCAGGTAATAGGCATTGACAGTCTGCGGGGTCATGCTCCACCTGGGGCAGGGAGGTGGGACAGGGGACAGGCAGGGGTGTGTCCCCTCTCACCCCAACCCCAGCACCCTCCTGTACCGCTGCTCACCACCGGGCTCCGCCCAGGGCTGACACTTTTGCCCCCATCCTGTTACCAAGGGCCCCTGTCCTGGGGACAAGCTACAGCTACCACAGGTGACCTGTGCTACCACAGGTGACTTACGGTGCTGTGCTACCCCATGAGGGTGGCCTCCTCCCCACTGAACCAATGCCATCCGGGATCACATCCTTCTCCCTGCCCCCAAGCCCACCCCTTACTGGTCACGGTTGGGGGGTTTCCGGAGCTGGTCAGCCATCACTTTGGCAGAGAAGTTGTAGAAGTTGAGCATGTTTTGGAAGAAGGAGTCCTCAGAGACCTCGTACTAGTGAGGGAGAGGAGAGATGAGGACATGTCCATTGGGGTGGTTTCCCACACCCTGGCCAGGATGAACTCAGTACTGGGGTGGCTTTGCATAACATCCCAAATAGGGACATCACTCTACCATGGGCCCCCCACAGAGCCTGGCATGACCAAGCCTCTCCCCACAAGCCAGGTGCCCCCTACCCCATCATAGACATCATCCAGCTCCTTGTTGTCCAGAATGAAGTCAGGGAAGCCAATCATGTCATAGATGGCATCTGCCTGCATGGGGAGAGACCCCAGCAGTGAGATGGGGGGCTTATCTGGATAGGGTGAGGTTTCCCGTCCACTTCCCTCCCTGGGGTCACCTTCTCCTTTGCAGCCTGCCTGGTCTTCTCGTCCATCCAGTCCAGCTGGTCCAGGGACACCTCGAAGGCTGCACGGATCTCACTGATCATCTCCTCAGCCTGGGGAGGGGAGGGAATGAAGACCCCCTACCCCCCACAAAGCCTTGGTGGGGACAGGGTGGACGGGATACAACCTCCCCAGGGCTGGTGGTCCCATTTCCCAGCTCCCTGCCTTCCAGCTCTGGGGCTTGGGTGGAATCGAGATTCCCACGGATGGTGATGGGGAGGGGATGGGGACAGAAATATTCTCACGATGGCCTTGCTGTCCCGGTCAAAGGTGGCTTTGACGAAGAGGGAGCCCAGCGCAAAGCCCAGTGTGTCATCCGTGTTGGAGATGCAGGTTTGCCAGCGGGGCGTGCAGGACTGTGGGAGCGAGATGAGGGTCCGTGAGACCCCCAGCCCACTCCCCTGCTCCCCTGCCTTCACCCAGCCTGGCTCTGCCTCCTCATCAGAGGGGAGATGCGTAGCAGCAAAACCCCCATCCCAAAAGGTAATCTCTGGGTTCCCTCTGAAGCATCCAGGTCTTAGCATCCCAAGGGCATCTGAAGGACAGAGGAGGTCCTGGCTGCTTCCAGGCTGAGGGCAGAGGGCTCTGATCCCAGGGCCCTCTGTTACCTTCCTGGTGCCATAGAGTGTCTCCAGCAGCCTCTCCTGGGCTGTCTCGAAGCGCTGGTCCAGGCTGGACGCCGTCTTCTGCACTAGGTTCCAGATCAGATAGTTGTTCAGGATGCTGCGGGGGCAGAGAGATGCTGCAGCTCACCACGGTCTGTGACTCCAAGACACTGATGAGCCCAAAATGTGCCCCTGCCATGGGGGCCGCAGCCAGGGGTATGAAGGAGCCTCACCTCCTGTCAGTGTCATTGATGAGGTCAGAGACCTGCTGGAGGTAGGTGTCCCCATACACCACCACAGGCTCCGTGTCTGCCAGCTCCAGTGGGGCCAGGGCATAGGACAGGTAATCCAGCCAGTCAATGGCAGGGGCCAGCAGCTGGAGGGGACACAGGGATGTGGCACCAGGGGCTTGGCATGGCTCTGCTGCATCCTACTCAGCATGGAGGGGATCTCCTGGGGCAGGAACTGTGTTTTCTGGGAAGGACCCGAAGTCCCTCACCAATCCAGATTCTTTTCTCTGCACCCAAGCACCCCTCCTGCTGCTCTTAATGCTGCAGGGCAAGGAAGGGACCCCCAGACCCCACAATGCGAGGTGGCAGCTTCCCCCAAATGGTAACAACTGGGGGGATGGGCACTACCCTTCAACACCCAGCGCATGTCCCACAGCAGATGGGGCTGCCCAGGGTGTCCCAGAGTAGGGGCAGCAATAGGCACAGACCCCTTGGTGCCCTCTGGACAACTCCCCGTATGTCCCAGAAGAGTCTCCCCAGGCTGCTCTGGGCCGTGCCCACCTGCAGCTCAGCGATGCTCATCTTGTGGTAGATCTTCTCATCATCCCGCCGCTCAGCCTGTGGCACGGTGATGTTGGCCAGCTGGGTTTCAAAGTCCAGCACCTGCTGCATCTGGAGGCGGGTGGGCTCCGGGGTGCCCCCCAGCAGTGTGCCCAGCTCCACCATGTAGTCCAGGTACGCTGCCAGAACCTGTGGGACCCCAAGCCTTGCCTCAGTGCTGACCACAGCTCATCCCACCTCCCTGGGGTGGGCACCCAGTAAGCAGGATGGAGGTGCCAGGGGCGTCCCAGTGCTGCTTGCACCCCATTGCCATGGATTTCCCCTGATTGCTGTTGGCAGCATGCCCAGCACCCAGCCTCACCCTCTCATTGGCAGTCTTGTTCAGATAGTAATCCCGGGATGGGAGGAAAAGCCCCGACTGGTCCACCTGGGGGGAGAGAGGGGCAGCATAGACATTCTGGTGTCCCCCAGTGTCTGCCACCCCTGGGGGGCAAGGTGCCAACCTGGATGATGTTGCTGTTGGAGCTCTTGGAGTCTGCACCCACATACACCGTGAAGAAGGGGGTTGCGCGGTATGTGCCTGACACGCTCTTGAGTACCTCCATGAAGCTGGTTTGGTTCCAGGAGCCAGTGATGTTCCATCCCCCAATCTGCCAGCAGACAGACCCGGCACCTCAAGGAGGGGTAGGGTGCATCCCCGAGGGCTGCCCCCTCCCCGGTTACGTGAAGAGCTGAGTGGGAGGTGTGTTGGGCTGAGCCCTGACAGCTCGGCTCACATGTGGATGTCTGCCCACCTTGTCGATGAGCTCCATAAGGGGCTGGGAGCCCAGCTCCTCTATCCTCTGCTCCTTGAGGCAGGACAGGTAGTACCGCTGGGTCTTCCGCTCTGCCTCGCTGCTGGAGTTGAAGGTGGCGTTTTCTGCGGGAGGCTGTGGGTCAGCCCCAGTGACACAGGGGTGACCCCCTCAGTGTCTGTGGCCCCTTGGTGCCCACCTAGGAGATGCTTCATGATGGCCTGATTCTGGTCCCAGATGCTGTTGAAGGTGCTCCACTTGGAGCGCCCATTAGGCAGCGGGTTCCTCTTAATCCAGCCCCCACACGAGTACTGGTAGAAGTCCTGGCATGGGTCCGTCTCTGTATCCAGGGCCTCCAGGATCTTGCTGGCCACCCGGACACAGGCATCCGTCAGGCACGTGCTGTGAGAGGGATCTGGCAGGGAAGGTATGCCTGGGGCTGGGCGAGTGTACTGGGGGAAACCGAGGCACGGAGCGGGGCCAAACCCTGTCTGTACCCCAGGATGGGCAGAGCACCTGGAGCAGGCACCCTGGGCTGACCCAGCACTCCTCATCCTCCCGTGTCCTCCCGGGTGTGGGGATGCCACTGCCAAGTCTCCCTACCTCTGCGGTACTGAATGGCCAGAGTGACGACGGCGACGCTGAGCAGCAGGGCCAGGGAGACGGCGACGGCGCAGAGCACCAGCTCCAGCTGGCTGCGCGAAGCCAGGCGGCTCAGCAGCGTCCCCGGCCCCTTCCGAAACCCCACCTGGGCAGGAGTAGGACCTGCCATCGCACCATGGGGGGCCGAATATCACTGCCCCCCCTTTCTTCCCCGCCGCTGCCCAGTGCCTGGCATGGCTGCATGAGGAGGTGGGCACCAGGGCATCCCTCCCCAGCAGCCCTGGCAAGCCGGTGGTGGGTGCTGGCAGCCCCGCCCAAGACGCAAGGAAGGACAATCGTTCAGGCACACTCTGTGCCGCATTTTGGCTGACTCCCAGCACACCCCTGGGGACAGCCAGGTCTGGCTTGGCTCCCAGCCCTTCTCCCACTGCCCACCTGGTTGCAGGCAGGCCCCAGAGGATGAGGAGGGGGGGCTAGGGAGGATGGAGAGGGGGAGGATGGAGAAGCCGGGGCAGACCTCACCTCCACACTGTCGGGAGAGGCGCTGCCATCTCCCGCTGGCTCCGGCCCCTCCTCGTCCTGCAGCGTGGCACGCTTGTAGTTGGGCATCTGCTAAGGGAGGGAGCAGGCTGGAACAGGAGTGTGGGGGTAGCTGTTCCCTGCCCTGCCACACCCTCTGGCTATTATGGCAGGGGCCAGTGCCTGCTCAGTGGGTTCACACTGAGGCTGAGGCAGCCCCTGACCCCTCTCAGTGTGCCTGGGCCTCCCCCAGAGGTTGTCCCCAGCCCTGTGTGGCTTTGGGGAGCATAGGGAGAGCTGTTAATGAGGGTCTTGGGGGCTGTCACCGGAGCATCCCTCTGCGTAGCTATGGCAGCTGTGGGATCAGCCCTGCCGACAGGTGACACATCGCCGCAGAGACATGGTCCCCGTCACCAAGCAACCGTTTCCTAGTACTGCTGTCTCACCCTTCCTCCCCTGACTGGAACTTTCCATGCAGATGTGCACCAGTCTGAAACATCTGGAAGTGCTTCCAGCCCCATCCTGGCTCCGGGGGTGACCAGGATGCAGGACAGAGTGTGCGAGGGGAGAAGGGGCACTACAGTGTGTGCCAGGCAGCAGGGCAGAGTCCCTCTTACTCCTGGCCTTGCAAGGCAGCTTGCACAGATCCAGCCGTGAGGGCTGCTGAGGACTCAGCCAAGAGGGAGGTGGTGGAGTTGAGCCAGCAGTATTGGAGGGGGTAATAAGCTAGAAGAAAATGCTGGAGGTTTTGGTGGAAGAGAATCAGCAGTGCTGCTGGTTGTGAGCTATCCTTGGGCTTCAGAGTTAACGCCTGGGTGGGTTGCAGCTCACCCTCCAGTCTGTGCTGCAGACTGAAGTAAATGCCCGGGGCTGCCTGCAGGGCTGGTGTCGCGGGCCAGGAAGGAGCTGGGCTGAGACGGATGACGGGCAGGGGGGAAAGCTACCTCATGCCCAGCTCTGCCCACCGCCACACTGCTGGGATGGGGAGGGGGCATCGCCAAGGGCTGCAGCAGGAGGGTGGGATTGACAGTTGGCAGGAGCCACCGAGTCGGGCTCCTGGAAGATGCTGGCATTAGGAAGAATTGCTCAGCATCGTGTAGGACCTTGGCCAGCCAGGCCCCCCCACCACCTCAGCTCCCCTCAACATGCTCCTTTCCCCTCCTGGGCGATCCTCATCCTGGGCAATAGCCGGCACCCCTCTCCGGCATCTTCTGTGGCACCCTCAAAGCAGGAGCCTATTTCTGGGGCTCGTCCTACCCCCTTTGCAGGGCTGAGACCCGGGGGGACAGAATCCCCTGTCCCCTCAGAGATGCTGTCTTGGGGGTCACCCTATGAGCAGCATTACGGTACCCCAGGTAGGCTTCATGCCTCAGTGGAGCAGGGTTTGTGGGGCCATGTCTGAACCACCCCAGCTCCCTCTGTCCAACCCCAGGCAGGGATTAGCGGGGTCCCCCCCCACCACGGGGGACAGGGACCCTCTAGCCACTCAGTTCCCTTAGCCCCGGCACCACACAGCCCCTGCATCCCATAGGCTCTCGCCGCCCCCCGTAATCCAC
>VYXC01001553.1:10956-22033 GCA_013397175.1 Platysteira castanea | reverse complement strand
CGCCCCGGGAAGAGCCCTGCCCCGAGCCCACTGCTGAGGCCAACGGGGTCTTGGAGGAGACGCCTGAGCCGGTCCCTGAGGTGCCCCTGTGCCAGCCAGTGCCGGTCTCTGAGCCGGTGCCTGTGCCCACCCTGGACTCCCCCATTGCCCAGCCTGAAGAGCTGCCCCTACCCAACGGGGTGGAGGGCACCAGCAAAGTGGAGCCGAGTGAGGAGCAGCCTGAGTCGGATGTAAGCCCCGTCTCAGAGCCTGAGGAGCCAGCCCAGCCTGGCACCCCTGCCTCCCCACCTGCAGAGGAGGAGGAGGAAGAGAGTGAAGGCCCTGGTGAGACCCAGGAGCGAAGCTTGAGCCCAGCCCCTGCCTCTTCGCAGACCTCGGAGGCGACCGCACAAGGTTGGGAATGCTGAGCTGAAGGGTGCCTCAGGGTGGGTGTTGGGTGATGGGTGCATCACATGGGTGTAGTGCTAGGTATGAGGTACAGGGAAGGTGCTGGAGAGGGGGACGGGATTAGGGACACAGGATGTGTGGGTATGGGATGCTGAGAGAGACAGGGTGCCTGTGGATGGTGGGATGAGGAAGATCTGGGAAGTACATCTATGTGGAGCTGTATGGGGTGGGTGTAGAGGGGAGTGTGTGGGGGACGTCATGGGGAATGGAAGTGTGTCTTATGTGATGCCTTACACAGGGGTGTAGGGTGGGTGTATCAGGGTTGTATCTGAGGATTGTCCCCAGTCATTGAGGACACTGGGAGGTGGAGGATTGGCAGGGAAGATGTGGGGCATGCTGTGTGTGTAGGGTTATGCAAGTATACACGAGTGCTTGAGGAAAGTGGTGTGCCCTGGGGATGTGCTGGGGTTTCTCTTTTTCCTTAAGCACCCTGCACAGGAGTGTTGGGGTTACATAGGAGTGATGGGAAAGATGGGTTCACAGGATGTATTTGTATGAAGTGACTTGGGCAGGGATGCAGGGGTGCTATAGGAGGGCAGTGTGAGGGCAGATACGCTTTCGGGGAGTACATCTGTATGTGCTGGTGTATAGGGGTGCCAGGGAGGGGAGTGGATATGGGGACAGAGGTTTGTATGGGATTGTCCCTATAAGGGCTGTGCTGCAGAGCAGTGTGTCTGCAGGGATCTTCTGAGGAGGATGGGGAGCACTGCACTAAGCAGTGGTGTGGATGGGAGGCTTTGATGAGACACAGGGTAAATCACGGTGTGTTTGGGGATGGGGGCTGTGGTGGGGTGGCAGGACCGCATCCCTGTGACTCCATCTTGAAGCTTGCCTGGTGTTACTGGGGCCTCACTGGTGACCCCATAGCTGGTGTCTGGGTACCTGAGGGACTGGGAGGCTTCCTGTCTTTGACCTCCCTGCCTCTCCTCCCAGTCGCCATGTCGGTGCCAAAGAAGAAGCGAAGGATGAAGGAGCTGAACAAGAAGGAGGCAGTAGGGGATTTGTTGGATGCCTTTAAAGAGGTGAGTGTCACAGGAGAGTCTGGGGATCACCCTGTGTCCCATCTCCTCCTGTGATGAACTCTGCTTTGTGCCATCGTGTCTGGGCCACTGATGCTCTGTGATGGTAATGAGGATCTGAGGCGGGGTGGACACCGAGGAGTGGGGTGGAGGGGACAGAACCAGGCTTGTGTAGGTGACTGCTGTCCCTGTCCCTCCCAATGCAGTCTCAGACTGGTGATAGTGCCTCGGAGGCGGAGAACAAGCCCCCCACGTCTGCCTCTGCCACTGAAGCAGAGGACGTGGCTCCTGCCCGTCCACAGGAAGAGTCAGAAGAGACATGGGAGGAGAAGGAGGACAAGTTGGCCCCGGAGAAGGGCAAGGCTGCTGGCCAGAAGTATGGCTACAAGGAAGGTGAGCTGTGCCTGGGCACAGTCGTCTGCTGGCAGCTACCACCTCTGGACCCAGCAGTGGGGAAGGTGTGGGTAGCGTGCTCCTGCTGTCCTAAATTTCACATTCTCCCATCTTGTCCCCAAGCTTGGCATGGGGTCAGGAATAGAGTTCCCAGCGCAAGGGTCCTGGCAGGAGGCAAGGAGCTGGTGGCATCAGGCTTTCTAAGCATGCAGGGTTATGCTCATGGTGTACCAGGCTGGGGCAGTTCTGTGGTTGTCTACATCCCACCTTGCTGGTCCCTGTGTTGACTCAGACCTGCCACAGCTCAGGGTGGAGGATATGGGACAGGCCACATCAGAGTCTCCCTCTTGCCCTCCACCGCAGAGCAATGGAAGCCACTGAACCCTGAGGAGAAGAAGCGATATGATCGGGAGTTCCTGCTGGGCTTCCAGTTCATCTTTGCCAGCATGCAGAAACCTGAGGGGCTGCCCCAGATCACAGATGTGGTGCTGGACAAGGTCGGTGCGGCCCTGGAAATTAGGGAATTGTGGGTGGTGGCCAGGTGGGGGTCTGGCTCCTCTTTGTGCCTTCTCAGGGAGGGGCAGGGGCTTACTTTTGTGCTCAGGGTCCTGTTGCAGCATCTGCAATGACCCTTGAGCCTGGGTTTGGTGGGCGTGGGGGCACATCTGGGGCCTTTTTTCCAGTTCCTTGTCCCGGCACTGAGGCTGGGGGATGGATCCATCCCGCTCCTCTGCCCCCGGGCATCCTCAGCCGTGTGTACCTTCGCAGGCCAACAAGACCCCACTGCGGGCACTTGACCCCATCCGCCTCAGTGGCATGAACTGCAGCCCTGACTTCACCCCCTCCTTCGCCAACCTTGGCCGGCCTGTCATGGGCAACCGAGGCCTGGTGAGTATCTCCTCGCTTCACTGCTGCTGTCCTTCCCTGCCTCTCTGTGATGATCAAGCTTTCGAGCCGCTGTGTCTGGGCCACTGATGTCCGTGATGGAGTTGAGGATCTGAGTAGGCGGACTGGGGACTTCTGGGAGCCAGCCCAGGTGGTCCCAGAGCAGAGAGCTAAGATTCTTCTCCATGTGTCAGCCCTCAGGGTTGGGTCCCCGCCGCTCCCAGCAGAGCCAGAGGAAGGAGCCCCGCAAAATCATTGCTACTGTGTCCCTCAATGAGGATGTCAAGCTGAACAAGGCCGAGAAGGCCTGGAAACCCAGCAGCAAACGTGCTTCCGAGGAGGAGGATCCTGAGAATATCAAGACACAGGTGGGAGCTGGGGTGGGCAGGCGGTGGAAGGGCCGGGGGAAGGGTGCCCAGCTCTTGCTGACCCTGCTGCTCTTGCAGGAACTGCTCCGCCGCGTCCGCAGCATCCTCAACAAGCTGACGCCCCAGATGTTCCAGCAACTGATGAAGCAGGTGATGGAGTTGTCCATCGACACGGAGGAGCGGCTCAAGGGTGTCATCGACCTCGTCTTCGAGAAGGCCATCTCGGAGCCAAACTTCTCTGTTGCCTATGCTAACATGTGCCGTTGCCTTATGGGGGTGAGCAGAAGCTGGGTGGTCTCCTACTGAGCGGACAATGTTTTTTTGGCCATCTCAGCTGAGCTTAGTAGTGTGCAGGCCCTTCCGTGTGGAATGGGGATACTGGGGTGTGTGGATGGAGGACCAAGTTCAGAGTCTCAGCAGGGCATCACAGAAACGTAGGGTGGCTTTTCCCTGATTTGAGTAGTGCCAACTTAGTTGCCCAGCTTTCGGGGGAGACACAATTCATGCTTCTTCTCTGGCTTGTACCTCTCCCTGCAGCTTAAAGTGCCCACAACAGACAAGCCCACAGTGACTGTGAACTTCCGCAAGCTGCTGCTCAACCGCTGCCAGAAGGAGTTTGAGAAGGACAAGGATGATGATGAGATCTTTGAGAAGCGACAGAAGGAGATGGATGATGCCAGTGCTGTGAGTTGGGGTGGGAGTCTGCGGCTGAGGGCTGGCGTGGGTGTCCTTGGGCTGGCTCTGGACGCTGAACTGGCCTGCTGGGCTTCTCCTGCAGCCCGAGGAGAAGGCGCGTATGAAGGATGAGCTGGAGGAGGCACGGGACAAGGCCCGACGACGATCCCTGGGCAACATCAAGTTCATTGGAGAGCTCTTCAAACTGAAGATGTTGACGGAGGCCATCATGCATGATTGTGTGGTGAAGCTGCTCAAAAACCATGATGAGGAGTCTCTTGAGTGCCTTTGCCGCCTGCTTACAACTATTGGCAAGGACTTGGACTTTGAGAAAGCCAAGGTACTCCTTGCCCTGCCCTGCCTTGCTCTTCCTTTGCCTTTGGGAGAAATGTGACCATGGCTCTGTCCCTCTATAGCCCAGGATGGACCAGTACTTCAATCAGATGGAGAAGATCATCAAAGAGAAAAAGACGTCATCCCGAATCCGTTTCATGCTGCAGGATGTGATTGACCTAAGACGGGTAAGGTTAATGGAATGCAATTGCCTGGGGACTGTCCTCCATCTGCTGCTTGGTCCCTTGGAGCTGCTGGCCTATGTCCTCTGAGTGCCAGCAGTCCTTGTGTCCCATCTAGGGGAGAGATGGGTACGTGAGCTGTGGCCAGCCCCAGAGACACCATGCTAGCCCCAGCCCTTGGTTATCATGGTAGTGTTAGTGGGCACACAGTAACTGGCGGCTGTTTAATGCAGGGAGGCTCCAGAAACTGAGCCTTTTTGTGCCAAAAGCTGCCACAACATATGGTGATGGAGAGAGGTGATGGCCAAGGCAGGAGACCAACCTGAGACTTTGAGAGTGGGATGGCTGGGAAGGGGGAATGCCTTTCTCTCCATCTTCCGACCATCTCAGTACCCTCTTCCTGCCTTTCCTGCCCTCTGCAGAATAGCTGGGTGCCACGGCGAGGAGACCAGGGTCCCAAAACCATCGATCAGATCCACAAGGAAGCAGAGATGGAGGAGCATCGGGAACACATCAAAGTGCAGCAGCTCATGTCAAAGGACAAGAGGAGAGGACCCCCTGGGCCATCCTCCAGTGGTGAGTGCCTGGGCTTGGGGGCATTTGAATTTGCCAGGGGTGGGTTGCTCCTGCTGGACTCTGCTCGAGGCTGATCTGCACCATATGACTGTCCCTCTTATGCTTAGGGCGCAGTAGCCTGGTCGCAGATGATGGCTGGAACACGGTGCCCATCAGCAAGGGCAACCGGCCCATCGACACCAGCCGGCTAACGAAGATCACCAAGGTGAGGCTGGGGGTGTGGTGTGGCCTAGATCCTGGCTTGGTGAGGGGTCAGGTCTGACTGCCTCTCTCCACCTGCAGCCTGGATCCATCGACTCCAATAACCAGCTCTTTGCACCGGGTGGGCGGCTGAGCTGGGGCAAAGGCAGCAGCGGAGGATCTGGCGCAAAGCCTGCAGATTCAGGTAGGCAGTGTGGGACTGGCTGGGTGCTGTGGGACAGAGTGGGAGGGGTGATCCTTCCCCTGGCAGTTCCTGTACCAGGGAGGTGCCGAACTCTGAGACTTCCCTCTTTTCACGCCCAGCATCTGATTCAGGGCGACCAGCCACGAGCACCTTGAACCGCTTCTCAGCGCTCCAGCAGTCAATGCCTGCCGAGAGCCCGGAGTCCCGCCGTGTAGTGCAGAGGTGAGGGGCCAGCCCTGCCTTGGTGGATGGGTGTGCGGGTGGGGGAGAACCCCCAATTCAGGCTTATGGTTGATCAGTATGTAGGGAAGTTACAATATCTGGATTTGCCCTGTGGCAAGATGGGGCCTTGAGGGAGCTCGGAGTCAGTGGTGAGTCCTTGTGGCAAGGAACACTGACCTCACCTTGAGTGTCCTCCCTCCTGTTTGGCACTTGGTTGACCACCCCTGGGTGCTGGGTCTGGCCTGGGGGTCCTTGGATGGACATTGATGGGCTGAAGGGAGTCCCTTTGAGGCTGGAGTCTGAGGTCCCCAAAGAGAGTGGAGTTTGGATTTGTTGAGGAGAAGAGGAAAACAAAGCGGGGCTTTGCCACAGTCTGCATCAGAAGGAAGGTGTGGGCACGGCAAAGGCAGGCACTGCTCAGCCGTACCAAGGAGCAGAGTGAAAGGAAAAAGGTATGAGTTGGAACAGGGGAGAAATAGGGAAAAAGTTTTCCCTCAAGAATGGTCAAGTGCTAAAAGAGGTGGGGATTGGAGTGGCATAACCTTACCTTCCAGAGCTCTGCAGTCTGGGGTCAGGGAGGGTGGTGATGGCCTCTTCACGCTGTGTGCGTCTTTCCCCCACGCAGGAGCAGCTCCAGCCGTGACAGGTCAGAGAAGGCTGGGGACAGAGGGGACCGGGAGTCGCGTTCGGAGAAGGGCAGTGACCGTCTGGAGCGTCCTGACCGGGGGGAGCGGGCAGACAGGAACAGGTCTGCCCTCACCAAGAGGAGCTTCAGCAAAGAGACAGAGGACAGGAGCCGAGAGCGGGAGAAGCAGGGCGGCCCCGAGGCCGTGCGCAAGGCGGCGAGCATGACGGAGGAACGGGACCGGAGCCGAGAGACCAGTGAGCTGGGGAGGAGCGACATCCCAGGGTCTGGCTGTGCCTGTGGCTCTGCCTGTCCCAGGTGGTGCCTGATCCTTGCTCTTTTCTTGCAGTTAAACAAGAGCCAACACCTCCTGCAACATCCAAGCCCGCACTGTCAGAAGAGGAGCTGGAGAAGAAATCCAAGGCGATTATAGAGGAATACCTGCACATCAATGACATGAAGGTGAGAGGAGGGGGTGGCCAAGCACCCTAACACACCATACGTGTTCCCCTAACATGCCCTATGCTTTCCTCTCAGTGCGGTACCACTGTTGGGCAGGGTTCTGGTGGTGCCTGGATGTGGAAGGGGGGAGCCAGAGCTGGCTGTAAGGCAGTACTGACCCCACTTTTCCCTGCAGGAGGCTCTGCAGTGTGTGCAGGAGCTGGGCAGCCCCTCCTCACTCTACATCTTTGTGCAAAATGGCATTGAGTCCACGCTGGAGAGGAGCACCATCTCCCGTGAGCACATGGGAGCCCTGCTCTGCCAGCTGGTGAAGGCAGGCACGCTCTCCAAGGAGCAGTACTACAAAGGGTGAGGAGCCGGGGCAGCCTGGCTTTGAATTTGGCCCTGCCTTGAGTAGGACTCAGCACTGAGATGTCCTCCTAGCCAAGTGCATGGGGACTGCTGGATCCCAACAGCTCCCTCTGCTCTTCAGGCTGCGGGAGATCTTGGAGATCGCAGAGGATATGGAGATTGACATCCCACACATCTGGCTGTACCTGGCTGAGCTCATCACCCCCATCCTGCAAGAGGAAGGCATCCCCATGGAGGAGCTGTTCAGGTGAGGGCTTTGCTCCTCAGGAGGGCTGGCATGGGGGGGGCCTTGTAGGGGCAGGCAGTTCACCCAGGTCTCTTGTGCCCCACAGGGAGATCACGAAGCCCCTGGTTCCCATTGGGAAGGCCACCACACTGCTGGTCGAGGTGCTGGGCTTGTTGTGCAAGGGCATGGTGAGTGCATGGGGTTTGTGTGGCTGCTGGCTGCCGTCTCAAGGACTGGCATCCTGCTTGGGGGCCAGGTGGTCATGTGGGGATTGAACCCCCCTGCTGCCAGAGAGGCTGGTGAGGGGCATCCCTTTCAGTGTCTGGGTAATGGGGCTGGCATGGCCAAGCCACAGTATCTTCCTCCCTGGAGATGGAGGGTGTGGCGTGCTGATGCTGACTGTCTGTTCCACAGGGCCAGAAGACCGCAGGAAAGCTGTGGCGGGATGGGGGCCTGAGCTGGAAGGAATTCCTGCCTGAGGACCAGGATGTCAACAAATTTGTCACAGAGCAGGTGAGGGCTTGGTGGCAGTGAGGGGCAGAGGTGGGCCATGGGCGGACCTTGGGTGTTTTGAGAATGGCACTCCCCTGTACTGCTTTTAACAGCTCTCTCTGCCTGCTTCCCCAGAAATTGGAGTACACGATGGGGGACAGCTCAGACATGCCAAGCCGCAAGGAGCTGACCTCAGAGGAGCTGTGCAAGCAAATGGACAAACTGCTGAAGGAGAACCCGAACAACCAAAGAATATATGACTGGATTGAGGTGAGGGTGGGGGCACAGCACCTGAGTGTTTGAACGCTCCCTCCTGGCTCCCTCTCCACCTCACAGTCCTTTACCCTCTTCCCTCTAGGCCAACCTGAGTGAGCAGCAGGTCTCGTCCAACACGTTTATCAGGGCCCTGATGACGTCTGTGTGCCACTTGGCCATTGTGTGTGAGTACCAGGGTGAGGTGGGAGCGGTGGGGGTTCCCCTGCCCACACTGCCCCTCTCACGCCCCGTCCCCTGCAGTTGAGAACCCGTACCGCGTGGACGCCATGGTCATCCGCAACCAAGCCAAGCTGCTCCAGAAGTACCTGCGGGACGAGCAGAAGGAGCTCCAGGCACTCTATGCCCTGCAAGCCTTGGTGGTGAAGTTGGACCAGCCTCCCAGTGAGTATTGTGGGTGCGGGTGGGTTGAGGAGGACGTGGCAAATGTGTCCCCACCCCAGCAGGGTGGCTGGTGGCTGGAGAATAGCAGAAGTTCCCCTTTGTCCCCCCACCCCAGACCTGCTGCGGATGTTCTTTGACGCCCTTTACGATGAGGATGTCATCAAGGAGGAGGCTTTCTACAAGTGGGAGTCCAGCAAGGACCCGGCCGAGCAGCAGGGCAAAGGGGTGGCTCTCAAATCGGTGACAGCCTTTTTCACCTGGCTCCGGGAAGCTGAGGACGAGTCGGACAACAACTGAGCAGCTGTGAGGAGGAGGAGGAGGAAAGGGGGAGAGAGAGCGGGGCACCCTGGGGAGTGACTCCATCCCTTCCCACCCCTGGCCCCTATGGACTTGCTAATGCCAGGGCTCAGGGACCTGCTGTGCCCCTTGCAGCCCCCCTCTCTCTTTTTTTCAGTTCTTCTCTTCTTCCTCTGTCCTGGTTCTGTTTGTAAGGCCTGTACGAGTTTGTCATGATGATAATAAACAGATGCTGACTGAGGCGGTGGCTGCCATGGGTCCCCTTGGGGACCCTCCTTGCCCCCCTCCCAGCGCAGGCACACCGGGTCTCTGGGAGTGGGGCAGAGCACCCCCGGATTCATGTCATGGAGAGAGGGGGGTGGGATGGGGACATATCTCTCCCCTCCTCTCCCTCCTCCTCTTTCTCCTCCCCCCTTCTTGATGAAATATAGAGAGATTATATATATATAAACTTATTAAATTTGGTTTGGGGACAGGAGCGTGATTTCTCCCCCTCCCCTGTCCTCTCTCTATTCCTCCATCACTGCCTGGACCCCCTCCCCTCTATGGTTTTTAAATTTTAAATATAAATCATTCCCCCCCCAGCTCCTGCTCTGACACCTGGGGAGGGTGCCGGGGAGGAAGGGGGGTGGCCCCTTCTCTCTGGGCCAGGCTGAGTCCCCTCCAACACCCCAAAAGCCCCCATCCTCCTCCCAAACGTTTAGGGCCACAATTGGGCAAGCGACAGGGCGGCCCCCTCATCCGCGTCCCCTGTATTTATAGAGCGCCGGATGTGACGAGCCGCATGTGTAATTATTAAAACAAGGATTCAATTACTGGTCACGTGAATTTGTAAATAATTTTTTTTTTTGCCTTTTTTTTTTTTTTTCTTTATGGAGTATTTAATTGAAGATTTAAAGGCATCTTTTCACCTTAAAACTGGAAATAAAAGAACATTGCTAAATAATGCCCTGTGTGCCGCTGTTGCCGCCCCCCTCCATGTCCCTTGTGCCTGGGCTCGTGTGGGGGTGCCAGCCTTGAGCATGGGCAAGGACCAGCCTCCCCTGTCACTGCAAGGCAGGTACGTACCCCCACTCCAGGACTGGAAGGGTGGCAATGGGGTTGGATGTGCCTGGAGCCAGGCCCCCTGGCCTCCCCTTGCTTCCACTGCCTGGCACAGGGTCTCTGGTGGTTGAACAGACAGCCCTGCCAGCAGCCTGGCTGTGGAGCAGAGCCCTGATGTCCCCAAATGTCCCTTTTCCCACAGGCACGAGTGGTGGAACCTGTGTGGTCTCCTCGGGGTGGGAGATGGGACATGTGTGCCAGGTTCCCTCTGCACCTTCCACTGTGGGAGAGCATTTTTCTATCAGCCCCTTCCTGCCTTGTCTTGCAGTTGGAGTGGAGATGGGGCACAGCTGGCCCCTGCTGGGCTTCCCCTGTGGGGTATGCCTGCTGGCATCAGAGGCTGGTCCCCCTTGGGGCTGGAGGCCAGTCTTTGCTGCCTTGGGCTGCCTCTTGCTGAGTCACCCTGGCCATGGCCCAGAGGGTACAGAATAATTAACTGGAGGCTGTTCCCCAGATTAGAGGCTGATCTGTCTGAGCTGCAGCCCTGGCATCGCTAATGCTGGGAAGCAGTTGGCAGGGAAAGGCCTGGGGCCAGGGACTGGGCAGGAACTCCCCCCCTGACTGGGAATGAGTGAGTAAAGAGGGAGGGAGGCCCTTTGAGCCGTTTGGGTAACCTGCTTGCCAAGGGAGAGAGAGGGTGGCACCCCAGCAGTGCCCTCCTGCGCCAGGGAAAAGGTACCACAGCATTAATTGCCATCAGTAGGTTTCAGAATGAACACAGGCTGACCCCCATCAGCGCTGGCCTGGATCTCCTGCAGGGGACGTTGCTGTCAGACGTGATGTGCCAAAGCCTGCACCCCCCTGTCCCCAACCCAGTTCCATGGGGGTGGGAGGCTCTGCCAGTGGCTGTGTGCTTCCTCCCGCACCACCAGACCCTCGGGGCGAGGGCAGGGGCAGGCAGGCCTGGGGCTGAGGGGTGCCCTGTTTCTGTAGGGTCCCAGCCTTTGTCCCCCCCGGGGGTGCACCGGGGCCGGGCGGGGCGGCGCTGTCCGCGGTGCTGGCACGGCGCTCTCCGCGGTGCCCGGCCTTCTTCCCCTCCTCCTCAGCCCCCTCCTCTTCCTCTGTCCATCCTCCTCCTCTCCGCGCCCCCTCCTCTTCCTCCATCCCCCTCTTCCTCTTCCTTCAGCCCCCCTCTTCCTTCATCCTCCCCGGCTGCCTTCATCCCCCCTTCACCTCTCTCCTCATCTCCCCTTCCTCCTCTTCCTCCCGGCCTCCCTCTCCCCCGTTCTCCCCTTCCTCCCTCTCCCTCATCCTTCTTCCCCCTCCGCCTCCTCTTTCTCAGCTTTCCTCCCGCACATTCTCCTCCTTTTCCTCCTCCTCTTCTTCCCGCCTCCCCCTCTCCCTCCTCTTCCTCCCCCAGCAGTGACGTCTCTGGACG
>VYXC01001553.1:0-10179 GCA_013397175.1 Platysteira castanea | reverse complement strand
AGCGGTTGGGCTGCAGCTCGGCAGGAGCTGGGGATTGGGGATGCAAGGGGGCTGGGAAGAGAGTGTGGGACTGGGGTGCTGGTCAGCGTCCTGAGAGGTTATGGGATAGCTATGAGATAGAGTTGTTCAGGGGGCTGTTGGAGGTAGGGGTTGCTGCAGTGTGTGGGGTGCAACGGGGGTGCTGCAGGAGCGACGGGGGCTGCGATCAGAAGGTGTTCTGGAGGCTGGGTTGGTGGGGGCTAGGACAGTGTTGAGAGTGTTGCAGACGTGCCGGAGGGGCCCTGGGGGTGTTGTTGCTAGGATGTCACCACAGGGTGCCCCTGCCCACAGCTGGGAGTGGGGGCGATCCTCTCTGCAATTTCCCAAGGAAGCAGGGTGTACCCTCAGATGTGGGTGGGAGGCAGCACTTTTGAGCTCCCCTATATCCCACCTCACAGCTGGTTTACGTCAGCCAGGCCCACCTTGGTGCAGGGGAAATGAGGCTCTTGAGGGATACCCTGTCTTGGCCTCGTTGGGACTGGCCTTCCCTGGGAACTTCATTGACAGGAGACCCCCAGTGCTCTGGAGTCAGTGCCTGAGAGTGTGGGCACCCATCCATTTGAGGTGTCAGTGGCAGGAAGTCAAGCTGTTCTGGCGAAGGATGGGTGCAGGTGCTTTTATGGACCCTATCCCTTCTTGCTCCTTTCTCTCCTGACCCAGAGGCAGGGAATGGAAGAGGGGGATTTTGGAGATAGTGGAGAAGCAGCAGCCCCCTGCAAGCATGGCCCAGTGCTGCCTCCCTCCACACACTCAGCACTTGGCCTGGTCCAGCATGGTCCAGCTGCCCCCACCCCTCCCACAGCAGCTGCCAAGCTGGGACGGGCGCCTGGTCCCCAGTGCCAGGCTGGGGACGTGCGTTACCGCTGACACAGGCGGAAGAGTTGCCCGGGCGTGAGTCACCAGTGCTGCAGCAATGAGTTGTGTCTGGTCTCAGACTGGACAAGAAGCTGCTACCACGGGGTCAGTGGGTGCGGGACTGAAAGGGCTGCTGGAGAAACAGAGGTGCTGAGGTTGGCCTCGGCTTTTCCTGCAGTGGCCGTGGACACGACGCTGTGTGTGGAGTGGAAGGAGGTGAAGGCACTGTCACCCTTGAGTGCCGCCCGCCCGCTGCCCCGGCTGGTGCGCCAGGCCTCCTTCGACAGCCAGGACTTCCTCCAGGTACCACCGAGCCCAGCCATGCCTGGCCAAGGTGTCCATGTGCCGGCACCCCATGGCGGGGCACCCGTCCTGGCCATGGCCCTGCCAGCTCGCAGTGGCTCGGGGCTGCTCTGACGTCAGCCATGAGCCGGGCTGTATCCTGGGAGAAATCAGTCCACGGTGCCTCGTTGCCATGGCAATGCAATTTGTTGCGCGCCTCCAAATCCCACATCGCTTCCCCCGTGGCCATGGGCTCAGGGCCTGGCGTGGCCGGGATAGCAATGGGGACATACAACGGGATGTCCTGGCATGGTGTGTGCTGCTGGGGAGGGGGTGCTGGGGAGCCGGGCTGTGGAGGTCTTGCACGTGCACGTGTGTGTGCACGAGCTGGGGAGGGCACACGTGTATGTGACACCACGTAGCACAGGGCACGTACACATGTGAGTGCACACAAGCGTGTGGGTGCACGTGTGCGTACAGTGAGTTCAGGTGAGTGTGCAGGTGTGTGTTGATGGTCAGTTTGTGTGTGTGAGTGCCTGTGTGTGTGTGTAGATGTGGTTACCTGAGCAGGCATGTGCAGGTGTGTGCACGGTGTCAGTGTACGAGTGTACTGACATTGTGGGAGTGTGCACACAGGCACAGGTGCCCTGCTGTGGCCACCCCTCTGCACACACGTACGCCTGCAATGTGTGTGCGCACAAACACTCCAGGCCCCCCAGTGTGGGCACCAAGCAGGGCCAAGGCCCCTCCTGGAGTGTGGGGCTCCCAGAAGGAGAATGGTACCCGGGCTGTGACCACGCTGCCCACTCTGGCAGGTCAATGTTGAGGACACTGTCGAGATGCTGCCCAAGTCACGGCGTGCGCTGACCATCCAGGAGATCGCTGCCCTGGCCCGCTCCTCGCTGCACGGTAACTGCTCACCCAGGGGCTCATCTGGGAAAGGGGGCTCCCCTGAGGTGAGGAGTCTGGGCCTCTTGGGGAGGGCCTGGGGGTCACCTGTCTAGAGTTGAGGGGGCCCAAGGGGTTGCTGGTGGGACCCAAGAGGAGAGCATGGGGGTGCCAGGTCCCATGGACTGGAGGCAGGGAGTGCTGGGTCCCAGGGTTATGAGCCCTGTGGTGGGGGCTTGGGGTGTCCCAGGGCATGCTGACGTTGGGGCATGTCCCATAGGCATCTCGCAGGTGGTGAAGGAGCACGTGACAAAGCCGACGGCCATGGCACAGGGCCGTGTCGCCCACCTCATTGAGTGGAAGGGCTGGTGTAAGCCAGTGGAGTCACCTTCCGCCCTGGAGAGCGCCTTCAGCTCCTACTGCCACCTGAGCGAGGGCGAGCAGGAGGCACGATTCGCTGCCGGTAGGCACCGCAGGCACGGCCGGTGGGCATGGTCCCCACTGCAGCCCAGGGCAGGGGTGGTGGGGGGGGATGTCCCCATTCATCCATCCACCCATCCATCCATACCATGGCACTATGGGCAGAGAGGTGTAAGGGCAGTGGGATTTTGGGGGCGTCTCCCTGCATGTGTTTGACCCATGCCTGTCCTGTGCCAGGTGTGGCGGAGCAGTTTGCCATCGCTGAGGCCAAGCTGCGAGCCTGGTCCTCAGTGGATGGGGACGACTCCAACGACGAGTCCTACGATGAGGACTTCATGCCCTCCACAGAGAGCTCCCAGCCCACTGGTAGGTGCCGTGGGGAGTGGGCAAGTTGTGCCACCGCTGGCGTGGGTGTCCCACCACTGAGGGGTAAAGGAACGGGATGCCCGCTGCCTGGTGCATTCCCCAGCCTGGCCAGCCCCATACAGGGCAGTGGCCCTGCCTGGCACCGTGGCAAACAGTGCCTGAGCCAGGGATGGGGAAGCCCTTAAATGCAACACCTCCGTGGTGCCAGAGAGGGTTTTGCTTTTCCTTTGGTGTTTACCAGTGTCATGCATGCAGCAATTTGTGTGCAAAGCAGGCACGAGGCTGCTCCTAACCTGCAGGGCACAGGGCAGGGGGCAGCTGACATCCCTGGTGCCCTCAGCTCTGGACTGACCCAGACATCCCGGTTTCCCACAGAGCTGACAGGCACGATGCCCGCCAGCGCGCTGCTGCGAGACCTGCTGCAGGGCCACCTGTGCCAGCTGGGCGTGCGGCACGGCTCCTGCGAGCCCGAGAGCGACTCCTCGCACACCCTGTCCCCTGAGACTCTCTGCTCCAGCCTCTGCAGCCTGGAGATGGTGTCCCCCTCCGAACTCACTGCCAAACTGCTGGGCTCCCTGGGGGGTGAGGACCTGCTGCTGCCCAAGCTGCCGCCCCCAGCCAGCCAAAGTGCCTTGCGGGGCCTGGCACGGCTCCGGTGCCAGGACTCCCTCTACTCCGTGTCCTACGCCGAAGCCTGTCTCTCGCCCACGGAGGACGAGGTGGTGCTGAGCAAGGACTTCCCGCTCCGCCGGAAAATCTCTGACGTCGCCTCCTCCGGGGTGGCATCGCTGGAGGAGGAGGAGGAGGCCGAAGAGCCCTGATGCCTCCTGGGGTGCCCTGCCTCTCCTGGTGGGGGTCCAGGTCCCCTGCCGAAGCCCTCTGGCCAGGCCCCACGCTGGGTGAGGGACAGGCCCTGCCGCTGCTCCCCCTCGCTATCCGGGCGCAGGAGGGGTTCAGGGGGCCGCTGCAGCCCCCCCAGCCAGTGTGCCCCCACCATGCCCCGGCCCTGCTTGGCCACATCGTTGCCCTCCTGGATTTTTGCATGAGAGCAGGGAAGGGGCGCAGGGAAGGGCTTGGGGGGGTCTGTCCCCTGCCCTGATGCCCAGATGTGCCCCCAGAAACTGACAAGACTAAATAAGCAGGGCTGGTTTTTCGCATGTTCTCCCCCAAACCACCCTGGGCTCCACTTTTGGGCACAGTTGCCTCCCCCACAATGGCATGGCTGAAACTCTGCAAGCATCCCGTGGTGCCTCTACCACCCCGAGCCAGGGTCGTGGTGGGGGTTTTGGTGTGGGAAGGGCTTTTCTCCTCTCTCCCTGGCCATCTTTTATTGGACCGAGTTTAAAACTGTGAACTGCTGCCTTGGAGCATGGAGCTGCTGGAGGGGTGCTGTGGGGGTGCCAGGGGTGCTGGGGGGCTGTAGGTGTGCTGCGGTGCTGGGACTTTCTATCCTTTTGTACGTGCATGGGGCTGGCACGGGAAGACTGCAGGGCCAGGTGGGCACAGGCCCCCAGGCTGGGGGCTTTGGGCCACCAGGAGAGCAGCCCCAAGCCAGCCCTGCAGCAAGGGGCTCGGCCCCCAAGTCTGCTGTGAGGCAATGCAGGGTGGAGAGAGGGGGGTAGGACGTGGGACCAATGTCCCTGTCGACAAGTCACTCACCCCTAGCAGGGAACCAAGTGCCTACACGAAGGGCAGCCAGCCNAGGGGCTGCAGGGGCCAGCAGGCCCGGCACCGTGCTGATGGCTCCCTGCCACCGCCACCACTCCCTCCCGGGGGCAGCGGATGCTCCCCACGGTGCTGGGCCGGGCTGGGGGGCGCGGGGTGCCCGCGGATGGTGGGGGGCTTNAGACTAAATAAGCAGGGCTGGTTTTTCGCATGTTCTCCCCCAAACCGCCCTGGGCTCCACTTTTGGGCACAGTTGCCTCCCCCACAATGGCATGGCTGAAACTCTGCAAGCATCCCGTGGTGCCTCTACCACCCCGAGCCAGGGTCGTGGTGGGGGTTTTGGTGTGGGAAGGGCTTTTCTCCTCTCTCCCTGGCCATCTTTTATTGGACCGAGTTTAAAACTGTGAACTGCTGCCTTGGAGCATGGAGCTGCTGGAGGGGTGCTGTGGGGGTGCCAGGGGTGCTGGGGGGCTGTAGGTGTGCTGCGGTGCTGGGACTTTCTATCCTTTTGTACGTGCATGGGGCTGGCACGGGAAGACTGCAGGGCCAGGTGGGCACAGGCCCCCAGGCTGGGGGCTTTGGGCCACCAGGAGAGCAGCCCCAAGCCAGCCCTGCAGCAAGGGGCTCGGCCCCCAAGTCTGCTGTGAGGCAATGCAGGGTGGAGAGAGGGGGGTAGGACGTGGGACCAATGTCCCTGTCGACAAGTCACTCACCCCTAGCAGGGAACCAAGTGCCTACACGAAGGGCAGCCAGCCCCCCCTGTCCTGGCTGGGGGTGGCACCCCCCCCTCGGGGACCCCCCAAGCCCATGTGAGGGGTTCCAGGCATGTCGTTTGGGGGAGGAATGCCATTTTTTTGCCAACGCTTGCGCGCCCCTTCCCGCATGGCACGTGTTCTCGTGGGGCCACTCTCCCCCTGCATGCTGCTCCTCACCCAGCTCAGCCACTGTCCCCTGTCCCCGCACCCCGGGGTGCCCCCTAGCACCCACTGCACCCCTGCTCCCCTGCACCCCCCCGCACCCCCACCAACCCCTGCCGGGCACGGCTCCTGTTCTCCCTCCGTGCCACGGGGTGGGGCTGGCCCCTCCTGTCCCTGCGTCACCGAGGGGCTGCAGGGGCCAGCAGGCCCGGCACCGTGCTGATGGCTCCCTGCCACCGCCACCACTCCCTCCCGGGGGCAGCGGATGCNCCCACGGTGCTGGGCCGGGCTGGGGGGCGCGGGGTGCCCGCGGATGGGTGGGGGGCTTTGCTCTGTGTGTGTGTGCATGTGCACACCGGGGAGCGCATGGGCATGTGCACGCGCGTGCATATCTGCGGGAGCTGCCTGAGCCCCCCGCCCCGCTGTGGTGGTACCTGTGGAGTACCCGTGGGGTGCCCACACCGTGGCACCCCCTCCTCCGTCCTGCCAGGTCTTGAATAAAGTCAGTTGTGCGAGCGCTGCGCCGGGCGCCTCTTCTTGCCGGTGGGGGGGCACCTCCTCCCCAGGGGCCGGGGGGTGGCAGGCCAGCGGTGGCAGGGATGCATCCCCCTCTGCGGCCCCACAGGGTGACGGAGGCCTCGTCCCTTATCTCGCATTCCTACGGACAGGGTGCCTAATTATGGGCATCTGGCGGTGGTGGCTGGCGGGCGGCTGGACCCTCCCCACGGCAGGGCCCCGGGGGCGCGGGCAGCAGGCGCCATGGCATCGCTCAGCTCAGCCTCCACGTACCGTGCCGAGCTCCTCAGTGCCTACGGGCAGGGGCACGGCGAACCCCGCTTCGAGGGCGACCGGCGGCATGGACCCTTTGGAGCACGGGCACGTGAGGCGTTTGGGTACCCAGGTACCGGGCATGGGCGGGGGGAAGGGCCTGCTGCCGTGGGGGAGCCCTGCTACCCTGGGGATGGTCCCCCCAAGGGTTATCCAGCTGACCTGTGCCTGGGGACAGCCTGGGACCCTCTCCCCAGCACAGGCTGGGAGGGCCCGGAGGGGAGCCCTGGCTGCCCCCCAGGTGCCCCAAGGCTTTTTGGACTGTCCTCCAGCTCTTACTCCCCATGTACTTTTGTGCTCCCCCTGTAAGTCTCCAATAACCCCAGTGTCCCTGCTGTCCCCAGGACCACCGTGCTGCCTCCTCCTCCCTCTCTAGACTCTTTTGATCCTCCTTTTGCCCCCAGAACTCCCCATAGCTTTTCCTCCCCAACCCAGGCCATCCTGGCTGCCCTTATGTCCTCAGCTCCCCTGTGCCCCACACCCTTTGATGTCATCTGCTAGGCCCCCACTTTCTTATACACCTCCAGTAACTCCAGTGTCCTCCTCCTCCCCAACCCACTCCCCCCAGACTTTCCTGGTCATCCCATGTCTTCACCCTGCTGTGCCATTCCCCTGCTATCCTCAGGATTGTCCAGTGCCCCTGGAATCTTCCAGTGCCCNGTTCCCCGTGTAATCCCCCAGCACCTTCAATATCCCCAAACTCCCACTGCCACCTGCAACCCCCCGCCCTCCCTCCCCCTGTGTCACCAGACTCTCCCACACCCCCCAGTGCCCCAGGCCCTGGGCACCATGGCCCCATGCCCACCAGCCCTCCAATGCCCACAGAGTCCCCAGGAACCATGTACCCCTGCAGCCTGGGCACCTGGGTGCGTGCCCAGGGTGACACCTACCAAGTGCTGGCCGACGTTAGCCAGTTTGAGCCCCCTGACATTGTGGTGACCACTTCCAACTGCCATGTCGCCATCCAGGCAGAAAAGGTGAGGCACCCGAGGGGTCAGGATCCCCCCCAGCCATGGCACAATGGGGGTCCTGTCCCGTGACACCGCCTCTTGTGGGTGGCGGGGACGGGGTGGTAACTGGGAATAGCCCTTGCTGACACTGGCATAAATGGGACCCTAGCAATGGGACAATAGGTAACTCCTGCTCTACTGCACCGCTCCTCTTCTGGGGTAACTGGGAACTGTCCGCTGGGAGAATGGGACAGCTGGGAACTCCTGCTCCGTTGCTTTCTCTGCTGGAGGTGGCATTTGGGAACAGTCCCTGCTGGCACTGGAGTAGATGGAATTTACCCCACAAGCCAAGACTTGGGCAGCTGGGGCCTGCTACCTGCTTGCAATAGGGTAGCTGGGAATTGCCCCGGAGTGACTGGGATCTTCCCTGCTGAGCTCCCAGGGTGACTGGGAGTTGCCCCATTAGAAGGACTGGGGTAACTGGGAATGTGCTACGTACCCACCATGGACACTGTGTTCTACTGCATCGGTGCTGCCTCCACGCAGGTGGCTGAGGATGGCACTGTCTGTGACACCTTCACCCACAAGTGCCAGCTGCCCGAGGACACGGACCCACTGTCGGTGAGCTGCACCCTCACCGAGACTGGCACGCTGATCATCACTGCCCGGCGCCGCACCTGTGCTGGCCCTGGGCAGCCCCCACAGCTACTGTACCGCAGCGAGGCCACGCTGTGAACGACACTGGGTGACAAAAGGCTCCTTGCCCTGAGTGATGCCAACCCCAGCACTGTGGTGAAGCTCAGCTGGTGCCCACTGGCTGTGCCCCTCTCCACCTCCAGCCCCTCAGTGTTCCAGCTCTGTTTATAAAGTCCTTTTATTAAATTAATATAAAAATCTCTGTATTTACATGGGGAGAGGTGCATGGCAGAGAGGCAGCAGGACCCCCTGTTCCCAGCCATGAGGTGCTGAGCACAGGGGGCAGTGCCCACCCATGTCCCCGTGGACACCCCAACCTGATGCCCCTCTCTCCCCCTGTGCCACTCCGAGCAGGGACATTGTGGTGCTCATGGAGGGTGTGAGGGCAGTGGCCATTCTGGGGGACACCAGGGGCTGGGGGGTTACAGAGGTAGCGAAGTGGGAAGCCCCAAGAACTGGCAGGTAGATGGGGAGCAGGGGCTGGCTGGGGGGCACTCAGCTGGTCCCTAGCCCAGGGAGGGGGCAGCAGCACTGGATTGAGGGATGCCCACTCCTGTGCTGAGCCTGGCGTCAGTGGGCTCAGGGTGGGCATCCCCCGGCACCTGCCAGGGGGCCCCTGTGGCTTCTGGGGACATGGCGGGGCTGATCTCAAGGGTCTCACTGGCCCTTGGGGGTGTCGTCATCATCATCGCCCCCAGGACCAGCCTCGCGGGGCATGTGGTGGTGCTGGTGGCGGTCCCAGAGCTGGCGCAGGGCGGTGGTGTCGGCCTCGGTGGTGCTGGCGGTGCTGTCACGGAAGCTGGCGAGTGGTGGACGTACCTTCACACCCTTGCCCGTCAGTGAGCCCTCGATGGCCTTGCGCAGCTGCGGGGACCCCAAACCCATGGGCGAAGAGCTCCAGGTGCCACTCTGTGCCCCTCCAGCCTCCCTGCCCCCTGCTCACCTCCTTGAGGGACACCATGCCCACCAGCCGCCCAATGCTGGTGACGAATGCATGGTCCAGGCCCAGCAGAGAGAAGATGGTGTGGGTCTGCAGGAAGAGGGGGCTGAGTTGGGGATCTGGGGTTTGCGGGTGGGGGTCTGGGGTGGGGTGTGGGTGCACCTTGTGCAGCGAGGTGTGCTCCACCAGCTGGAAGGGCGCAGGGTCAATCTTGGCACTGCTGAAGTCCACCAGCTGGTCCAGCTGCTGTTCTTCCCACTCCAGGATCTGGGGAGGTGCCATTGGGCAGGGTAAGGGGTATCGCCTCCCCACAGGTACCAGCAAGGGCCCCCCCATCCTCCCTACATCCAGTCTTAAGGAGAAATCTGGGTTATCCACCCCCTACCTCCCCGTGCCGACCTCATGCTCGGGCACCCCTTTGGGATGTCTGGGATCCCTTTGAGCAGGAGGGTCCTGCCTGTCTCTGCCCAACCCCTCACCTCTGCTGGGGTCATCTTGTCACCCAGAATCATTTCCTCCTGCAAGAGAGGTGTGTTGGAGCAGCCCTGAGGGCAGCAGGTGGTGCATCTGCATGCCGGCTGCAGGCAGGGCACGGGCAGGGAGCGGCAAGGGTGCAGGCAGCACATGCAGGCAGGGCACGGGCAGGGTATAGGCAGGGTGCAGGCAGCACGTGTAGGCAGGGCACGGGCAGGGAACAGCGAGGGTGCAGGCAGGGTGCAGGCAGGGAACGGGCAGGGAACAGAGAGGGTGCAGGCAGGGTGCAGGCAGGGTGCAGGCAGGGAATGGCGAGGGTGCAGGCAGGGTGCAGGCAGGGTGCAGGCAGGGAACAGCAAGGGTGCAGGCAGGGTGCAGGCAGCACACGGGCAGGTCAGGTAACGTGATTGCTTCACAGGACATTGGTCACACCCTGATTGGCCACAGATGGACAAGCCAAGCTTGTGATTGGTGGAGAGAATGCAAGGTGTGCCATGATTGGCTGAGCAGAGTGGAGCAGATCCGTGGCTGTGATTGTTGGGAGGCTCCGTGTCCCAGTTCCCGGGAAGGGCTGGGACGGGAGCATGCACACCAGGATCGGCTGCACGGAATCGTAGCTGTCCAAGATGGACTGCACGGACATAGGCCCAATGTGATTGGCCAAGCACAATCTTGCCAGGCCCCTGATTGGTTGAGAGAACTCCTGCCAGGCTCTGATTGGCTGGGAGGAGCTGTGCCCAGGCTGCGATTGGCTGCAGCTTACCACAATGGAAATACGGACGCGTTTGGCCTTGGGATAGGCTGCGGCCTGGGCCTGGCCCATGGGAGAGACAGAGGTTAGGGGATGGGATGGGATGGG
>VYXC01001552.1:1073880-1298382 GCA_013397175.1 Platysteira castanea | reverse complement strand
CCCCACCGGGCTGAGCGGGCCTCANCTGCTGTTACCTGTGCCCAGGCCGGAAGAGCAAGAGAGCTATTCCTGCCTGTTTGTCTTTTAAAAAATGGCATTCACAAGGCGTTAACTATTTTTGAGTGGTTCCATAAAGCTGTCAATATTCAAATCAATCAATTGATTGGCTCTATTAAGTTTTGGAGGAAGTCACCGCAGCATTTAGCAACAGCATCACTTCCTTAGCTCCATTTCTCTCCAAAGAAACGTGAAAAACAGGAGAAGGAGGGGTGGCCCACTCGCTTATCAGCAGCAGCAGAATACAGAGCAGCAGTAACCTTGGGATAGACTGCTGGAATTCTCAAACTAAAACTTCAAGCTGGGGTTAACCCATGACACTGCCCCACACTCATTCCGGTCTGGGAGCAAAAGACAAGGCTCATGGGAAAACTCCAGCCTAAAGTAAAGGATCCTCGGGGCAGAGGGAACATGAATGGCCAATAGGGGAACAGGACTTGGGTATATTAGCATAACAGAGACAGTAGCAGAGAGAAAACCTGCGTGCCCAGGGCATGCTCCCACCCCCAGGGTCCCATCCTCCCAGGGGGAGGGTGGGGGGCCCACAGCGGGGGAATCCCCACATCACAGGAGGCCCAGGAAGTGGTCACAGCCTGACAGAGTTCAAGAGTATGGACAACACTGGCACATGGTGTGACTGTCAGGGATGGTCTTGTGCAGGGCCAGGAGCTGGAATCAGTGATCCTTGTGAGTCTCTTCCAACTCAGCATATTCTGTGATTCTGTACAGGAAGGGAGGGGGATAACCCTGGAGCATTGTTAGTATCTGGGTGTCAACCATGGCCTGGATTTTGCTACACAATGAGTGTGTGATCCTACATAGCAGATCACTGAAATACCTAAGCATGCAGCACCCATCAGACCCAAGGCAACTTCCAGGAATACTGAAATTTGGAATTAATCATATATTGTGAATGCAATGCAACTCCCCTTGATGTACCAAGACAACATCTAATCCAAGAATTCACATAATGAGCTTTAATTTTTTTATCCTTGAGTTTTTCACTGATCTAGTCACAAAATTCTTTCCATAAGATAATCAATGTCAATCTGAAACAATATAATTTTATTTTTTGGCTGAAAGTCTGTTTGTCTGGAAGACTGCATTGTCTGAAGATTGTTCAGCATTTGGAGATTTTAAGCATTGGAGAAATTTAGCCAATTTTTTTCTGGGTTTTTTTTTTGTGACTGATTTTGATCTTTTGATCTCACGGTGATATTTCACCTTAGATAATTCCCTGCCACCAAATAGATTCACACAAGCTCATGGTCTCCTGCCACGTTGCTGTTCTTACCCGTCCAATGCTTTTAGCAATCACTGCCACATTTAAAAGGCAGCTGTGGCAGCTTAGTGCTTTATGAATGTGACTGGTGAGTTTGATCCTAGACCCAGGGTTTCACAAGGAGAAGAGGTTCCCTGGGAAGAGGGGCATAGGGGTGACCCAGGCTGGTTGGAGGCTCTTCTGATTGTTTCTTTTGGAACTGAGCTCTAAGGACAAGCAGAGACAGACAGGTCAAGGCAGTGGTAGGACACATTTACCATGGTCTTCATTCCACCTTCTGTGTTGTGTTTACTTGAGTAAAGGGAAGATGGTGGGAGCAGATTGGGGCATAGATAACTATTGCTACTGGGGGGTGCAGCAAGCACCATAGCAGCCATGTAGCACTGTAGCTGCCATAGGGAGAGATCACCTGATATTTAGAGTGGAATACACAGAATGTGTGTTTTGCATTGTAAGATAAATACATTTTTCAGAATCACTTTGTTTTGGAGCTAATTTTTGTTTGTGGTTGGGGCTAGATGGAGGTGTGGTGGTGAAGAGAAGATAAAATTTATTTGTGTTGTGGAAAAATACAGGGGCTTCCCTGATCTTTATTATGAGAATAGATATAGTTCAGGAGTGCTTTAACTTGATTCTAAGAAAAAGATACTAACAGCCATAACCTGTCCTCTAGGCAGGCTTTCCTTTAATTCCAAATGTCCTGCCAGTGACAGTCCTTGTACCACTTTCGCTTTGTGGAGATTCCCTGTAAGCAGGCTATTATCAGGTACTCTCTGGTAGTTTCTTTCTGTTGCCAGCATGACTGAAAGACTTTCAATATAAACAAAAATCAAGTGGCAGTCAAGGCTTAGAGTCACCTTTATATGGGTCACCAGGTTCTTCTCAGTTCTCTCCCATGGAGAAACAGAAAGTCTGAGAATCAGGTCTACTCCTTGTACGCACTCTTAGTAATATTTAAATAGCACATATACCTCACATGCTTTATTTAGTACAACGGATTTTTTCAAAAGCTGGGAAGGAAAAGGCACCATTTTGAATGCATTTTAAAAAGAACAGAATGTCTCTCTCTGAGCTACTGCATGCCTGTCCCTTTTTGTTCCCAAAGCCATGCCCCTGGAGTGTAAATGCGAGTCTCACATGAGGTGAAGAAGTTATGGTGTGTGTTGTGAGAATATGGCCTTTATCTGCATTCTGGGAGTGGTTTTGTTCTCTACTCTCTGCTACGTGACGAGGAAGGACTAAAAAGCCTGGACACCCAGACAAAAAGAGGGCCATTTAGCCTTTTCTCTGAAGCCTAGGATCCTTGCTGGGGGATTATTTTAGGCGGGGCTGTGTTTGGGCTGAGGGGTCTAGTTTGTACTCAAAGCCAGGCAGCAGATGTCAGGCCTCAGAATTGCTCACAAAATGATGACCTTGCTGGGTCAAGGCCCATACAACCTGCTTTGCCTCAAGCTGTGTCAAACACAAGCAGCAGAAAGACTTTCCCCAGGCACGCCTGTCTGGGCGACCAGCTATTCCCAAGTCTCCCTGTAGATGAATTCCTTGTGAAATTCTACAGCTCTGAGAAAAAAACCTCCTGACAGTTAACTTGCCTTTTTCTTTTTATTTAAGTAATGAATAAGGCAGAGAAGGTTTTTCAGGGGGTAGAGGTCTAATGCATTATTATGTTTTTTTTGTTGTAACAATTTATATTGTTGGGAGAGTTTGTTTGGGGTTTCCACGTGTGACTAAAATGTGTTAGTACAGATAGTGTCAAATACAGAGATGATATGCTTGGAGAAACGAATGTGAAAAAGAGGGCTGTATATGAAATGCAATCCATGGTGAATTCACATTGTGTATTGGATGTAAATATTTCCAGCGTGATGATCTTTAGAGGGGGAAGAACATCTACTGTGATTAAGAACATCAAATTATATTTGCTATAGTTATTGTCTTATTGGCAAATATTCACAGTCAAGGGTTTAAAAATGTAATAAAAAGTGGATCAATATGTGTTTGAGGATTTCATCAATTGCATATTAACAGTACTAGTCCTTATGACCTCTTTTCTTTGAGCTATTCCCTTGATCAGAGCAAAAACGATCTAATAAATTAAGGGTTTAGTCATCCATGTGCTGAATTTTGTTTCATGTTTCTATTTTCTTGCATATACAGTTGATAAAAACAGTGTATGATTCCTGAACATTGTTTGAGTCTTATAACAATGGATGTATGTTGCATTTCTTATAAGCAAAAGTTTCAACCAAATTTCTGCAGAACGAAAATCAAAGAATTTTGAGTGATATAATAAAATATTTAACACTTCAGTTAATATAAGTATAGCTTGGCAAATCAACAATGGCTGGCAGTTTTCACATTGAATTTACCCTTTCTGCACAGGCTGAATTTCTGCAAGTTTTGGAAAAGTTTTGTGGTTTTTTTTCTTTTTTCCTTTTGTCCATTTGTGCATAAAGGTCACTTGAAGTGTAATTCACTGGACATTGCAAAGCTGATCTGCCTTCTGTATTTATGGTGACCTGCATGTATCCCTTGCTCTTGGCTCTGTATACCAAGTGAATCATCAGAATGGTGTTCCCGAAAATAAAATGTTTTGAAGCATAAGGAAAGTACCAAACTGCCTTTTTAAGAATTAATCAAAATGAGGAAGAACAGATATGAAAGATATTTCCGTTGCCTTTTTGATTCCCCCCTGAAGAAATCAGACAAAATTCACTTTATGTGAATGACATAATACTTGCTAGAGAGTCATCTACAGTGATCTGATCTTTTTTATAGACAGAAGCACAGAGGCAGACAGAGACAGATTGTAGCATCTTTTGTTTTCCAGTAATTAATGTTCTATGTAGAGAATAATTAGCTTGATGTAAAACTATACATGTATAACTATAACAGCAGTGATTCAGTGGTGCCTTATTTTTTTGCTCACATTTGGACAGGTGAGCTAAATATTAATGAACTTTTACTTAGAAATGTTCTGAGTTGCATTGGTGCAAGGAATGCTGCCCATTAATAATGACAACAGGCGTATTTCCTTTGATTTACATAGAGTCAGGATTTCAAGCCATTTTATTACATGTGTCTTTTCAGTATGGAATAAAACATTTCTGGATAGGAATACTGAACATTACATCTCTCAGAATAACATACATAATTTTTCTTCATTTGCTTCAGTGTGTATGTGAAAATGTATATTAAAATGTATTTATTTATAACTCCTAACTAAAGAATTTTTGAAATATGTCTTTGCTGTGTGTCTATGCTTTAAGATATAGTGTTTGTCAGGAAACATGATGTTGAATTAACTCCCTGCAGTGTTCGCAAATGCTTAGCTGTCCTAAGCCATGGTCACCTCTTACTTCATTTGGTTGTGGACATTGTTATAAACCTGAAGGGACTTCATGCTTTCTCCTAGTACCAAATCTATTATAGAGCAAATAGAATTAGGAAGGGAAGCATTTGCTTGGGAAAATATTTTCTTCTTGAAAAGGGTTTCTGTACCACATGAACTTTTGGAATGTCTACATTTTCTGTGTAATATTTTCTGCGTAACAACATTTTCTGCTTTTGCTGCTTAAGAGCACCTATCCCCAAACTCCAAGGGTACTGTGTCAGTTCCTGGACAGGGCTGTTGATATGCAACTGCCTTTACCACAGAACTTTGTCCAGAGCTATTAAAAAGGAAAAAAAGAGCTTGTGCAGAAAATCAGGAAAAACTATCATATCTGTTAATTCAAAATCACATAAGTAACATGAAGGTCAATGTAAAATTCTGATATTTAGTAGTTAGAACTTGACTTGTACTGCTCTCTTCTCCTGGAAAAGAGATGCAGTCTCTTTAACAATTTTTTATCCCTCTTTCTCTCTCTGAAGATGGATATCTTAAAAATAAATTAAAATTTTAAAAAGAGAAAAAAGAATATATCTGTAGTCAAGCAAAATGGTTATTCCTCTCAATATCATCCAGTCTGAAGCATGATAAGTGATATTCAAAGGGTCTAGAACGAAATAATTTTCTAGGTCAGTGCTGGAAACTAGTCATTTTTGGAACTAGACTTAACCCTTTTTTGGTCCATATTTCACTCTCAGCTTCCTCTTCAGTACTACTGTCAAATAGTCCTGAAAAAGACCTATCAAATTTAATTCCTTCCACATGTCATTATTTATCTTTTGAAGGTGTACTGTATGGAAATTAAGGAAATATTCCTAGACTCTCTAGTCACATGTTTTGTTGGAAGATTTATTCCAAAGAAGGTGTCAGTGAAATAAGAATGTTAAAGCAAGTACAAACCAATTTACTTCAGGATATAAGAGACACTTTACTTTTCTTTTTTCCCCCAGAGTTTATTGAATAGACAGGAAAATAATGCATACCTTTATTTATCCTGACATTTCTTGACAGTTTGCAGTGCAAATCCTAATCTATATTAGAAATAATCATCTTTCTAACTATCGTGAAAGCATGTAGCTGGAGGTCAGACTCGTATGTGTTTATTCTGTTTTAATATCATCTGCTTCAACAAACAACCCTATTGATTTCATGAAAATGGTTCCATTAGATAAAGCAAAACTTCACCACTCTAAGCAGAAGGAAGGTAAAAAGCTATTCTTTTTAAAATCCCAACAGAGAGTCAAGATGAAAACCAGTGTGGAGTCTTGTAGCTGTGAGAATAGCATGACACTGTTTGCCTTGAGTTAAATGACTGCTAGGCTTGTCCATTCTTGGGGAATATTACAAATACATTTTGGTGCCAAGGTAACATGAAATGCTCAGCTTGAAAATAGATATTCTTTGTTCACGGGAACTGAAGAGCTAATCTTAGGGTTTTGTCATGTGAGTAGGAGCATTGTCATTTGAAATTAAATGAGGCTTTTGAGCACTGAACTTTTAATGCTTCTTTGATGCACAGATACCAGTGAAACTGTCTTACACAAGTAAAAACGATCACCAAGTTATTTTAGTTGCATCTTCTTTCAGTCAGAATTCAGTATCTCAGAGCAGATCCAACATGAAGACTGCTATAATATAATATCTCAAGAGATTTATTAGAAACAACCTGCCCTTTTTTGGTAGCATTTGGGAGATCAGCATTGCGTCAACCCTGAACATATTTAGTTTTGTATGTCATCCTTTAAAAAAACTTTGTAAATGGTAGCTCCTAGATCTAGACTGATTACACATATTCTGGGTGCGTAATGATATGCAACACATGGAGAGATACAGCATACAATTACAAAGAGGTCATTCATGTAGGCACATGCCTGATTATACAATAGAAGTTGTGGTTTTGCATCTACTAACCTCAGAAACTGTGATATTCAGCAGATTGATCTTGTGCAATTCCTGATCATCTCTTCTTTAAATAAGGCTATCTTTGCTTAGCAAGGTTTTAAGCTGATTGGCAGAGTCTTCCATGCCTGACAATACCAAACTGTCCTCGAGTCAAAGTCCCAGCTTTCTCCATATGCATTCATATTGGTATCCTAATTTCCCATTGAACAGCACATCAGATGTTGGCACGAAGGCTAATGTCCACTTTAAGGAAAGAGGTAATGATTTTTGATTTTTCTTTTCTGCTTGGTTTCTGGTCATAGTGAATATGTCATGCATGAACAGTGCTCTCTGTCAGCTGGGATCTTATGTCCTAAGTTCCAGTCTCATTAAAAAAGGCAATTTCCCCTTGTGGTAGGTCCAATTGTACCTATTCAATATCCATTCAAGCCCTGGGAGCTAAGAGATGAATTTGGCCCTGTATCTGTATCTGTACCTTCCTTCAAGACAGAAGCACTGGGAGGAAGTTAGTCATCTAAGGGTGCCAAAATTTGCTGCTCCAGGAACAAATGCTGCCACAGAGGAACAGATAAAACTGAAAACAACTTGAAAAAATTCAATTAGATTAACAGAGACAAGTGAGTGCTTGCCCAGCCGTTCCAGAGCAACAATTTATTCCTAGGGTGGTGTGAGAGACTCAAGCCAGCGGTCAGCAAGCTGACAAATCTGTCAGCTTTGCTGGGTGGCTGTCACTCAAACCAGGTGCCTGCTGTGTGTTGTGGCGCTCCTTGTATTAACACCCTGCTGAGATAATTCTTTTTTATCCTTTTTTTTTGCCACCAAGAGGGTCTGCCACCACACTGCTGTTTTTCATCTTGTTAATTGAGTCATTTATTTCGTTAAAAGGTGAAACTTTATCAGGGTTTATGTGCCAAATGTGAGAAGGCATATTTAATGATACATCAAATGTTAGAAGCATGCAGGTGCCTCTGTGCATGCTCTTTAAAATGCTGAGAGGCAAGGTAGTTCTTGCAAATTAAAATCACCTGATATTAACTAAAAATAGGCATTTTGTTCCCAGGCAACAATGCAAATATACTGTACATATGTGTGTATGTGTTTGTTACTAAATATATAAAGCACATAGATATTTATATGTAATTTTCAATTGGCAGATTCATCCATATTCGAAAGCAGATAACTGCAGGGATAAACAATACAAGAGTAGAATTCAAAATTATGTAAAAAAATCAGGAATTTCTAGGGTGGCTGCTAAAAATAATGTTTGAAAAAACTTTCAAGCTTCTCCGAAGATTTTCCTGTCACTGATTACCACCACTCTTCCCGGAGTAATTTGTTCATTTCCATTTTCAAGGTATTTCTGAAGCAGTTAGTTAGGGTTTTTTTTGTAGCCTTGTTAGGAAGGCCATTTAGTTGTTTAATTAGAGTCTGGGCAAGCCTCCAAGGAAATTGATGAGAATCTCTCCACTGCCCTCAATGGCTGTTGACTCATCCCTCCAGGTCTGCTTTTATGAGGAAATGAGTCTGGAGTCAAAGAAACCCAAGCTCTGCAGAAAGCAAAGAGGATCTGGGCCCCTATTCTCCTCAGATATCCAAGAAATCACCATAGGTTCCTCACTAGGTACTTGGATTTCACAAGATCAAACTCATTCTCCCAGAATCAAAAGGACAGAATGTGTCCAGGAAAGGGAACTTTTGAATTATCAGGAAGGTTGGTTGGTGCAACTACCAATTTCTATGGAGCAGCCAAATTGGTAGTTGATGCTACTGGAAACTGTGTTCTGGCTTCTTCATGACTTTTAGCAGAACTAGGGAAGATTGACACCAGCAGACTGTGACTTTCTCTTTAAAAGAGCTGTGTCATTTGAAAACAGAAGTGTTGATTCAGTAATATTTTTTAACAATCCAAACTACTTAGACCCACAAACAAGCAAAAATTGCAGAAAATCTGTCTTCAGTAACTGGATTTCTTTTCCCTGGAATCCACTGCTGAGTGCTGCCTCTCTGTTTGGGGTTAGGCACGACTCCCCCAGTTCCTGTCCCCCTCGTGATTGCCAAGCTCTCATTAGTTTAGGAGGACTAATACCATCTGTGTCTCAATGACATACTCCCACATGGTTTACTTAGTCAGCAGCTACCAAATTTGCCCTGCCTTCCAAGGCTGGGAGTAGGTGAGTGGATCTGAGATCAGACCCCTGAGATCAGGCTGGTGCTTCTGAACCCAACTAAATGTGTGCGTAGGGTGTGTAAGTAAGAGATGTCTCACTTTGATTTCAGCATCAGTCACCGTGCTCATTTATTGCCTGAAAATGTTCTAGTACAGGTGAGTAGTTTCATTCATGACACAGAATTAGTTTGAAAAAAATGTACAACCTCATAAATATTTTCACGTTTCACCTGACATCCTTGTCCTTTCCTCACTTCATCCCACAGATACTAGAACGTGTATGATCATTTAGATAAATCTTCAATTTTGTTGCAGTAGCCATCAAGCATATTCACTATGAAGAACAGCACCATGTCATCTGCTTGTGTTTTTCCGAAATAGTTGAACCACAGTTCAACTTTTGAATGGCAACTTCTTTCTCAATAAACCCACTCTTGTGTGAGTTCACAGTCCTAGCTCCTCTGTGAGTGACAAGAATAAATGTTCACTGGGTTTTACCCAAACATGCTCCAGGAGAATAAACCAGAGTCTAGGAATGGATGTTACAGAACCAGGACTTCTAAGAGATGATAATTTTAAGGACAGCAAATCAATCAATGACTGTTGACCTATTTCCTACTTCTAGTAGGAAAGTTTCAAATACCGGACCAAAGTTTTCCCAACTTCAGCATTCCACATTTAATTCTCTGCAGGTGATGTGCTAATAGCCCTCTGGAGATCTGAGATCAGCTGTCCACTTGCTGGGAAAGGCATGTTTACAGACCTGCCTGTATTCCTATACGTGAACATGATGCCATCAGGTGTCATTGTGGCAAGAAAAGGACTTTGGGTTATGCTCGTTGCCCCAGTGTCCACTGCCTGTTTCTTTCTGACAATTGGCTTGATGGAAGCTTTTATAGTGGGTCTGGGCTGTTGAAGATGTCTCTTTTTTGAGAGTTTTGAACAATATATTGCACCCTAATGTGGACAAAGTTCACGTGAACAATACCATTGGGGCTTGCTGAGTCAGAAATCTTTTAAACTATTTGTCATTGCAAACATATTTAAATAAAAATAGTACAATCTCACACAAAAGGGACACAATGACACGTATTGTGCCTTGTGATGATCAGGATTATTTTTCTACTTGAAAGACGTCAACAAATATCTCAGTCTGGATATACTATATGAAATAGTTTTGTCTTCTTCTCTTTACCAATGCTGTTCTTGTATCTGGAGGAAAACTATAGATCACATTATTACTATTCTGTAGAAACAGAGAACAAAATGAATATCCTGGCCCCCCAAAATTTACAATTTATTAATAGGACAGAAGTCATTGAAACAGTGGGAATGAGACAAAGTAAGCACAAAGAAGTGAGTAAAGAAAACAGCTTGCTGAGATTGGGAAATACAACGAGACTGTAATATTTGATTTAATAAGCACAAGATCAGCCTAGGTATGTAAGGAGAAAATCTCTGTTGAATATATACCTTTTGGTGTCAGTAATAACTTATACTTACGTTGTCTTATAGTCCTGGGTGACACGACACTTCACAAATGTTGATTCTTACAGTTCTGAGATATTAGGTAGATAGAACTGAATTTTATTTGCAGCTGAAGAAACCAAATTACAGAAAGAATGTGTGGATGAGATCAGTGACAAAGACTGCATCTCATTCCCACAAGCCCACACGTTCCCTCCTCTCTCTCTACTTACCAGTAACCCTGGCCTGTATTTTTCTAGTAGAAAAGCATACAACATAACCACCCCCTTTCTTGTACTAGCACTGTTTAGATACAATTTCCCATGAGGTCCCAGCACCCTTTTCCTTGTCTACTATCCTCTTACTTACATGCATCATCTGGAAGTCAGTTTCTCCCCCAACATCACTCTTTCCAGTAGTCAATCTGTCCCTCCACCCAAACGCTGGAACTTTCAAAGAGAAGTGTTAGTAAAACTGAGATTTTTTGAGCTTAGCAGAAACATGAACACCTAAAAGGGATGTTGTAATACGGAAACTAATGCTATTTGTAAACAAGTTATGAACACTTCTAAAACCGGATGTTTTTCTTTTCTGTGAAGGGCAGAAACAGTTGTCTAAAGGCTCATGTTCTGTTATGTTAATTTTTTAAAATTAGAGATGGTTGGGAAATCAGTTTCTATCCTGCAATGCCTTATAACAGACAAAAAATACTGATTTTGCTTCCATTGAAATTATTCAGCATTGAAATTTTCCCACTGTCTCAACTAAAAAGTTATTTCCTGGTTTCTTGTAATTGAAAAGCAACCAGAAATTGAAAGCAAGGTGTCATTTTTTCTTAGAAGTTTGCACATTATGCAGTCATAAGCTGAAAATTTAAAAATCACCCCAGAAGTAATGACTGGAAGTTTTTTTATTTAGAGGAGTTTGTTTTCTCTGTAAAGTTCCTAAAAGCACACTATGAGTAAAGTATATAAACTAGTGTTCAGCTCAGAAACTTATTTTCAGAATAGAAATCCTTAGTCTTATTTACTGTGTTTGACAATTTCGAAATGAATATGATAAAGCAAAATTGGATTCAAATCTGTAGTTCATCGAGTAGTGACCAGCAGGAGTGGCACTGATTTATACCCCAGATCCTTTCTCCCAGCCTTTTGCCTGTGATTAATACCCTGCCAAGGTTGGGTTGAGTTCTTTTTTTTCCATCCTGTCTGTATCAAGCTTACCATAGCTTACACACTGTAATAAGATAAAACCAGCTTAGGTAAGTAAAGCCATAATCTGACAAAAAGCTGGGCCTCGAGGCCTTTTTCTTAGATTTGGGTCATGATCATGGTCCCACTTACTACTGGCCCATCAAGCAAAAACTAATGATTGTAAAATTGCCATTAGTTACCAGGGTGGCCTCAGGCCATAAGATCTCAGCTAATTTTGAACTCTGCTGATAGATTCCTGGGCTTTGTGTCTAAAGATCAGCAGTTAGCTTTCTGTTAAAGGCGAACTTCATAGCAGAGCCACTGACAGAGTAGTATTAATTTATCCTTGTCAGCCAATATGTAAAGCTTGGATGACAATGAAGTATAAAGTTAAAAGGGAAATAATTGCACTAAAAAAGTGGCAAAGATCTTGTCTGTTGTACCTACACCAACTGCCATGTTGATGAGGAAATGAACTTAATTTCCACTCTGGAGTCCTTTAAGCATATTCTCTACATTTGAAACTAGAGATGGAGGGACACACAACAGAACAAAGTCTTTCCCTGGATCTAGCAGCCCAGTACCTTTACACAGCCAGAAAACACCTCTTGCTACTGTTTGAAAATGGAAGAGCATTCAAAGCACACTGAAATCAGCATATAGACATTTATTTAATAGACCTGGGATCATATAATATGGTGATATAACAAATCCTGTTTCCTAGATGCAAGGAATTAGGGTTGTTATCACTGTAAATGTTACTTTTCTTTTACCTCAGCTAGGCATGTGATCTCCCCAGCTTGCTTTTCCCTCATCATTATAAAATTCAGTGGTTTCTTTCAAAAGGTCCACATTTGTACATGTTTTCACATGCAGAAATGCTCCTCCAGGCTAGTGTTCATTGCTCAGTGCCATGCTATGCAGAAAGACTCAGCTAATTTGAAATGAGTTAACTGGGTTAACCTCTGTGACCACAGCACCACTATGGCTAAATTACAACCAGTAGCATAGACTCGCTGGAAGAGCATCACACATCTGTAACAGCTGTCATCTCCTTCTGTAGGCCTTGGAAGGAAATTTGGTGTCTCAGACACCACATTAACATAACTGTGGGTAAATTGATGATCACTTTTCTTGAGTAACGTTTCATTGTCTTTCTTCCACTAATTGCTCCTTCTCCTCTTCATTCTTTTTCCCTTCTTCTGTATTACAGTAATTCTTTGATATCACAATGAGGATCCAAGGACCCAAAAGCTGTATAAACAGACAATAAATAATTAAACAGGTCTTTCCCCAAAGGACAGAAGAGAGGAAAAGTGCTCTCAGACAAAACTCTTACTTTCATTGCATTGTACTGGAGTTCCTAACCTATAAAGAGGAAGCACTCAGTGTGTGTGGTTCAGGATTGGGGTTCATCTGCCCTGATGGTTATTTGCAAAATCCATTTATCAATAAAGTCCTTGTACTGGACTTAGGCATTTCGCAAGGGATGAGTTATGTTTCCTCTAGCACGGCTGACTAGCACCTTAACCAAAACTCTCTGTTAAGCAAGGAAATGTTAAAGCAAAAATTTTTCAATGAGATGTCAACATGGTTTCTACAGGAGCACTCTACAACAATAAAGCAGAAACACAAAGGTGCTAAGTATGCATTATAAGGGTTTTCTTATTTATTTACTCCTTTATATTTTTGGTGCAATATTCTCAGGTATTGTATTTTTGCTGGAAAAAAAAGATGATAGATTCAAAAACCATTTTTCATAGCAATAATTTATTCCTCCCCGCTACACTTTTCCCTTTATTTCTTTTCACAACCTTTAGCTGAAGAAACAGAAACAGAAAAAATGATAAGCAAAATGGAAGAGAAGGACAAAGACAAATCCTCAATCTCCCAAAATAGTAATACTAATCTAAGGAAAATGTCTTTCATTTTTCAATTTATATTCCTTCAATTTTTTGAAAAAAAAAAAGATGGAAAAAAGAAATTAAAGTATTTCCTTAAATTTTTTCCTTTTTTTGAGGCCCTTTTAATTTTTAAAAACTTGTAACAAAACATTTTTAATACTGTGTTTGCATACAGAATATTAAGCAGATATGGGTTTTTTCTGATCATAATTCCAGTTCTTGATTTAGATGCACATTTTTTACTTGGGAATAAGCAGAGCAATATAACTTCCCTGTTTCCATAAAGCTACTTTTAAAATGTTTGCGCAGAAACTTCAGGAAGTTCTAAGTTTCCCGTTCCACTAATGATGGGTTGGCATGAGGTTCTTCAATTCTGGAAATCCATAAAACATATCACAGCTTCTTCATCTGCTTTCCTGTAACAGTGTTTCCAATATTTTGTATGAATTTCTTCCAAGGACTTTTGTGAAGTTCTAAGATAGAGATGCTACACAAACTCCTACACTGCTCTCTGCTTTGTGCAGGCAGTGGGTGCATTAAGTGAAAGTGGCATGGGGCACACTCTGATGAGCTTGTATTGACAGCCTAACGCCTCTTGGAGTTTATCTAAAATGGAACAAGGAGATGAGACCCTGAACAGTTTGGTGCCCATCCTTCCCTCTGCCTACACCCAGCACCCAGCTTGCATTGTGCTCCCTGCACTGAGGAGCACAGGAAAGACAAACACAACTTCACATCCCTCTGCAAGCACAGCTGCAACAGCAGTTCTGTGAATCTGCTCACATGTACAACTAACATTATCCAATTAAACGTGTTCTTCTTTTAATAGAATTTAAACAGTTTCTGAAAGCTTCACAGATGCCACATGAACACCATGTCAGACACTGCCTTGGTCAATTTATTGTTCTTTTATGTGTTACCTTTGATTCTGTTTTGAAAACCAGCATTTCTATCAATGTATCTTCACAGTTAGCAAATGATAGATTAGATAAAACACAATGATATTAATCTATCAGGTTTGCAAGGATGGCAGTTATCTCCATTTATTCCTTATGGTAACTTCTACACAGAAATGAATTCTTTCCAAAAGACTTCAGCTTTTCTGCAGCTTTTTCAATGAATTTTACATCCTGGCATTTTGTTCTATATTAAGACTGGTCATATTGAACTGTACGAGAATTGTGAATGGAACCATGTGAGGCATTCAAAGAGAGAAAGAAGCAGAAATGCAGTTAAAGTATTATAGAGTTTAGCTTAGAAGTTTTTTTTTGCATTTAATAATTTTACTTAGCTACATACCTGCATTATATGCACACATACACACACAAAAAGTGTATATATTAAAAGAAAGGTAGATAGGGAAAAGGAAATATATATGGTATAAATATTGTATATCTTTGTTTAGAAGCTACCCTCATTTAGTAGCTGCACCTTAACCATGCACCTTTACTATGCAAGCCGCAGGGGAAAGTAATTAAATTTAATAGCTGCTGCCCTCGTTTTGAAGTCGCCCTCAATATAAAGCTGCACAGGGAAGTAATTAAATTTAATAGAAGCTGTGGATTCTAAACAAAGATATACGGTATAAAGTCCATATAGTTCTTGGAAAGTTAATTTCCAGCAGTAGCAGGCCTGTCACTTGAAATATTCATGGTTTTGTAATTGTTTGAATCAAATCTCCAGCTCCAAAGGAACTTTCTCTGTATGTGAAATGATGGAATGATGAAGGATCTAAGCATGTACTTGGATACCACCATAACAAGAATAACAACAACAACAATAATAAAAGAATGACGAACAAAATAAGATTATAAAAGAAGCCCCCTAAAAGTCACACGTTAATATTCCACTCTGATTTTCATCAATCACTGAAGCAATACCCCCTAGATCAGTGCATTAACTTGTTTATCTTCTACAATGAGGAAAAACTTCATAGCTTCATCATTCATTCCAGAGTGAGGGGAGAAAAAACAAAAGACAGCCATCGAAATTTGCATGGTGCTCAATTATACATTAGTGAACATCACTTGGCAATCTGTTCATATCAATTTAATTGGATTTTAATACTGCCTCTGATCTTGTTTTCTAATTAACAGCAGTGCCTGGCAATAAAGCAGAACCATGCACCCAGCAACACCTTTGATCTCAACCATATGGAGCTCCTCCGTGCTCTTGAAAAATTTTTTTTTCCTTGCCTCCAATGCAGGCCGAGAGAAACTGGGGCCCCCAGATGGCCAAATACCACTCATGAGTGCGACTCCATTGATTATTTTCCTTCCTGATTGATCCTGATTGAAAATAAATAAAACATGCACATGGAACTGGATGCAAATTGGTGTCACAAGCTTTTGGTTGTGTTGATGGTTTTCTCTGCTCCTGCTTTAGATGACAAGTACTTAAGTAAACATTAATTGACTCAGTGGTCTATATACAGGAGCATAACTTTATCACAAGGACCTTTTGCTTTGTGTCCCGTGGTTACTGTCTTACCACAGCCACTTTTAAAACTGGAATTAAAGGAAGTTAACTACTCATTCTTTATCTTTCTGATATTATCATCATAGAAAAACTATTTAGGCATGAGTTAGCTCACCATTTTGATTTGTATCTACTTTTTGTTGATTTGTTCTTGACAGCTGATTTCTTTTCCCTTTTTTCTTTTTTTAGGACCCCTAGGTAAAAGGCACACATAACAGAGCTCTGATTTTTGTTTCCTGCACAGGTCTGGCTTCAGGTACAGTATACTCAAACAGAACAAATGTTGGCATGTCATTTTTCCCATGTTCCCCTGACAGAACTTGCAATAGCTCTCTGAGATACAAGAAACTGACTTAATAAATTTCTTTCTTTGGTTCAAAGTAGAAATAAAAAATGTTCCAGAATGTTAGTTTATGAAGTGGAGTTTTATTAAAAAAAATTAAAAGTGACACAGAAATAAAATAAATAAATATATTTTACTTGGTTTTGCAAAGAAGTGAGCAACTAGAGGGAAAAACAGTGCTGTCTCCTTGTAACTTAAGTATTACATAATGGCAAAAAGAACAACTGTGATTTCTGGCTTTGGGATAAATACAGAGACGTTGTGCTTTTCTTCCTTCTCCTTTCAATTTCTGTTCTGAACATGCCATCTTAGCCTGTGCTTTGATTCAGATATGACCCATAAGCAAGGTCAGGTCACTCTTCTCTTAAAGAAAAGACTTCCAGCAAACACCCTGATGTGCTTCTGCAGAAGCAGGTGCTGCTGACTTTGCAGGTGACATCTTTCCCTTTGTGTTAACAGAGACCCACCATAATGTTAAGGACACTGGCTCCAGGGCAGTGGCTTTTCATCTGAGATGCAATACCCTGACCATTTGTGTTCATTATGGAACTAACAGAGCTCTCCAGCCTCGCTTGTAAACCATGTGCTATTTATACAGTGTGTGAGCATTACACAGTGCCATCTCCTTTGGCTTCAGCTGGATGCTTTCCTTCATGTGGCTCAGAGCTAACCTGCAGCACTGTTTGTGTGGTGGTAACCACTGCTGCACACTGACACGTACCGGTGGAACTGCACTGAGCCACGCATCTCCTCAGGTGCAGAAAGCACATTAATTCTCTTGATTTTGTTGAAGTAGTTTATCTTTTCTGTCTTAAATGTCCATCTGCTTAAATGCCTTTACTTTTAAACTTCCATAATTTCATCCAATAAATGTGATGAAGTGATGTATGGTTTCCACTTCTGTGGAAACCCAAGGTCAGAGCCAGCAATCCAGTAAGTAAAACGGACTGTCAGCTGGGATAGAGGCCATGAATCCATGAACACACCAGCTTCCCTTCTCTGCAGATCCAGAGCCCAATTCTTGCTGGTTTTGGTTTACATTTCATATGATCTATTTTACACATATGCTGAATTTCACTTCTGCAAGTGAGAACTTCTGAGGGGAGAAAACACCCTGTCTGCTCTGAAAACAACTTTCTTGCACTGTAACAATAAAAGGTAATTTGGAGACTGGGATCCAGAGAGATGCCTGAAAGGTCCCACAGTCTGATTGTGGTGAGCAGATCCCCAGGCAGATGAGAGGACTTTACAGGTCAGACTGCTTGTAGAAACAGGGCTTATACTTGTACCAAACATGAGTTCAATCTGGATTTATCTTTTTCTTCATTTGCTTTCCAGAATTTCAAGCTACAAATATTTTCATTTTATCATGAAGGTTAAAAAAGTAAAGGAATGGAGGAAATAAATGACTCAAAAGAAAATAGAAGTTGCATTTTTACTCTGTTTCTGATTTGCTGATAAATTAGCACAGTTCTAGCTTCTATGGAGTGCAGTGACATACACTGATGAGGCAGCAGAGCTGATAAATGTGAGGGTTTCCTGTTGCACCCTGCTATTAAACTGCTGCTGATTGGATGTGTTTCACCAAGATTACTGCTGTGGTCTTTTTGAGCACTGGGACTGAGACATTGTCAACATTAGTATGCTGGGACAGCATTTTGATCTTTGTTGCTGATTTCCTTGCTCTGATAACATGCTAGCTGCTGTCTTGTTGGCTTCCTGAACTGCTTGCTCCCAGTTTGGATGAAAATTGAGGTTATTTTTGTTACTGTTGTTGGTCTTTTCTTTTTTTTTTAATCTTTAACTTGTGTATTCAACTCATTTTTTTGACTAACCACTCCACTGCTTGCACTTTACCTTTAGAAGTTAGAAGAGGGTTCAGGTGTGCCCCACCATGTCCTTTATTTAAAATAAAGGGTGCTTTGCTAGATAGGGGGTTGAGGGACCAGGCCTTGCTAACAGAGAACAGTTTGAGGCATTTATGTTTAACAACCACCCCACATCCTACTTGTCTGGAAATGTTGCCTATTGATGAATGTACAGAATAAGTGTTTTAGTTTCTCCATCTCTGTGTCTCTGTTCCCATGAGTATCAGATACATTTTTAATATGATTTCTAAAAAATGAACAGAACTTTATTTTCTATTGTAAAACAATACGTGCTAAGATTATCACAATTGCACTACATAACAGGAGGAGGTTATTCAGGTTCTTTATTGACTTTAAACTTCTAGTGATGTAACTGCTTCTCATATTTAATGTCAGACATACCTCAGAGGTGTCTAGGATGGCAAGAGTGAGCCACATAGCTGAAGTTCATAGCATCAAAAACAGTCTAATTTCTGTCTTTTCCCATTCTCAAAATATGAACATACTAGTTATTTGTACTCAGAGCAAAATGATGAATTTGCACAAGAGCAACTGCTGACCACGAATATTTGATATATTTCTTCTTGGTTCTTTTAATTTTTATATACTGTTTCCTGCATTTATTCTGAATTTATTGTTAAAGTGTATAGTGTTTTGTGATGTTTCATTATATTACATGCATTTTATTTTGCCCTTTTCCTTTTGTCTGGGGCAAATATAATGATTTGCTTATTATTATTTCACACATTAATTTAATTTGCTCTATTATTCATGGGAAAAATTAATGAATGATGGGTGGTTTGTTCCCCAAAGTCTTTTCCCCCTCTTGAATTTAAGCATGAAAGTCTTCCCCAGCAGTGAAACTTAAACATACATGCAGATGATGACATGGTATCCTGTGAATGTACCATTGTGAAATGGGCTATATTCTCCTTCAAGGACCTGTCATCACACTACTGCCACTTGTAAAGACGAGCAGCTCTGGCAGCTGGCATTAAGCATATGGGATACTCTCTGTATTTGTGCCTTATTTTGCTGATCTAGACTATGGCTCATGGGTAATACTGAGTTTTCAAAGTGCTACTCTTGCCTGTTGATAACAGAGGAAGACTCATGCAGTATCTACAAAGCTAAGAGAACCAGCACCTTCAGAAGTGTACTGCCCTCTTTCCTCACCTTTATACTTACTAGATAAGGTGACCCTGGAGGCTATGCAAAAGACCGAATTGTTAAATGTTGTTGATTCTGCTACTTTATGAAGGTTATCTGAATGGTGAGTTACAGCCTTATCTGATAAAAAGATACAGTTAAGGGATCTGTAACTATGACAAACAAACATACCAAGTTAGTGGAATGGCTTTGAGACTCTAGCCTCAGCTTCTGAGAGTCCTGAAATATAATTACCTACAATCTGCTTGCCTTGTCTCAGACTTTCAGATTAGTACTTTAGATCTTCCATCCATGGTGGGGAATTCCTCTCCCACCTTCCTGCTGTTGTCCTCAGTTTGCAGTCAGCAGGATGTCCAGGCCTGACAGATTCCCATGTGTCTTTGCAATTCTCACTCCTCCCCTCTTTTTTTTTTAATGTACACTTGGATGATTTCATCAATAATACCTTCACAACCCAGTAAATATGAAGTTGTGGGTTTTCTCTCTCTTTCAGACACTGAATGCTGGCTTTAATATTTCAGAGATGTTTTTGTTCTCATTTCTCTGTGAAGAAGACTACAACCTGAGTAAGACTCAGACTCTCAAAGGAACTTTCACTGCAAGACTGGAACTGAGCTTGTTTAGCTCCAAGTAGGTCTGGGTGCAGTGGGCAGCTTCTGCCATGACGGCTGAGAAGGCTCCTTGTCTGACAAACAGGGAATGAACCACTTTCGCCTTGCGGTGTCATCTTCTTTCCCGCACATGGTGCTACTAGCCAGGCTTTGGAATACAGGTGTGTAGAATGACACACATACCCTGGAGGCAGGATTTGTGTTCTAAGACTAGAAGCAAGTCTTTTTGTTTCTTTGGTTTTGTCTTCTGATTTATTTCATTTCTTCTGTTCATTAATTGTGCTGTTTGCCAAGGGGGAACAATCATTATTCTGCAACATTTCCTCCTTCCAGCCAGGAAACATACAGCTGACCACATAGGGCTTCTTCAAAGCTGGTGTGCTTTGTTATCCTGTTCTGCTTCTTTTACTTTCTTTTCATCCCCAAGAGAGACACAGGACTCCATACGTGTCAGCAAATCCCCTGGACTTTCAGGTGTTTCCTCAGGGGAATTATTTTCCAGCTTAATGCAGTTAAACCCTGGACACTCTCTTGGCTTTCCCTCATGCTCTTTTCCCCACAACTAGACATGCCTTTCTGCAGGTGGAAGTGGTTGCCTCTCAGCTGCTGCATGCGCAAAAGGACTCAGATAGAGAGCACTGATTTTTCCATTTCCCATTTCCTGCTCTGCTCAGATTTGGGACATCTTGACTCAGTTTGTGCTACTTTTTTTCTTACTGACAGAGCAAGCCAGCCATGACCCATTAGGCTGACCAGGAAAACAAAAGTTTTTGTGACTGTAATACCAGTGTGACTCCAGAAGGGTAATATCTAGAATGTATCTACTGCATATCTATTATATGTTCAATCCATGTATTGTTAGTTAATTGTCAAGCCTTCCAGCCCCTCACAGAATCACAGAACAGTCTGAGTTGTAAGGGACCCAGAAGGATCAAGTTCAACTCTTAAATGAATGGCCCACATGGGGATCAAACCTGCAGCCTTGTTGTTGTTAGCACCAGGCTCTGACCAACAGAGCGAATCTCAGGGGATAGTTTTTCCTCTCTGCAGCACGCACAGCCACGGGAGTGACATTCTGAGTTGATGGGTTAAGACTTTAGTGCTGTGTATACAGTGAAATGAAAGCTAATCTGCCTGCATGTTTCCTGTATGTCACCCCTGGTTTATAAAAAATAAAGGTAATGTGACTACCTTTTAATTTAAAATATGATAATGTACCACTTAGCTTACTCTGCTGTCCAGTGAAAGATGGGTCAAAATTTTGTCTGAGTGCTCAGACGTGTGCTGTTGAAAGGCAGGATACAAAAAAGTAGGAATAAAAGCATGTACTAGAATGATATGTCTATAAGAAGCAAAAGCTTTTTTAAAAAAATGAACTACTCCTATAATACAGTGGCTGCGGTTATGTTATAATTAGAACATAATTACATTGTCTTTATAATTCTGGTTACTTGTAATTAACATTAATGCATATGAGGAAGTAAGCTACATATCTGAATTGCTTATTAGTACCCTGTTAGGACTGGAGCCTACAAACATATATGGAAGTTTACTCACCAAATATTTTCATTGGCTGTCACTGAATGACTCATGTGACTAACACTATGAATGGGTGTTTGCAGGCAGCAACCCTTAGATTCTAACTGAAATTAACATGAAGTTAACTGCACTAACCACTTTGGATTTACCTGCTGCAATTACCCTGAAGTTATACTTTGATTTTTTTTTATATATTTTATTTATGGTAGGCATGAAAAGAATTAGTTCTGCTAAAGTGTTAGTGCTCCAACTATGTGGAAAATAGTAACCACAATGCAAGTAAAGTGGAATTCCAAACAGTTCAAACTGTGCCATAGAGTGGATCGAGCATTTTTTTGGTAGATGCACTTGTTTGTAACTGCAATTTGGCCCAGAACTTCCTAGTTCCAGAAGCTAACTATTTTAAAAATAGCTACTAGCAATAGCAAGAGCTGTGCATCCTCCATACAAGGCAAGATACAGCATTTTCAACCTTTCTGTAGGAAGTGGTAGGTAGCAGGGCCCCTTTCTATCCTGACATTCCTAAAGGGAATGTAAGTAGATGAGCATATTTGTAATAAGATGTCTCGCACAGATACGTGGAACTTTTAAAGAGCTCAGGAGGGAAAAAAAAATACTAGACTTTAAAAACAAGCCTACTTTTTTCCTTCTCCTTAAAATCTTAAATGTTATTGTACAAAGAAGAGGGCTTAATCTTGCATGACACATGGAGAAGGAGGAAGTTTGTGTAGAAGTATGTATCATCTGAGTTAAAAAAATTCATATCCAAATGCCATCCATTTCCAGCCTTTCTGCTTGTCCCTAATATATATATAATAACCTCATGATGAATGAATATCAGAAAGAGGTTTTTATAGATTAGATGCATGATAGACTGCAGTGCTTCTGAGAGTCTATTGTGGCAATGACCATTGAACTTAAGAGAATTTACATGACCAACCATTAGAATCGATCCAGTCTGTATTCTAGATAGTCCCTAAATACATATCAATGTGACAAATGGAAATAGCTGTACTGTACAGGCCAATAAGCTGTGATTCAAGGAGATCATAAATACTTATTGACACACAGACTGCTCAAAATGAACCTTGATTTAATGAACTAGAAGTGGTGTTTTTGATGCTGTTAGAAATACTGTCTTCTGCTAATTAGAGATCCCATTAGGTAACTTGGAAAGTTATTTTGTAGTCAGAAAAGGCTTCTTAATGAGTAAAGTCCTGTCACATATATGGCCAGTATTGTGTTTATATACACAGAATGGTCAGGCAGAAGTGAAGCTAAAGGAAGCCTTTACAGTCATTTCTTCCTTACAGCATGAGGATTTATCAGCTGTGACATTTATTGTGTGATGCTGAGAATAGGGGGCATCACTAACACAGAAGCACCATGTGAAATTTGTGGTGTAAGTAAGAGATAATCAGCGTCTCAGGGTGCTCCTGAGTTTTGCCTTCCAGTTTTCTCATGGAAATTCCCTTTTTATTTTAAGGGTGGAAGGTGGGGAGGGCAGGGGAGTATTATGAACTTGTTTACAGCAGCTCTATTTGGTGGACTGAGCAGAGGAATGGAGATTGTGGCACTGGTTATACACACTAAATCAGGTTGCCCTAGACGTCAAGAGTCCTCTGCTCTCTTAGTGTTATTTTTACCTCAAAGCATTTATTGCATAGATGTTATGCTACCAGAAGACACTGATTATTGATATTGATTACAATTAGTGTTTTCTGTTGTCAGTGACACAGAAATTTACACTAGATATGGTGGTAACTTCTTGGGTCCAGTGGGAGATATTTAGTCACTTAAATCTTGCTACATGTTAGCATTTCAGATTCCCCGGGTATCTAAGACACCTTCCTGGGACTAGCAGGACCTTCCCAAGACCTCTTCCTTCTTGAGTGGCAGCTGCAAGTCAGCAGGGAAACTCTGAGCCATTTTAGCTCCTCTTTTAGGCACCAGCCTTTGGAAAATGAATCCCGTCTTACATTTCAGGTTCTCCTACTGCTGTCCATAGCCCTGAGAGGGTGGCAGGAATTGTCAAAGGGACTTCCAAAATCCTTTTACTGTGAAGGAACAGTTGACTACCTTTCTTTCCCAGCAGTTGCTCAGCAATTACAGTCAATGCTCTTCATTCCTTTGCACTGAAAGAACCAAGGAGTTTCCTGCAATGAAAAGCAGCACCCTGCTCAGTGACTATCCCAAGTGTTTGTCTCTGCATGAGAAGAAGGTTGCAGTCAGGGTTTATTAAACCAAGACAGGTGAACCTACAGGAAGGGTGAAATTTGAGGATCTCATCCTCCATTGTGTCATCATCATTTTTACAACTACAAAGGAAATACCAAATGGTGAATCCCAATGAGTCTGGTAGCATTTTGTCTCCACTACGCACAGATGCAGAGCAAGACAGAAATGGTCCTCAAGTCTGAATTTTTAGCTTGCTTGATTTGTCACAATTCCCTAGCACAATTCCCTAACACAAGCCATGTTTTGTTTGGTGAAAAGAGATCTCAGGTTTAAAAGTACATTTAAAATTCAAAAAGTTTGTATTTTTTTAAGTCAGAAAACAAAAGAGTATTTGTAGACAGTATTTTTTGTTTGTCCAAGCTTTCCATCATAACAGAATAGACAGGGTACTTCCTCTTCTTTCCTAAAACCAATAGGCTTTAGCAAGCAGTTCTTCCTGCAAAGAGTTAATTGAAGCAAATAAAGTTCTTACATTGTTAATAATCCTCCCAATTTGATCTTGTTCTTTTTCCCCCTCAAGCAGTAAGAGGATAAGTGCGAGTGATAGCCAGATTTATAAATTATTTCTTGCGAGCTGAATGCTTTAAAAGGGAATATAAAAATCTGCTATGTGTCAGGCGATCCATGGAGGCATTAGCAAGCGTAGCTGATTCTCAGTCCCCTGAAAGCAGGAGTGATAATTTGTAAATCTAGGAACTGTACGTGGAGAATGGTAATTTGTCATTAGTAAGATTAACATGATCAAGGGAATAGAATAGATTATTTACATATAAAATACAGAAGATCATTGATGCAGCAGAGATGAATAAATACATTTTGATAAAATTAAGTCAGTATTTTTGGGAATCAATACATAAGGTTTTGGCTGTCAGATAACATTGCAGCTTATGTTTTATGCTGTATAAAATGTATGGTCTATTTGAGAATGGTTACACAGATGAAGTTTTTTGCCTGGGCTTCTTTGTTTAATCTACCTGCAGAGCAATCCTTTTGAAACACTGTGCATTTAGCTACAAATTAGTTTTCTTAGTTCCTTTAGAATGAAATACCACTTAAAACATAGAATAGCTATGCTCTCAAACACTATTTAAAGGGACATGGCATTTTTATTATTGCAGTTTCATATTCCAGTTAATTTTTTTTTTTTTTGGTCAAATAGATTTTCCTCTTTGCAGAGAGAAACTATCACAAATAATTTAATACATTTTGATCATGTTTTCAATGCAGAGTGAATTACAGTTGCTGACATGGTTCATTTACTTACACAAACTGTTCTTGTGCTCACACTGTTGCTCAAAAATCCAACACTATCAGGTAAAAAAAACCTGAATGAAGATAGGAAACCATTATCCTGGCCACTAAGTAATGGAGAATGAGATGTCAATTGGCAAGTTGTTAACTCTGATTTTCAAATACACCATTTGCAGTGACTTGTAACTACCCACAATAAGTGGATATAACTACTCTTTTTTTTTTTTTTAATTTTCTGAAAGCTTCAGCAAACTATGCTATCATAGTGTTTAAAGAATTTAAAACAAATTACTTAAGGAATATTACTCAAAGCAAATGCTATGCAAGGCAGTAAGTAACTTTTGTGGGTGACTGAGCACTGAAGCAAAGCTATGAGGTTTACTTATGTAGACACTGTTTATTTGCAGGAAGATTCCTTTGCCACAGATGTTCTCAACAAAACCAGTTCTTGATCTTGCCGATGTGAATATGTGCAATGTTACACGTGTGTAGACCCAGGGAGTTCAGTGGGATTGCTCATGTGCATAAAATTACTTCTGTGCCTACATGTACAAGGCTCAGGGCATTGGAGAGATTTAATCATTAAAAGGTGAAACAGAGGCATTTTTGTTATACTTTGTTATACTGTGAAAAATCACAAGTCAGTCTTAGTTACAGAATTGCTTTTCTCACAGAGCAGGATACCCAAAAAAATAAACCAGAAGACAACATTGTTTTATGGCAATATAAGCTTTGAACATTCTCTGCCGTAGGTTGCTCAGACTTCCATTGACATCATGAGGGGGCTGTGTTTAGATGAATAATTTTTTTGGCAAGGGCAAACAAATGAATAAATGCTCAAGGGAGAGCTAAGCTAAAAGAGGAGGAGGCCAGAAATTCAGGACTCATACATGTAAGGTTAATATGACTTTACATATAACCACAGTACTTCACTCAGTTACATGGTTTTGCTTGTAATTAGAACAACCAACTTGTAAATGCGAACCTGCAATAAGCACCTGTTTGCCAACCCAACTGCTGGCCATAGAGGGCCCAAAACGGCTCCTTTTGCATGAATACAGAGAAATAAATTGAGAGGAAACGGATGGATGGATGGATAGATGCATGCATGCAGGGACAGGAAAACATAAATAATACCAAGTGTCTGAGCAACCACCCAGTAGAACACAGCTTAATAGGGCAGCATGAAAGAAAAAGAGGTAATTTTCTATTATAAACTTTCAGCAGGGGAGGCTTGACCAAGAGGGGATTTCTCCTGTCCTGGTCCAAAATGAATCTTAAAGTCTTTAGTGGTCGGATTGACAAGTAACTCCACGGAGACTGCAGACTTATGACTTTAAGCTTCAGATTTATGACTTAAAATAATTCTGGATTGCAAAGGCCGCATATTTCCTTAATAGTAAAAAATGAATGGATTTATGCTCCTGTTATTTCCTCCCCATTTTGAAACCTAGATGAAGGCTAGAATTTTCAGAGAAAACAAAGGTTTGTGAAAGATGTTTGACATCTGAGGTCTGTATTTGTTGCCACTAAGCTTAGGCATTTATCCAGGGAGAGAATTTAGAAGCACTGTTACCCCAAATTGACCATATAATCAACATGGAAAATGAGATCTCTCCATTAATTGTTTATACAATTAATCATAGGGCAACTGTTTATGCCAATTACATACCTAGTAGAGGCACTTAATATTACTTGGATTAAATTTGAGCTTTAAGTGCCTTTGAAATATACAAGCATGATTTTCACCCTGAAATTAATGTCCTATAAAATTTCTAACAAGATCTACTGCAATCTAGCTTACAGAGATAAGGATCTGTAGATACCCTTCAAATGAAACATCTCAAATGAATAATTACTTTCCTAAACTAAAAAGTTAGTTTAATGGGATGTTTATTATGCGCTAAAATTACTAAAACAATATTTTGGGGGGAGCTTAATAGCTATATAAGAATGATAGTATGAAACACAAAAGATACTGATCTTATGTTTTCTTACTAAACCAGTAAATATTGGTAACCATTTAATATATCCTTCAAAGCTTTACTTTATATTATTTGAGTTTTTACACTCGAGAAGCAAAGGAGTTAAAATAGTGCAATTTTCACTTTAGCCAATCCCATTACTTAAAATCACACCATCATGCATGACAACTGGCCATGCCCTGCTAAATGGGGTAAGAATTTCAACATAAAAATTAGAGACAAAATAAAACAGAAAAATGCTAATTTCTAATATGAGTTTTGGGCGTTAAAACTCTATACAAGAAAAGTGATGGCAGCAGCTGTTTCTTGAGTAGCTCCATGGATTGTTATAGGCAACCATTTTCATGAATCACTTCACAAAACAGTTTTAAAATATGTCTTTAATATATCAATAAAGAAACCTATAAAATATTTCTAATTCAGATTGACAATAGTTTTGTATCTGACGGTTAAAAAGTACACTGTTTGAGTTTGATATTAAAGGAGTAGTGGGTTTTAGGAGGCTTAACCTGAACTTTTTGGAATTGTTCAGGAAGAGTTTCACGTGTTCAATCTTTACCTGAACAAGGAATGCAAAGTTGTTCAAATTCTGGAAAATTATTTGAAAGCTATTCCATTTGCTCTGCCTCTATTAGGTGGGATGGAAAGAAGGAGGCTCTCTCAGCACCACGGAGGACACACTGTAAATGTACTCTGTGCAAAGCTCCACTAATCTACCATGTCTTTTAGAAAACCGAGCCTGAGGCTCCAGAAAATCTCGTGGGGAGGACTAACCGTGGTGCTCTGCATTCTTGGGAGAGGTAAATATTCTCTGCAACAAGGCACATCTACACCCTTCCCCTTGCCATCCTTCCAGGATTCCTGGCTTTCCCTGTAGGTCCAGAGCTAGGACCCCATAGAGCCCTCACTGCAGAGTTATGCAAACATGGACTTTGTGAGTCTCAAGAATTCTGCAGGAAGTGAATTTGGCATACAGTGAATCACATGAAAATTTCCTCTAGCTTCAGAGGAAGATGGAATTTTGCTTTCTGTTTTGTATTTAAACAGACTCAAAATCTCAAATCAAAACACTTGGACCTACTGTGTTTCACCTGGCTCATGTCAAATCCATGTAAAACCCCAAGTTCTATATGGTTTAGGAAAAAACCCCGTAAATCGAATCAGAATGACTTGAAAGGCTGAACTTCAGTGAACTTTAGGACAAACTGGAGCTGAGCTACAAGCTTCTATGAAATCTGAAACCAAGCAGATTTTGCCTGGCTTCTTTTGAGGTTCATGAATTTTGAAAAGACCTATAGCATTGCCAGTATTTATCATGAAACTTGCCCTAACTGGTGTTTTCATTAAGGCCTCGCTTCTTGAAATGAAGTGACCATGTGAAAATCTCATCTTTCATTTAAAAAAGAGCAGAAGCTTTCAATCCCTGTGGTTGTGGCAAGAATCTTGAACATGTGCCCAAGTGCACCAACAGTTCAAAACCAAAGGTGACTCCAGAGACTCTGGCATGCACGATATTATTTTAAACTCACAATTTTAGGATATAAGCTAATCGTTTTTGAGCATAAAATCTAGCCCACTATCTGTAACTCTACATTCTATCCAGAGGACATTAAGGGTTTTTATTCCTTCTCTTATTGTTGTGATGCTTTAGAAGACAACTTCAAAGTGTTTAGGTATTGGCAAGTCTGGCTCCAGATCTGACAGTTGTGGCAATGTCTCTCTGCTGAAACCCTGCATCCCTGTGTACCTGGGTTTTGTGTAACCAGCAAGACAAAATCCAGTCTTAAGTTCTAACTCAGCCCCATGTTTAGTAACTTAATTCCTTCCAACCCCCAAGTTTATTTTAACAGCACCATTTTCCTTTGAAGGCTGTAGGTAATTCACTCCTCTTTAACAACGTACAGATGGTTTCTGGAAAAGCCTCTTTGTTCCTTCAAATAAATAACACAAAAAGGCTTACTGATTATGCCCACGTACGGCACTGTGTTGTGCTTTTCATTTATTGGTTGATTCTGCCATTTATTTTGGCTTGTGCTTCTTTTGGACACGTTAAAGACTTTTCTTGCTCATGCTCAGAGAAAGAGTTTGTTTGATGTCAAAGCTGGGGAATTTCCTTGGTATCAGAGAGTCTTACAATTTTACATTGAATACATTTCATGGACCACAAAATCCACCTAAATGGACCACACATCTTTCCTGAATTTAGCTCAAAGACATCATAAGTGCTTCTGAAAATTCAATCTCATAGTAAACGTTTAAGACAACAAAAATGATAGCCTCCAATACAGAATATTTTTGTATGACATTAGCATAAAAATGTTTTGGTTGGGAATTTTAGTCATGTTTTCATGTTATTTATTTTGTGAAAAAGGGTAATGCTTATAGTTGGGAATTAGCTTCCTTTTCTAAATTAAGCTAAACTAGTTATCAGAAAAGCTAACAGAACTAAAGGCCCCGTAATCTTATGATTGTTGTAAAATAGCAGTCCAATTATTTAGGACCTGTAAAGCTCTGATAGCATTATGGAACAAGATCTCCTTGTGCTAAGAAAGATGGCAAAGTTATAGTTTCAGATGTGATATTTGCTAAAGTTAATAGACGCTCTTTTAAATTTCATATTGTATAAAATTTTATCTTTTCTGGAAGCTTATTTTAAGAGCTTAATAGGGCTATCTAGTCTGCAGTTCAGATGTAAAAATATCAGGTGTGTTTACCAAGTAGCAATGACACTGCAGATGTCCAGCAAAGGTAGGCTTTGGGTAACAATCATGTGAAACTGATGCTTCAACTGGCAACTAGTTTGTGAAGAAACCCCTCAAAGTCTAGCATGCAAGTAAAATCTTGTAAATCTATAAATACACAAATTGAAGCTTTTTCAGATAAAATATAATTTCTCTTTCCATTTTTTCCTGCTATATGGCTATAGCTGGAAGTAGTTGGGCAGTCAGGCTGGAAATACGGACTTCAAATTATTAGGGTTTATAAACAGTGACTTAGAGGGCAGTGATACACATTAATTTTCAGGGAAGCATTTCAAGTTCCATTAGTTTCAGCAAGAAATGTAGATAATCAGCACTTTGGAAAATCAGGTCAATACAGTATCGTAAAGATTACTTTGCATATAACACCTCTTTTTTGTATTCAGAAGCTTCGCAATACCACAAGTTCTTCATCAGAAATGGCAAGAGTGATCTTTTCCGTAAGTATTTACTTTCTTTCCATTTAATATCTCTGAAAAAGCCTCAGGATGTTAAAACATACAAAGAAATAAATGTCTTGGTGGCATACACAGTTAAAATTGATCTCTTTATCTCTGTAAATCAGGTATGGAGAGTCATATACGAAAGACTGTGCAAATGATTAAATTACAAACCTTTTCATTGTCAAATATTTAATCATGAAGTGATATAGACTTAAATGAAAACAAATTTTGCTAGGGTTATTGGGTATATGCTTTAGGTAATGTTCCTATACTATTTTTCCTCCAGAACACAACATATGAGGTTGAAATACTGTATCATGTGCAGATTAAAGACAAATTACATATAGATGAGGTTACACTTAATTACCTGAAATAGCTTTGTATGTTGAGTGGAAACCACAGTTTTCATCAACACCATATTAATTATTGCTGCCGAAAGCTGTAATTGACTACTGTGTTTTTCGGCTCATGAGTCAATGGTGACTAAATGTTTACTTTACTGCTCCTAATTGCCTAAAATGCAGCACTTGTTTTTCCCTGGAAAATCTGTGGTCTAAGTTTTGCTCTTGTTTCCGTGCATATAACCCCACAATCATTTACATATATAGCTGAAAGCACAGTTGGCTTCAAAATTCCTGGCAAAAATGGTTAAGTGAGGGGCTCTAATTCTCTTAGCACCCAATACAGAGAAAAAGGAAATGTTGTGTCAATACTGTCCCACTTCTGGCTTCATTCTTCCATATGGCCCCATAGAAGACCTGAACTTGCATTTAGAACAGGGTGTCTACAGACCTCATTTGACCTTGTGTCAGCTGAATTCAAGATCCCTGTGGTAAAAGCACAAGCTCGTCTTCTCAGTTGTACCAAGCATGTAAGGGAATATGGTATACATGAAGGTGATTTGGACTACCATCAGGATTTTCTGCCACAGGAATTGCTTTGGAGATGCAAATACAGTGAAAAAGTGTTGCTTAAAACAAAAGGGTGAGGTGTGGAGGTGCACCCCCCTGGGGGATGGGCCATGGAAGCTGAAGCATGGTTACACGGGGTTTCCAGGCTCCCTGATGTTATCCTGTTCCTTATTGGTTATAGGTGTTTTCCCCACCCCGAAAACTGTGGTTGTCCCATGATTCCTGGGTCTTCGGGGCAGAGTTCATGCCTGACCTGGTGGCCATGCAGTCAGAGAAATAAAACATCCATGAATATCTACCAAAAATATTGTTCCTGATTCTTTCCACGGACAAAGCTGTCTTCAGGGAGCATGCAGGCTTTAGCCAGACCTCAACAAAAAAGAACCAGACATGAAACCAGATGCTACAAACTCACAGGGATTAGACTCTTATCCACCTTCACAGATCTCTCACAAGACCAAGCAGATGCAGTGTGGCTTCCCAGGAGAAGGTGTACAGAAGTAAGAAGCATTTCTGCTACACATTTGAGAAATTGTGGAATTACTAGCCTTAAAATTGCATAATCTCTCCATTCAGAATCACACTTCATCCCATGGAGAGGATAGAAATAATGCAGAAGATGAAGTAGAAAATAAGAGGAAAGAAGTGGCCAAACTAAAGTGGAAAATCAAAGATTAGCTGTAGGGTAACAGAAGAGAAGGAATTATCTTTTTGAAAAAGGTGGAGAGAAAAAAAGAAAGGTGAGAGTAGTTCAAACAGCTGGAGATCACTGCCCCTCTCCCTCCATTCTGTCTTTTGCTGACAGTGACAGTGACTACTGTCCTGGTAGGAAATGCTCTCCTGTAGGGATGCCACCATCAGAGTCCAGGTTGCTCTCAGTTTCACGATTTGGGGAAACACTGCTGATTTTCAGAAGCTTTGGCATCTCTGTCAAAACAATGACAACTGATTTTTCTTTTATATTATTCCATTTCACAAGCCTTCCCAAAAACCTGGTAGGACTTTTTACACTTCTGGAACGAGTATTTTTGAGTTTGGAGGGAATCAACCCTAGATTTCAGCAAAATTCTATTCCTGTTGCAGCCAATGAAAAGATTTTTACCACAGGGTCACTCGGATCAGTGGGTAATCTGATGAATACTGCTAGACCTTTCAATGTTACCAGTAGTCATTGAGTTATGTGGACTAAGATGCTCCTCAGGCATAAGGCCTGGGACAATGGGCATTACATACATATTTCTACTATTTCCTCTGTATTGACTACCAGTCTGTCAAAAATGTCATGCACTCCCAAGAGAAGCTCACCTGTCCATTGCTAACAAAGTGGGTGAGACACAGGTTTTGTATCCATACTTGAGAACACATTGAAAGATGTAGTGGAATGGACAAAGAGTTTTGGGCCATCTAGGAAACTGCTGTAGTGCTGAACCACAATGACAAAGACTTGACAAACAACTCAGGTTTAAAGAAAACAAACCTGTTAAATGAAGTGAGTGTCACTAAACCTTTCTGAAGTTTAAATAAATCACTTTCACTGGGCTTTTGGCAAATGTGTATGTATCTGTGGTACACAAAAATAATTGTATTGCTGTATATGCTTTTTAAAATTATTTTTTAGGTGATTTTACCAGTCAGACTAAATTTTCAGTAATGAATGCTTTCCACAGCCTTGCAAACCTAAACCTCTGGCATAGATTTCATTCATATTACCAAGTTCTTATTCTTTTTACTCAGTGTTTTTAAAGTGCCTTGTATCATCAAGGTTTTTCTCCCACTAATGGCAATGATGTTTCTTTTCCGGGATCTGTTACAGCCACTGTGTTCATTTTTTTGTTGCAGAAACCAGTCTGTGTTCAGACATGAATTCTGTTCTTGCTTCAGATCTCTATACATTTTCATAATGATCCTTAACATCCTTTTGACACTACTTCTTTGCCTTTCTGGCTCTATATTTTGACAGTTATTCCACAGGAAAATAAAAGATCTTTATTTTGTAGTGGTGAATTTATGATACACCTGCACAGTTCCACCTTGGAGCTGGAATGTAATGTCAACACAGCTTGTCTGGCAGTACGTGAATTCTCCATGGGGCTTCTTTTCATTGGAGGCTTCATTCCCTAGAAGAGGGATGGATATACAAGGAGATGTTGTCCAAAATTTGTACACAGAGACACATATACAGACATTTGTTGCTGTTGTCACCTCTGGATGGGACTACTGATTCACTGATTTTCAGTACTTGCAGAACTTTCCTTATTAATATATTAAGGTAGCTTGAGAAAAATGGAGACATGAAAATTTATTTCTATTTATATAGTTGCTGCCATCTTACACAAACACACACACACACACACGAATGCACCCATGTCTATATTGGATCATCTGTTTTTCAGAAGTCTACACTAAAAAAAGAGAGCAGTTTCAAAATAAGAATATCACAGGAAAAAATATAGGCATGAACTCAAACCAAGAAAAGAAGACTGGGTGAAGAATATTATATGTTTTGGTGTCAAAACATTCCCTGAATTTTGATGAAATATGTAGGAAATAGATCCCAGAATACCAGAGAGACCTAAATGCCAGTTCCCTTAGTTTTCAGTTTCTTTCTCTAGTTGGCTCAATAGAAATTTAAATGGTTGCTTATGAGCATCCATATTTTGAAACAAGGCTCTGCTTTTTGGGGGAAGGAGAAGCTGTATCGTATTAGGTCAAGAATTTTTAACAGAATCACTATGATGTGACTCTTCATCAGTTCACAGTGAGATCAGCTGGCCTTCTCACCTTCCTTCAACTTCATTAGAATGGCAATATATGACTTACCACATGAAAACGGCATTCTCTGCCAAGTAAATTAAATTCTTATAATAAGAAGCAGAGTGGTCCAGTGGTCGAAAAGTAGGGCTGGCAGCCAGCAACTCCTAAATTTTAATCCCAGTGCAACTTAGTGAATAACTTCAGGCAAGTTACTTAACCTTCTAGTTTCCACCTCATAAAACTGTAATAATAAAAGTGTTTTTCTGAAGACCAATTAGTTAATGCTTGTTCTCCATCTGAAGAGAAAAATGCAAAGTACCGTGCAGGTACTGAGCTTAATTAATTCTTAAACTGTAATCATATCAAAGCCTCATCACGATTACCCCACATAAGTAAACTGATAAGATTATCAAAAGTATAGAGCCAAAACATCCAACACTTTTGATTCACAGGATCTGTAAGGGACCTGTCATCCATGTTGACCCAAGGGCAATGTGCAACAGGTTGAAAAGCCAGCCCGTGGCTCCCCATGGGGTGTGCTGGTGTCTGACAGCTCCAGCTCTGCTCCCACCCCCTCGTACAGGCTGCTACACCATGGTGTGAGCACTTTGAGAGCCAAAGGGCACTGCTGCAAATCAAACATCCAGATGGCACTGAAGTGTGAGGCTGCTGTTTAGATCTCACATTTTGTTTAGGTTGGATCACTGTTTGAGGAGGATGAAAAGCAAAAGCTATTCTTTCCAAGGCTCCAAACTCAACTGATGCCCACTTAAATAGTTCCAGATCTGCTTTGTATAGACAGAAACATAGGAGTAATTTAAGTGTTTTGAGAGAAATATCCACTTCTTCCCAAGCCTCCTCTCTGCTGGAGACCTGCCATCACAAACATGGAGGACATGCAGATCTGAAGATCCATAATTTATGGAAGAGTGTGGAATACCAGGCAGATCAAACATCTGATGGAGTGGCTGTTGTCAAGCCCTCAAATGTTTAACTGATTGCACTTGTCAAAGAGCTGTAGGATAGATCTGAGGGGAGAGTTTGGCCCTTAGTGTTGCTGGTTTTTATCCCATAATTTCCAGAGTGTTCTTTGTGCCTTGTTTACTGCAGAATATGATTAGATTTTAATTTAACAGGCGAGGAATGTATCTTTCATGTGGCAAGTCAGAAGGGCCTCGGAGCTTTATAGTGGGGATGGGGGGATGGGGCTGGCGCTCATTGTGAAGCAGTGGAGAGTCCTGCTATATTGCTCATCTTAAGATGCTGTTTATAAATAGGTCCTACTTGTCTGGGGCATAATGATTTCAATCATTTGTGCTGTATAAATAAACAGGGCATTGTGAGCTTACTTGTTCAGGAATTGTCCCTGGCTTTAGTTTTGGCCACAGACTCCCAGAGGCCTGCAATCAATCTAAGCTGGAGGATTGAAAGAAACAGTCCGCTTGTGATCCGAAGCCACCAGGGGAGAAGGGAGGGCCAGTGGGTCTGGAAGGGGAAGCAGGAGAGCGGGAAAGGGGGATCTTCCATGGTGTCCCGGTGAAGGACAGCCCGGGAAAGCCTGTGGTCAGCCTTCCATGGGCACGAGGCTGGCCAAGGCTGATGGGATGCAAAATGGGCTCTTCATGGTCTGGTGGGACACAGGCAGTCTGAAGGGAAGGCGATTGCTCCCACCCAATGTGGTGTGAGGTGCTGGAGGGCAAGCAAGGACTGTGGCATGTCCATGTCCTGTCTGGGAGGCACTGAGTGTGCCAACCAAGAGGTAGATTGGAAAGGGCAGCACTGACTCACTGCAGGCTGTCCCTACCCACCTTGTGCTCCATTTGCTTCCATGGGTTCCTCCACATGCACAAACTCCTCAGCCAAGCTCCCCTCTCATTCTCTCGGCCTTGCAGCCTAGTTTTTGTCCCTTCCTGTTTCGGACCTGTAGACTTCCATGAGAAGTAAGGCTTTACTTAGGAAACATAGGAATTTAAAAATTAGAGTTTTCCTTAATGACAGTAAATTGCAGGTTTTTGCTGATGTACAATGCTTTTATTTTCTTACACAGCACTGAAGATGTGCAATTCATTTAGTAGCCCTGTCAGGAAATCCTGCCCCTCCTGTGTAAGCACTGCATATTTGGGGAGGAGCTGTGGTAGTCCCATGTTCAGAGCTTTTTATGAGAAGAGAGACATAAGGTTCTCCTGAATTTACCAGTTCTTTCCTAAAGTTTGGGCTTTTTGTACCTCCAGTCATGGAGTCTCAACTTTCCACAGCCTTTGGTATTTGCCTCTTTGCCTGACACCTTAACTATCACCCTCCTGTCTTATTTAAACATCCTCTGCAGCACGGCAGAGAAGGAGTGGAGAGGACCCAGCAGAGCATGGAACTCCAGTCCTCACACATCCTCCCATCCTCATTCCTCAAAGTTCTACATGGGCTTTCTGGGTAGATACCACAGCCCTGCCAAAATCAGTGGGATGAACCTACCAATTAATAAAAGCAGAAAAATAACTTTTTTTTTTAGGAAATAAGTAAAAATTGTTCTAGGACCAGCCAGGAAGCTGGAATTGATGCCATCTGGTCTATATAGTTATCATGTCTAGTAGAAAAAGTTTAATAGATGATTAAGAATTCATTAGAAAATGTTACTTCATCGTCCTGATATAAAAATAAAAATCTTCAAAACTAAGTGAACTTTTCATAGTAGTTTCCCCAAATTGTTTTCGGTTTCGCTAAGTACCTGGAAACAAAGAAAAGCACATAATAAGTAGAAACAAAACCTTGTTTTTGAATATTCCAGGTATATCAGTCTTCAATTTACCTTCCAAATTCTGTGTACTTTATAATGAGAATAAGGTCTTCTTTCTTTTCCCTTTTAACTCAGTTCAGAAAATATTAAATTTGAATTCCTGTCTTCTCAAGGATGAACCTATAAATGCTTCATTTGTATTGGTATGTCTTAAGATTTGCTTTTGTCCTGAATCTGTCCAAACAAACCTGTTGGAAGGTTAATGAATTATATCTAAAAGGTTGTCATTTGGAAAATTTTGTTTTAAATTATCAAAATTAAAGAAACGGTTCCTTTTTTATGTGTATATATAATTATTGCACTTTCTATTTAACAATCTAGCTTTCATTTTCATTATCAGAATCATAAAAATGATTGAAGTGATGGTTTCTTTTTAACATGCAAACTGTTTCATGACAGAAGTTCTGAGAAATTAGATTTGCTTTTTCTATTTGCAGGTATAAAAGGAATTATGTCTGCTTATTTTATTTTGGTTCTTTCTGTTTTTTCCAACTCCATTTTATTCTACTTTTCAAATGTTTCCTCTGCTATTTACAAGTGAGGAAGAAAATCACTACAATTATTTTTAGTGAAACAAATAGAGGGAGTGAAGGAGTTCAGATGAAAAGTTATATTTGTAAAGGCAGAATAGAAAAGCAATTCACATTAATTCAAAGCAGAGTCTCTTTATTGGATTATAGGCTGATTGTGTTTACAAATACACTGCCAAGAGGGTTTTAATTTTGGGGCAATTTCATTGTTCATAGATATATATCTATATATAGATATATATCTATGAAATTATGTGGTTATGTGTTTTAAATGAGATACAGCTCCTTACTGCTTAATGTAATATATGCTTCCACTTTATGACATAGTGCAAAAGCAGAGCAATTTCAGAACAACTTAGTTGAAATATCATCATAAATGAAAGATGTAAACAATGTTATGTTTATAGACACAGTTTAAATTCGAATTCATTGGAACTTGGTGATCTCTTTATTTAACAAGGATGGACTTTATTATGAAAGTACAGTCAAGCCATAATACTACTCCTTTGATTTTAGGCTTTTCAGCATTTACTACAGCAAGGTAAACACAAGAGTTTACATCCTCAGGCAGACCACAGCTCCATCTAGTTCAATATTCTTTCTCAAGGAGGAGTCAATAGTACATGTCCAGAGGAAAATATAAGAAAACTAGTAAATATAGAATGAATTTTCTCCCAGTCTCTACCTTCCCACATCGCTATTTTTTTTCAGTCTACCCTCTGTCATGAATGAGTTTTTTAATACCCTCCCACGTGGGTATTACATATATTAAAAAGTGGGATTACTCCCATTTTATAAACTGATGATTTGATGTAAGGAATGGTATCTGCAACCTTCAAGCTTTAGTGTTGCATTAGAGACATCTGACCTGGCTTTAAAGAAATCTATGTGGTTGATGGAAAAGTCTATGGCACTGTTCCTCCCTACATAGTATTTGGTGGGTTTTATCCAGACTTGCAAAAACAAGCTTGTTTTGTTTAAATGACCATGTTTACCTTGAGCCAAGTTGCCCTTGATCAGCAAGTAGATTTCAGAGCAGGGTATGTATCCTTGGAGGAATCAGATCAACTACAGGGAACATTAAAAGCAATTATCCCTTGTAACTTAGTAAATTTTATCAAATGGTAAAAGCATAGACATGCATGAATAATCTCGGACTGCAGGAGAAATTAATTTGCTGAGTACTTTTACAGACAGCATCCAAAGGCATTTAATGTGTTCATGGACTAGAGTAAAAACCCTGCACATAAACATATTACTGGGATTGTTTAAAACCATACGTGGACAAACCCATTCTCTAAATAAAGCTGAACTGAAATCTCGGGTCTGAATGCCTGTAACCCTATGATGGGGAGAAACATCAGATCCACACCTATGTTTTTCATGTGTATATCCATTACTCTCATTAGTTCAAGTTTCACTGTTCATAAAGTAAATTTTTAAAAAAGTTTCTACATCGGCTATGATAAAGTGAAATTGATATTATATAGAAGTCTTTTTTGTTTGGTTCTGCTATGGTCTTTGCTAATGTTTCCTATGATTTTTGATATAATACTACTACTACTACTACTAATAATAATAATAGTGGTTGACACAACCGTAAAGCTTCATTGATAAGGTAAGTTAAAAATTTATTGCAATTACTCTTTGTCTGTTTTCCACTTCTTTTGAATACTAAGTTTGAAAAGTGTTTATGCAGTTTCAGCATCTTTCCTACTTCTTCCTTCAAATCTACCTTGGGTGCCTTTTGACCTAATAATCTGGTCATGCATGACATCACAATCTGTTGACATGGAAAGGACTATACTATCAAACAAGTAAGATGGCCAAAGGTTGCCTTACAACCTTTGAAGAGAGATAGAAATTTCAAAGGAAAAATCCATTAATACTTAAATATAGTGCAATGGGAAATATCATACTACCTTCATCCAAATCAATGACATAATTTTAAAAGGAACCACCCAAGTTGGCAGAGCTCCGATCTCCTCAGAATCCTCCATTTTCAGAGGTAATTTAAGTTTTATAAATATGTTCATATATATAAACAAACCACAAACTGTGCATGCTATGCTATCCACTGCAATCCAGTGAGCCCTTCTCTTTGCATTCAGATTGAAATGTGAGAATTCAATACTTTTGCAACACTCCTAAATCTATGATAGATTTCCTGAGTGATCTAAGTGCTCTGTAAAATGGTAGGCTTGATGACAGCAAAGACTAAAGTAAGTCGGTGCTTAAGAATATCTGTAGCATACAGAGCTGGGTTAGGCTTCCAGCACTGCACCCTTTCAGAGGAAGCTGTGGGACATGACCAAAAATAGGTCAGTTCTGCAGTGAAGAAAAAGAGAGAAATGAGGCACCAAGAGGAGTCACACAAGGTCAGATTCACTTCTCCTGCTGCTGCCAGGGGATCAGATGGCTTGGGGCAATGATTTGTGCCTCTGGGAGAGCTCCCACCTGCCCCCCTCACCTGTGTACCATGATCCTTGAAGCAGCTGCAGCAGTGTGTCTGATTTTCTGAGGCTGCGGTATAAACAAAATAGGTATCAGAGCCATGGCTGGATTTCCTCTCTGGAAATTTGCTGTCCAAGTTAGTGGCTTGTTTTGGTTATGCCTAGAGCTGATCCTGTATGCATAGCAATTACCCTTTATTATGCCTTTGAAATTAGGCAATGGTAGGATACAGCAGAAGTAACGCTGCTTTAATGGTTGAAAAGCTTTTATGGACTATAGGTGTGGCTGTTTGTTTGTGTTTATGTTCCTAATTTGTAGTTTGCAACCTCACTGAGGTACTAGACCTCAATGAGCACCAAGCCATAAAGAAAGGTTTTCTTTTCCATTTGTTGAAGTTCTATAACAGAAAAAAAAAAAGTGAAAATTCTTTAAAGAGAGAAAATACTTTCTCTTCTTTGATTTTATCATACTCAGAATGGTTATCTTTGAACACTATCAAACAACATGCATCAGGCCTGCAAATGGCTGACAGGATTTTCTTCAGGCCTTCAGAGAATTCTTCCTCATAGAGCATAAGAATGAGAAGATTTCAGCATGAAAGATGCAAAAAAATTAGGGCTGTCTGAAGGCAGAGTATTGTCACTGAAGTTTTTTTTCAGTAGCATTAAGGAAGCTGAGTTTATCCAGATTTGGATATTCCGTTGGGCAACTGCCCCTTACATACTAAATTAGCAATCCCCAGTATTTTCTTCATGTAATCATTTGTGCAGTTGGTGTAACTAGACCCTGCCTGCTCTTGGCAAGGATGAAAAATACATCACTGCTTCTATCTCCAAGGTAAATTATTCTTCAGGGAAGTGTGCCTCTGGGGAATATTTTCTTAGGAGACCCATGAACAATGAGAGATTTTCCACAGGGAATGCCTACAGGGTAAAAAGTACTTCAAAGGGAGAGATCCAAGATGAAATGAGACTCTTCAAAGGCCAGCTCCACTTCCCCTCTCAACAAGACAAATGACTTCAAAGGGGAACCCACCAAGGTTGTAAATAACTTTTCCCCATAATAGAAAAACTTTATTGCAGGCAAGTTCTTTCAGTAATGTGATATTTTTAAAGAAATCACCCAAAACCAGGTGAGGTCTAAATGCATCCAGTGACCATGAGTATAAAAAAATTTCTATTCTTCAAGTAAATGTATGACCATCTAGAGATGTTAGGGAATTGAAATGTGCACTGTTCGTTTCCTTTGCACTTATATAAAGTTATAGCAGGATTTAAAGCTTACAGGTCTGATGGCCTACGGAACCATGAAAATCTAACAACAGCTTTAGGGACCCTGGGGACCATTTCTATCCAGTGCCATTTTTCAAGTTAGCAACAGTTACCGAAAGTCAGTGAGGGACTAAGAATACCCTATTTTCACATGGGACATTGCATTTCACAGGAACAATCTGACTGAAGTAGCTCAGATTCAAAACTATATTAAAGCAATATCTTAAAGATAACTTTTCTTCTTTGATCTTTCATTAGATCGATATCTTACAGCAAGGCAGTGTCTTTAGGTATGCCTTTGTACAAAAAGTGAATGTAAAAGGCAATCAAAATCATAAAATAATTGAATAATTCTGATTGGAAGGAGGTCTCTAGTCCAATGTCCTGCTCAAAGGACGCCACTGAACTCAGACCAGGTTTCTCAGGACTTGGTCCAGCTTGTTCATGAAAACCTCGAGGGATGGAGCTGTGTTTCAATCTCTTTGTTGACTCTTTTTCATTCTGCTATGCCCTGCTGTGAAAAGTCTGGATCTATCTTCCAACAACCTTCACAGTAGGACTAGTTCCCTCTTACATCATCATTTCTCCAGGCTACACAGCAGCACTGGTAGAAGAAGAAAAGCGAAAACAGCAGCAACAGAGACCCAAAATAACCCTTGTCATTAGCATTACAGAGAGTCCTAAGAGAAGAAAGCAGCTACTGAACCCGTTGCCAGTGAGACAAATGGTAGAGGAGGTCCAGCTAAAGAATCTCTCAAGGTAAAATCCTGTTAAATGTCATAATAAACCTGAAAATAATAATCTGATCAAGCCACAGAAAGATAAATAAAATCCTACTAATGTTTGTCTACCCCTAGAGATCTACTGTACAAGAAGTTAATGCTGACTTCACCAGATACATCATGGAGAAACAATTCCTTATTACTCACTACTCACAGCCACACACATATATGCACTCTAATGGAAAGGAGCCATACACAGTGGCACCAGACTATTGACATTTCTACACTATTGTTTAAGTAATGCACAACATTTAATATATCAAATGGCATGACCGTTAAAAAAACAACTAATTACTAGGTACTCTTCTCACAAATCAATGATGTCATTTAGAATTGGCCTGGACAAAACAGTGAGTGTTGTATACATTAAGAGGCAACACTGCACTTAATGCTGGAGGTCTGGAAGAGTCTCAGAGGCACTCCTTCTATGGGCTTTAGCTTGGTTTGCTGAGGAAGCGAAATAATCATGAGTGCGCCATGTGTATGTGTGATCAGTACATTTAGAACATGCTGGCTAAACTCAAGCAAGCGTAGGAGACGAAGATCTCCAATATCACAAGTTCTTTCAGATTTTATGAAAATTGATAGCTGTGTAGAGTGGAAAGAAGTTAGTAACATTCTTGAGCCCCCCTGAGGAAAGAGCCACTGTGTGGATTGACCACTGGCAGAGCTCAGAGAGTCCTCTCTGGATCTCCAGATCTAGCTACAGATTTGGAGATGTGTTCTGTGGCTCACATGAAGGAAATTGTTAATTGATTGACTCCAGTCTGCATACTCATTCAGCTGAAAAAGTTCTGGCTGGAAAGACAATGCATTGTGATGCACTAAGTATCTGTCACAAATATTTGAATCCAAATATTGTCTATTTTTACAAAAGCTCATCAGTTCTCTGACACAATTAGCTTTTAATCCTTTGTGTGGCTCTTTATGAAACCATCCATAAAAATACCACTCCAGAGCCAAACTTCAAGTCCCTTCCTCCCTTCCCTAAATAGGAGGCTTGAATTTTGGAAGGAAAAGCTGCAGTGCAGCTTAATCACGAAATTCTCCAAGTCTTGCTCTTAAATGCAACTGAACCGTCAAACTGAAGTTTTCCCATAAACTGTCTGTGCCCACAAACTTCATAAGACGACAGGTAAAGTGAAGCAATGTTATGACTGATTACAAAACATTTCTCATCAAGGGCTCCACGCTGATTTTAATGAGGTGTGTATGGTGTGTGCCCAATACCAGATGACAGTCCACCATGGAAGACTTTGCAAGGCAGACGTGGCTGTTCCTACATGTGCCTTTTTTGATAGAATTTAATCAGAGTGGGTGATAAGCAAATATTAATCAGAAATAAGGAGACAGAACAAAAAAAATCCCATTAGGAGTATGGCTGTACTTCTTTAGTTGTGGACCCCCTGCTGGATTTTGCTGTGTGTCTAGAACAGAGTGTGTTTTCCCCAGGAAAAGGCATAATTGCTTCTTTCACCAAATCAAAATCTAAGACTTACTTGGGTTTTGGATTTGGGCATTAGGTCATAGTTCAAAAGGGAAATTTCACTTTTAATAACTGTGAGGTCTCCTAGCACACCTTTGAATGATAAGTAAGCAAAATCTTAGCTGAACTTTCTGAAGTTCACCAATCAATAAATTCTGTACGTGTATAAAATATATGTCTCATTTAAATATCATGCTGTCAAAACTTTGAGAAAACTCTTACCTGAATTATCAAGAAAGGGTTGGGTTTTTTGGTTTTTGTTCAGCACAAGATTTTATTTAGATAACCAGGTTAAAACTGCTTTTTTTTCAGCATGGCTGGAATGACTGTCATGAATCTTAATTTAGAAAGCACTTAGCACTTACTGTTGTAATGAAACTAAATAATCACAAGAATCAGAATTGATAATAATGGGTCAAGATACCTAAATTAGAATATGAGTAGCTTTATTTCTTATGGATTTCACTAAAATTGTATCTGCTGTTTATGGACATTAAATGGAACTCTTGTTAATAAATAGAATGCTAAAAGTTGAAAGCTTCACCTGAATTTTCTTTATGGCATGCATTCTAGAAACTGAAAAATATTCACAGTAATAATAAGTAATAAATCTATGAGGAAACTTTGACTATTATGTTTTCATCATTATTCTCTCTCCTTTGAAGTTTTATACCCAAAAGGTATCTAACTAATCATCAGGTATTATTTTTCACTTTCAGACACTTATGAAAGACAGAAAATAAATGAAAGGAGCTCAAAAATGGAAATAACTCCTGTTGCAATACCAGCAGTGAATTACCATTACAATTTATCCAGCATGTTGAAAGCTGTGAAGTTACCTCCAAAAAACTTGTGGGTTTGCTGCAAAGGCCTCTGGCGAAAAAACATATTTTACGTAGTTTACTACAATATTGACCACATCCAGGTAGACTTCATCTACTTGTGCACCTGCAGTCAGCTGCAGCATGTCAGCACCAGCTTGGAGTACACACAGTTCATCCTCCATGGGGCACCTCTGCTCCAGTTCACGCTCTCTGCCGCTGGCACGTAGCACTCAGCTGGTCAGTTCGTAGCCTGACTGATGGATACAGGACCTAGGCCCGCATTTCTGAGAGCATCCCTGTCTGAAATCTCTAAGATTTTCCTCTCTGATTAAAGCCCTGTAGGGAGTTTCAAAGTGATGAAGAGGTTTTGCTGTACGTTACTGAACATAGAACACTTTGGCAGGGTTACAGTAGTTTTCTCTTGTAGAGCTCTGTGTGTGCTGTGCCCAGCACAGGCAGTCTACACAGCCACAGGGGTGTGTATGGGTGGGACAGCAAGATCTCAGAGTCTGGGCTTAGAGAATTTAGGCTGAGTGGGTTCTGAGCTGGTGACAACCTGGGTACCAAGAAAAGAAAAGAATTTATGTTACGTAATGTGTTTTCACCTAGAATCTAATTTTTTTTTTTTTTTTGTTACAGCAGCAGAGTGACTGTTGTGGCTGAACGACAGTCATACACATCACTCACACACTGTTTAAAAATTACGTTTATTCCTGGCTGGTGCTCACTTCTTTTGCCTCAAAATAAATCCCTTGAAAATCAAACCTCCAAATTGTTTTAAAAATAACAAGAGTGAATATTAATTAATATATTTATTTATGCACTAATTTATGTTTATTGAATTTCTTACCTTGTTTCTTCTGAATTTTGCACAGGAAGAGGGTCGTACCTTCAAGTTTTCAAAATAATGAAGACAGATTCTCACCTAGTATCTTGACTAAATGCAGCAAACTTCCAAGGAAAACATATAAAAATCTGGTATTGCAGAACTTGTGACTGCTTGAGTGTGTGGGGGAAGCAAAGGTGGATTCAGAAGGGCTGTGGGAATTATTGTGTACTTCACAGTTTTAGTGTGCATACTAATTCTTTGGTACTGAAGTACTATAAGATGACCTTTACCACATTCAGGGGGAACAAAAGAAAAGTGTTTGTTTATGGGAATTCATGTTGGGGCCAACTGTAAGCAAAAAAAGCATACACATAATATTTATAATGAAAAGCATATTTTAGTGAGAAATAATATTTAGTGATGCCTAAGATGCATTAACAGAAAACTGTACCTATCACTGAGGTGCAGGTGAACCTATATAAGCATGGTAGCCTCAGAGTAAAAAAATTCCTGCATTAAGTTCAGGAAGATGTGAAGGATACACCTGAATTAAATAACAGCATCTTTGTTCACTTGTTTCCCATTCTAATTTGGCTGCAAGGCTGGGTGGGGTGAGAAAGCTATAAAATGTAAACCAGCAATGAAGAATCACCAATGCCCCACCGTGGTCAGGAAGGAGGAACCACAGATCACGGACACACTGCCAGGGCCCTCAGAGAAACATCTTGCCCATCTCAGCATGAAGGTATAAACCACCATGAACTGAAAGGCAGCCAAACATTTTGCAGTGCTTTGGCTTATCCTTGGATTCTCCTCTCCACTTACAGGCCAAGCCCTATCCTATTTAGTTTCCAAAACCTCACATTATCAAAGCCCGAGGCTGTAGGGTTGCAGTGAATCCTGGGAAACTTGTTTCAGCAAATCTTAAGTCAAAAGCTGACCACATCTTGGACAGGACAGAGCATTGCCTGGCTAACAGATGTAGTCCATGAATGTTGGCTGAGGTTTTAGCATAGCCATGTGTAATATCTGACATGTTCCTGTTTTCTGTTTCACAGAGTGTCTGTGAAACTGGAATATTTTGTGTGAAAGGTTTTGCTATGGTTATTTTTCTTTGTGTGTCTGAAAAACATTTAGATCAATTTGAGTGTTCACAGGGGTTGGTTTGTCTGTTCTAGAAGCAGCAAGGGAGATGAGAATTCCTATGTTCTTGTGTCTAACTAGGATTTTTGTGCCAGGTAAATCAGGTGACAGTATTTTACTTACACAGCTGAATTAAATGGAAGATGTTTGGTTTTTGCATAGATGTGCATGCAAATATACCAAAGTATATTTTGGCAAATCTGCATCAACTGACCTGTATGTACAAGTAAAAAAGATATCTCCTTCCATTTTTGATTCCTCTGTCTATTAATTTGCCTCAGTATAGTTTTACCTGTTTTGCAAAAATTATGTTTTAACAAAGCATTTTCACAGATGCTTAACTTGAAAGATGTAGGACCTGGTCACTGAATCAAAGCTGTAGCATTCATATATTTCACTAAATCGGTGGGTAAAGAAGTAGATTTGAGCAGGTCTGTCTCAGTTCTACAATTTTTTTGTTTCCCAGAGATGAGCGTGGAGATGGTGATCAAAGAGAAATAGTATAACTTTTTACTTATATAAAAAAATCCAGACCTAAACTATAGGAGGTCTTGAGTGAAATGTGCTGATATCCAATAATTATGTAAGGTCCCAATCAACTCACTGAAAGGGCTTACAGTGGTTCTTGTACTCTGGGTTACTTGTAACCCAGCTACAATACTGACCAGATATCCTCAAGAGGTCAAAACAAGACAAAAGTTTACTGGCAAACTTTAGAAAAATCAGGGAACTTTGGCAAAAGGTTTAGTACAACATCCAATCAACATAAAACACTTCTCACAGCATTAACTTGGTCCATTTAACTTAGTAAACTTTAAACCCATTTGATCTTAAATTACTCAAAATGTTCCAAGAAGAGGGAATTAGAAGAAGAAAGACAGAAAAGACATAGAAAAACACAAATATAGTTACTGGCTCTTGAGTTCCAGCAGTGTTTAGACAGGAACTCCAAAAGGAGGCAAGGCTAGGAAGGGTAGTGGCCACATGCTCTGCCTTAAATACCCCTCGGCCTCCCTGGGCCCTCCTCCCAGGTGGGACTTCGGGTCATTTGACCACTCAGGAGCTGGATTAGGGACTCCAGGGTGGAGTGGGGGGCATTTCCTGGGGTTTGTCAGTGACTGGCAGCTCTGCCAGGCTGGGATATTGGCTCTGGGCGGGTGTGGGGCAGGTCACTGCCTTGACCAGGCAAGGCATGACCTCAACACGCTCCCACATGTATCCCAAAATGTCTCAAGACATTACTCCTTCCAGGCTTTGACAACTAATTTGTACAAGGCATACCCTTGAATTTAACTGTGTGAGAGAGTGGTTCTGTTCTTACAACCAGGGAAAAAGGACAGGTATTGTTCTCAGTTGTATCATACCATCTATGGTAAGCAAAGTCTGGATGCTAAACATTCAAAAATGCCCTGCCTTATAGTTTGCCAAACAATTCCTTGTGGTTTTTGAACACACTGCCTTGAAATCCAACAAAGGCATGATTTTCAGGGCGCTACGGGAGTTACATGGGTAACCCTAGATAAATTCCTTTGAATTAAATAGATCAGAGAAAATATGGTTTGCCTAAAAATTACATTTGCACTCTTCCTTTCGTGCTGGGATAGACCATGTTTTCCATAGAATAATGTTGTGTCCCCACATAAAAGTCATGAAGGACTTCAGGTTAGGAGAGATCAGTAAGGATGCAGGGTAGTGTAACTAACTTGCTAGTGAGTGATCAGAAGATAACAAAGATGATTAAGGGACTGGAGCATCTCTCTTATGAGGAAAGGCTGAGGGAGCTGGGCCTGTTCAGCCTGACTGAGAGGGGACCTCATCAATGTCTAGAAGTACTTGAAGGGAGGGTGCCAAGAAGGCAGAGCCAGGCTCTTCTTGGTGGTGCCGAGCAGTAGGACAAGAGGCAGTGGGCAGGAAATGATGGACAGGAAATTCCACCTGGATATAAGGAAGAACTTCTTTACTGTGCAGTGATCACACACTGGAACAGATTGTCCAGAGAGATTGTGGAGTCTCCCTCACTGGAGATATTCCAGAACTGACTGGATGCAATCCTGTGCCATGTGCTCCAGGATGACTGCTTGAGCAGGGAGGTTGGACAAGATGACCCAATCCGGTCCCTTCCCACCTGACCCATTCTGTGATTCTGTAAAGCAATAAATATGGAAGTAGGAAATTATCTATTTTTTAATAATTTCATTTAAAGCATTCTGGCCCTGATTCTGATATGATAGACACTGGTGTATCAGTTTGTGAGTGTAAATATCTTGGCTTCAGATACTGATTGAAATGAATTCTTGAAGAATTCTTTTGACTGCAATTTTGCATGCGTATATATATGACAGGCTGAAAACCTTTCTTAAAAATACAGAAAACAGAATCATAGACAAGGACAGAGAAATAAAACAGAAAAGGCACAGGAAAACTGTATGTGAGAAAGGAGAGAAAGTGAACTAACTGTGATGTGTAAAACAAAAGAAAAAACATCAGAACGTACCAGAGTCAGTGGAAAAGGGAATGTCTGGGTAGATGGCAGAAAGCCTGAGGGAGTCCTGAAGAAAGAAAACTACAAGAAAAGGATATCAGGAAAAAAAGGAGGGGCTGAAGGAGGAGAAATATAGGGCTAGAACTGATGAAACTTATGAGCCCACCAAAGAGAAAATTTTTGTTTTGATTTTTGAGTTTGGGGTTGGGTTTTTTCATTAACTTTACTTAACAGGGGCAAAACAGTCCTAACGTATGGACATGATGTTTTTAAACATTTGTTATTCTCTGAAAATCTGTGAGTCTTGCTCATGATAAAAGACTCTCCATGTACTTGTGGAACTAAATTTTGCTTTCAACACCTAGACTTTCCAGGGTAGAAAAACAGTTGGTAATCCTTGTAATCTTGCTTCATGAAAACATGATCTGCAAAGAAATGGATAGTTAGCTGCTAATAATTTTATTTAAAAAGATGTTTTGCCATTAAACTGCATCAACACAATCATGAATACCCATGCATGTGCACAATTGTTGTTCTTCAGACAGGAAGAATACACTGCGTAAGTGGTGTATAACAATTTAAATTAATTTAGCCAGCTTTAATAAGGTATTGCCAACTGATTTTGTTACAAATAAATATTTAAAGATCAATTTTCATATACAATCAAAGCTGAGGAAAAAGATCATTTAAATATGCCAAAATTCCTTTCATTTCTCAGTCTCTCTTTTCCTCCCTTGCCCTTCCATCAGTGGCTAGCTATTAAAGACAAAATGGTTGTAATCATTATTATAATAGATCCCTCTGCATGATCATTCTAAGTGGGCCTAATACTCTGCTTTTCTTATTGCATTGCAATATCCTACTACGGGAATGGAAGAGATGATACAAAGGATTATGAGTCCTGGGTATGAAAAAGAAAGACTGGAGTGAAAGTTACTCTTTTCACAGAAGTGCTTAATAAACATTCAGGTTTCACATATGGGCTGATAGGGAAAAAAAAAAAGCCACATGAAATGAGCCTCTTTAGCACAATGTTTTCTATTGCAATTTTACTGGAAACACAAGTTAATTAAAACACATACACACAAAATAGCCTACTTTTGAGTTCTAACTATGAGACAAGGCCATACTCTATGCATACAAACTGCAAGAAATAATTTATAGGACAAATTCCCCACAAGACCATTCAGGGAAAGGAAAAAAAAAAACTAAAAGAAAGAGAGAGAAAAAAAGACCTGGCTCTTGACACTAAAGGCTTAACATCAAATGCGGCCAGAAATCCATTTTCACAGTTTTATTGCCCATTCTGGACGCTTCATTTCAAAGGGAAAGAATTTGAATTCAGACACATAAAATTCCCTTTGTTCTCTTGCCCTCCAGCCTTTGGTGCCAGTGTGGACGGTCCTATAGGGAGAGGTTGAGATCAAAAAAAAATTTGCAGCTTAGATACCTGGCCCCAAATGATGCCCCTTGGCATTCTTAATTAAATCAGCTTTGCAATAGATTGACAATGCACTGTCAATTGCAATCATTTATATTAGCAAACTGAGTATTTTTAACACTTTGGAATTAACAGAAGTTCAGTAGACCTGGGGAAAAAAAATGCTATAAAATTATACCACATGATGATCACATATAGTGCATCAGATTGTAGGTCACATAACATCTTAACATTGAATAAAGCTGGCATGATTTTGCATATCTTTCCCCATCTGAAAGGGCACTTCCAGGTATATTCATCCATGTTGTTTTTCTGTGAGCTTCAAAACAAAAGTTGAGTGTACTGTAAGGGATAGGAGAAGGGGACATTGCAGCCTTGTGATGGAGGGAACCTTTGTTATAGAGAAAGGGCCTGATCCAGAGTCTACTGCACTGGAGCGAGATATTCCTATTGATCTCTGTAGGCTTTGGACCAGTACCTGCAGAGATTATTTTCTCTGAGAGTTCTGAGGTACTTTTGATATTAAAATTGGCACAGGCATATTTATAAAAGGAAGATATCTCCTTTTCTAGCAAATGACATCCCTTCTTGTACTGATGAATAAGGTACTTTCTGCTTTCTACAGTGTTATTTCTTTATGTTTTAGCCTCATGCTTCTTTCTATTCCGCTTAATTTGGAATAGATACAGATCAGCTCTCAGGCTTCAGAGTATAAATTGATCACTTGGAGAGGTCAGGAAGGCATTTTTTCCTCTCCACATATAGCGCTGCTATTAGAGATTAGAGGTCTGTGTAACAATGCCTGCATTTCCACTTTCTGTGGAGTTTATAGCTACTTTTTTCTTTCTTCTTTTTAGAACCCACTGACTCTGATATTCATATTGCTAGAGTGGATTATGTGTGACTTTTGCTTCAAACATTCATATTAAGTTGATTTTGATTTTCTTGTATGAAATATAGCTCTATAGGATGTTAGTATTGGATAGCAGTGGGCTTGCATGCTGGCAGACTGTGTCGTTGTTTGGTGGCTCCTAATGGACATTTCTCCACCAAACCTACAGACATGGAAAATTTTTAATTGCTTATTGGACTGATTTATAGAGACCCTGTTGCTGTAGCAGTTAAACAGAAACTTTTTGGTAACCTTGAAAAACATTATTTACCATAAACTATCCATGGGTTAAGGAAGTTTAATTTTTTATGAGATTTAAAAAACCTTGTTCTAACTGAGAACTGATCAAGTGTCAGACATTTCACCATAATTAGAACATTTTTCCAAGCCTTACATTTTTGAATTTCAAATGCAGGTGGGAGATTTTCATATTTCTCTCAACTGAACTATTCCCATGTTCTTGAGCATTAAGGACCTCACAGACACTCTAGCAATTCGTTTGTCCAGAAAGAGGAGGTAATCTTAAAAGGTAAGAAAGAAGCTAAAAAAAAATATTTTGAACTGACCTGAATTGTGGAAGAACCAAGACCTGAAACTTGAGAACTGGCCTTCAGAATGACCTGCCATAGGTCCCTCAGAAAGTATTCTTGTGAACTGAGATCAAGAGTTTTCAAGTAAGGATCCATTCACCAACTATTATACAGAAAAGAAAGTGGCATCTCATTTGGTGAGGTTCCTTTTGAAGCATGTCTTGAATGTCAGATTAAACTGCAGCTGGAAGTGAACAGGGGGAGCTTTTAAATTCAGATATTCTGCAATAGTTTATGTCACCATGGTGGCAAGGAGCATGCAAGGAGCAAGGAACATGCTGGCATTTGCTAGAGATTCTAAATAAATGCAAAATTTACCTCGTTACAGTAGTTTATCACTAGTAGACATCTCTTGACAAGATTTAGATGTTACCATAATATCAAATACACATCTGTGCTGTTACGGCTGTGGTCACAAAAACATTCTGAAATTCTTCCCCTTCACGTTTTCTTTTCCACTTCCATTTTTCTCTTAAACTGTTCCTATCTTTCACTTCTCTTTCTTTTTCACTTTTTCCTAAGAATGTATCTATTCAATGCAGGATATATTATGTCTTGCTTACAGTGATGCTNATAAAAGCTGCATAAAAGTGTATATGAAGGGGGATATGAGAGGAGTATATGGAAAGGCAAAAATCATTATGGCATGAACAGAGCCAGCTGTTTCCTCTAAAGGCATTTTGTGAGGGCAGTCACTGAGCTCTGCAGAGCATTCCTCTTCTGTTCTTTCACCAGCCTCAAATCCGTGAGCAATACCAAGCTTATATGTCAGGCTGTCCTGTCTTTTTAGCATCAGTGGACATTGCCAGGATTTCCATTTTGCTTTTAGAAATTCTTTCAGGTTCTTAGATAGTTCTTATTTCCCTATTGTAGAATTTCTTCAACCAGTCTACACCCTTCTTCCAAATCAGCAGTGTTTGCCAGTAGGGAACTTCTGTTTAGTTTTAGGAACTTGCTGAAGGGATAACTAGTCTCCTTTTATATTTAAACAATAACTTTCCAGCTACAAGAAAACTGAGGAGCTCAGTAAGTGCCCGGTAGTTCAAGCAGCTGTTAACTTTGTGGCACATATCAAAGTGGAGGAGATGGCAACTACTCAATGGCATCTATTCTGATACAGTCTCTTTCCCCACATTACACAGGGCAGAAATCAAGCAGTTTTCAGTTAATTTCTTGGTACATTTTGAAACCCAATTAAAATTATTAGTGTGCTTATAATTCATTATTTGTAGGTAATTTTTATGCTTATTTTTACTCACTCTGTGATGGATTAGTGACTGTTGACATAGTTAAGTCCAGTGAATAATGAATACCTGTAACTTTTAAATGTCAAGAAATCATGGTGCTGCAATGAATTAAAAAGTATTGTACTCTGGAATCATGCTAAATTCACTTAATTTGGGCATATGTTTGCAACTGGGAAAGTTCGATTTTTTGATGAAGCCATTTAAAGAAACAGATTTTTGCAGATAAATGAATTGCAGGACAAAAAAATCTAACATCTGAAAACTTAAAATATTTTGATATTTATGGTTCAATATTTGGAAATCCTGAAATTCAGGTAAAAATACTGAGATTTTGGCTGACGCCATTAAAAAGAAAAAACAAACACAGAAGTCAGAGTAAAATAACCCCCCCAGAAACAAAAAACAAACACAGAAGTCAGAGTAAAATAACCCCCCCAGAAACAAAGTGTAAAATATCTACCATCATCCACAATCCATTACAAGCAAAATATTTACTGAATTCTGTATAGGAAAAAATGCTAAAGTATGTCCTGGAACAGGACAGCTAACTTTATTTTTAATTTTTTTTATTTTCCTGTTTCACGTGGATATCTCTGAAGATTTATTTCTTATGTAGATCCAATGGTAATTTAGAATGATAAATCTCTCAGAGACAACTCTCTGCAGCCTTAGTGAATATGTATGCCTGCAGCTAATTTTCTCCAACAGTCTGGCTTTTCCTTTTCCAGTTATATTGGCTTCTGAATAGTCCAGTCCTTTGTTTTGCTGTGAACCCAACAGGAATTTTGCTTTTCAAGAAAGACACAGAGTCTTATTTGTCAGGGACATCCATGAAAATGATCCCGTCAAGGGATTCATGTGAGTATGATTGTGGATGGGGAATGTTCTCATTTAAGCTCTTTCTATCATAACTGTAATGGAATTTTAATGTACATTTTTATGAAATATGTTGGAAAGAGAACGAAAAAACTCAGATCTGTCCTTGTCTCCCAGGGCAGAATGAACTGTACCTAAACTGGACTTGTCATCTTTATCTGACATGCTCTTAGGAATTTCCAGCCATCTCTTTAGATAACATGCTCCAAAATTTATGGTTGATATTTTCTTGCTCATTTTTTGCCTTATAGCAAACAGGTGGAAATCAGGTGATTCCATTCTGCTTTGTAATGTCCTTTCCTGACTCTGCACTGTTTTTTATTGCCCTGTCCCACAGTCTCTTCAATGACTTTACATCTTTCTTCAAGTTGGGAGGACAGCTGGACACAATTCTCCATTTGTAGTTGTGTATTACCTGTGTGCCTTGTAGATGACACTTTTTGTATATACTGTTTGCATTTTGCCACAACATGTCATACCTTACTCCAGGTGAGTATTCCTAATCCTGAGGATAGAACTTTACTCTTGTCCTTGTTGTATCCTACTTTTTAAGGCCATTATTCCATTTGATTTTGAAGTCTAATCCAAACGTGTCTGAAGTGTGGTTTAGCTGCATATCATCTGTTTGTTTACTGCAAGTACACTTTATTCCATCTTCAAGTCATAAAGGAAATACAAATTAGTGCCAAACATATGACAGACCCTGCAGAACATTCAATGCATCCATCCAGGATGAGAAGAAATCACTAAATATATCTGCTTTAGTTAAGTTTCACTAATATTTTATTTGCCTCCTTTTCATCACATGCTGTAAGTGTTTGGTAAAACTTAGCTGTTGTAAGTTGTAATTAAGAACTCAGATGCAGAAAAGGGAGATGGGTCAATTCATATCAGCGAAGATCAGTTTGTCTTAAACTTAATTTCGGTCTACCTTATGCCAAGGACAAAAATTATACAAATTTCATTTAAATGAAAATTGGACTTTATTATGACAGACAAGCTGATCTTCATTTAATTATGTTGGTTGTAACTTAGAAGCATGTTCAACTTGTTTATTGATTTACATGAATTGCTTTTCTCCTGCCCTTACTCTCCATCCTCCTTGTTTTCCCCTATTAGCCTAGAGTGGAATAAGTGACTCTCTTAGCAAAATAACTGAATAATGGAAAAGTGACATAAAAAAGAGCACATTTTATGACTTAAGCTGTATTTATTTTGGAAGATAAATGAGGTCTGGATGTCTGTTTCTGTTCCAAATAAACATAATAAAAATCTGAACTCTACCTGTGAATATAATCCCCTATTTAATATCATTAGTATTTAAACTACTTCATGGGGGCTCACTGTTTAGTGTTTTTAGTATGTACATTTTGCCTCAGTTCAGCTCTGTGTTCCATTTGGCTCTTCCTGCCTGTTTTTTCAAATAGAGCATTAGACAGCCCAACCGACAATTCAGCACTGCGAGAGAACTCCGCATTGTTCACATAGTTTCTCAAATAAGACTGCAGTGAGCTCTCTTAAAAACAACATTTACCATGGCATGGTGCAAATATCTCATAGTGGAAAACAGACCAAGCAAGGAAATACTGTGGTAAAATCAATAGCCCGGAACACTATTATGCTTTCTAATGGCACCCACTGTTTGTGCAGGGCACATGTACATATATTTCCACATTTCTTATGTTCTATTCATGAATACTGGAATCAAATTACAGTTAGGTCTGCAACAAAGACATAGATTTATATCCTAGACTCCAGGCTCCTCTGAAGCAAAACTTGTCTGGGGTCTGGAATCCAGCCTCAGACTCACTGAATTTGGGATAGATTTTCCCTCTGACTCAACTAGCTCTTAGACAAGTCTGAAGGGAACAGCATCCAGCACAGAGAAAGTGGGTACTGAGGTTCATTCAAACAAGGCTGTCTCCGGGTCCTGCACACTCCTCCTCCTTGGGATGAGAGGGAGAGACAGGGGTCCTGGATGTGGCCAGGCACTGGGAGCAGAGGGGAACAAGGTCCTGAGGGTGATCAGTGGAGGTGTGAAACCCCCTGTCCTAGAGGATGTGGATCCCCACTCCTTGGATGACGTGCCTCATTCCTGTTGAAGCAGGGAGTGTTTTAGCCAGGAGGAGCAATACACTGAACTCTAATATTAAACATCCTCCTGAGCTGCAGTCTGTGTGCACGCGCAGATCTGGTTGGATGCTGCCTGTGGTGAATCATGTCAAACCTCCACACCCTCCAGCCAGTGAGTGTCAGAGGGATCCCTGTCCTGGAACTCTGGGCTGTGGCAATCAGGACTGCAGTGCAATCACAGTTAGGATGGCAGCCCCTGTTAATCCTTCAGAGCCATTCTGTTTGGGACAGTGCAGAGAGAGAGGCTAATAGTGCTGAGGTGAAACTACAAAGTCAGTAATTTTTTAGATTTTGAAGGAAAAAAAGGTCTATGGGTTTCAGAGCATATACACATTCTAAAAATTAAAGTTGGTCTTATTTTCAATATATCACACTTCTGAACATAAAACTGGATGGATCTCTTCTGTAAATATTGTATTTTGGGGGATTTTTCTAGAAACACATAGGAATAATTCTTTACTCCCTAAGAAATGTAAAATTGTTCCATATGTTAAGCACAAGTCCCATTGTACAAGACAAATTAAACTTTTGTCTGTTGTAAGGGAAAGTCATTGAAACCAATCTCATGTGCTTTACCATTTTCTTGGCATTGTGATCTCTAAAAACTGAGCCTGGAATATGGCACATGAAATAACAAAATGCTTTGTTAAAAGCATTTATGTGTATTTTATATGGAATATTCTTATATATGTATGGTTCTTTGATTTTTTGGATAATATTTAATAAGTACTATGAAATATCTGTATATTTATAAATAGTTTATGAGCATGAGAAAGCAGACACATTGTAATTGGACAACAATAATGAAACTTTGTATAGTTCAAATCTTTAGGATGTGGTCAAAAAAATTTATAAAGTGGACAAATAATGACCCAAATTACAAATAAATCTGCCTTTGAATTCAAGAATAGTACAGATTCATTGTTATAGAGACAAATTATGTGTATACATATATATATGTTGCATGCCTCAATGCATTTTAGAATCAGTATTTTTAACAACTGGTCAAGAGTGAGGAGAGGTGGAAACTAATAGGTAAAAAGGATCCCAATGGCTAAAATTTCCCCTCACTTAGGTTTTTGTCCTTTTCATATTACATTATATATTTGTAAGCTTGGCTGAAGTACTTTATACAAGACTCAGAGGCAAACCCCCCACACTGTATGTATTCTGTATTTAAATAATTGAATGCTGGTAGAAAGGTGTGGTTTTGATGAGTTTGCAGTTTTGCATTGAAATCAAATATATTGTAAGCACAGGGAAACACAACTCGGTGCCCTATGAAGGTCTGATGTCATGGTCAACATTTGAAATTTGCATAAGAGGTTATTCAAAAGAGAGGCAGGAGACTTCCCTATTGTATTAGCATGGTAATGCAATTCTTTGTGGCTATTATCCTGACCCACATCAGCTCTGCTATGCACCGGGTCTGAGTTTTTATGAGCTCTAGACTTTTATGCTGAGAGATTTTATTAACCTAATTAAAAGTTTTATAAAAGTAAATTATATTTATGTTTGTGTCTCCTATTTGCAATCATTAGGGAACCCAGACCACCTCCAGTGACTTCAGAGAGGGCTGGTCAGGTCCCATCTGTGTAAATCTTGTGAGTTGTCATAGAGTCATTGCATTTGATTTACATGTGAAACCTGCGGACTGAGCACAAATGCTAACCAGACAGCTGATAAATAACACAATGCCAAAGCAACACTTTTGCATTTCTTTAACTCCTTTCTTACAGGGACCTCCAAAAGTTTTTCAGACCTTAATGAATAACCCTCCCCAGTAAAAAGATCTTGTTACAATTATATCCACAACACCAGAATACTAATGTATTATAGACCTTACAATGTTTATCCATTTGATGCCTGGTAACATCAGTAATGGAATGAGGCTCATCACACAAGTTTTTAAAATAAAAACCTGTCCCAAACATCTCACGTTTGCATCAATTGACAGAGGGAGTCTTAAACTCACCACCCATCTGCTGAGACATGTCTGTGTAGATCTGATGCATGTGAAAACCAAACATGCTCAAGTTACCCAGGAAGTGGCTTAAATCCACTGTGAGTTTGGTTTCAGACGACCAGTTTCATTTCTTCTTTGCAACAGGCTAGAAGCACGTATACACACAGTTATCAAGCCTCGGCTGAGGGCTGTACCCCAGCTGTTTGTGGTTGACTTGCTCATACCCTAAATCTTGTACCGCTTCAGGTGACAAGCCCTAAAATGAGGTAGCAATACCAGCTTTACAACCATAAACAAAGAGAGGTTGTGCAGCAAAACGACTGGATCAGATGTCAAATCCCAAAATAAAGGTTCATTTCCCACTGTGTAGCCGTAAGTGCTGGGAGACCTGCAACATGACCCAAAAGCAATTTAACGTGGTTATTTGGGAAAAAATTATCAAGTTATACAGAAATGGGTCAAAGTTTGCATGTAAAACTCACCTGACTCAGCTGCTTCTCATCTGTGTAAGAGCTTGATCCACTGTCCATCAATGCCGTGGGGAAGTTTTGCAAGATCTTCCTCTAGAGATACATTGGGATGAAGTAAGATTTCTCTCTGAGAGCAAGAAGGGAATAATGTGGTTAGTGATGGCATAGAGGAGAGAAACCACAGAGGCTGTAACAACCTGCTGCTTGCTGTGATGCAGACAGCAAACAGGCACATGGATTTACACAACCGATAGCCCTGGTCCTTCTGTCACTGTGCCTCTTGATGCACTTCTGAGAGTCTCTAGACAAACCTGTCAGTTCGACCTGTCTGTCTTCCTTATATCTTTTGCTTTGGCTTGTCTAGCCCTACTGAACTCTATTAAGACTTCAGTGGCTGCTGGATCAGGCCTTGGATTCTCTATAAAACAGTGTTATGCACCTAGGTTAAGCAGCTTCTATGGGGGAAGAAACAGATGCCAGGAGTATGACAGAATGGAGCTTTTGAAGAAAAAGTTGTGAAACAGACCTATTAGCAACCAGTACTTACAGGGCTGAAAGCCACCTTGATGGTGGGGGACAAGGACAGCACATAGGGTGACATCGACCATGTGCTGCACCGATTGTTGTTCATGGCTGGGCAAGGGAATCACATGCCAAATTCCTGTCTGTTTTTCAGCGTGTGATGTGTATCTTGATATAGTTGCTGTTGATTATTTGGAAATATTTACTTTACAAGACCTAGTGGTTGCTGTAGCTATTCTTAGGAGCAGGGTTTTGATGGTCACTGCTGCAAAACAATAGCCTCTGGAGAGTGTTACAAGAAATAAAATTAAACCAGTATATATTATTATAATTATTATTATTATTATTATTATTAGTATTATAGCAGTATTTAATTACTGAAAAGTAAATCAATCAGATTTAGGTATTTTCAGAATTAAAGTGGACCGTTCAGCTTTAATTTAACCCACTTTTGAACATGGTATATATTAATATTCATTATGCAATTGCCTTTTAGTTTTCCTGTAAGAACCACGGTTCAGTCTGAACACAGAATGGGTGGTGTTTATTTAAAAAGCTGCTATTCCATAGATTATTCTATTTCCCTTATTTTATCTGTGCAATTTTAATGTACTTTGATCAATAGGATGGATTACAGCTGCATTTACCTTACAAAAACTTGCCAGTTTTACCTGAAAGTGCTTTTTCATTTTGTTAAGGTATTTCTTGAATGTTTCTGTAATTAGGATGTGTGCAGAATGAGTAATTCTGCAAACCCCATAGAGGTGCACCATAAACACTAGTAATTGTCAAGTTTCTAATAACACCCATTAGGGTGCTGTCAACACCATATTAATCAATCAAGACCAAATTTTGCCAAGTTTTATTCCATCACTGTTGGATTAATGAAGCCTGAGTCATCACTAAACAGAACTTTTTAGTCGTTTGGTTTCTTTGAGCTATAATCTGACGTTAGGTGGTTTTCAGCCCAAGTCTTAGGCTACGCAGGCTTACATCCCAAAGTCTCAGTGCACTGGCTCTAGAAGCGTGTGCCCACTGCATGATGAGTGCAATGCAGAGATACTGCCTGGTAGCAAAAGGGTACCCATGTTGTCACAGCCAGGGTAAAGTCTGGTCTAGTTAAATGCTGAGTAACGGGATACATCAGCTTAGTGGGGTTGTGTGCTAACCTGATAGCTCTGCCTGTGATCCTGACTCAACTCACTTGAGTGTCCCTCCACGACATTGCCTGGTGGTAAATAACACGTGCCAGCTAACAACATGACTGGCAATCCCTGGAAGGAAGGCAGGGCTGAGCACTGACAAGATGCAATGGAAATACATGGCAGAGTTGTTCTCCAGGCCGTACTTTCATAATGTTTGTAGGCCATGGTAGACTGTGGTACCTTTCAAGTATGCAACTTTTGTTTTTCTTGCGAACTGAAGTAGGAGATGACTTTCAGAGTGAAAACAGAGCCATTCTCCTAGGCAAGAGAAAGAAAGGGTGAATACTGACTGCATGTAGGAAAGGTAAAACTTTTAAGTGTAGTCCAATACCTTAGGGAAATGCCTTTGATGCAAGAGATGCTGCATTTTGCAAATTATTTCCCTTCCCCTGCTTTATCATACAAGGTGACATTTCAGACTACACTTTCTGGGTTTCAAATTTTTGGGCAGTTATGAAAATTTTATACCCTTTTTTTATCTGCTGGAATAGAAAAAGGGTGAAAACCAAGTTAAAGAATACCTGAAGGGGTGCAAGATGAGTCAGGAATGCTCTGTATTTTGCTGGCAACCTGTGGAAGAATAGGAGCAGTTACTAAACAAGAGCTTCACCTTCTGACATTAAAATAAAATACATTGAAAAACTTCCCTGGTGCATAAAGCTGGAGTCAAAGTGCGACTTAGAGTCACTTAAGTTTTTCACCCAAAGGGAAATTTCAGCCCTGCTATCAAAATAGGCCTTTTGGAACAGAGATATATTAAAATATTTTATTCAAAATCAGGATGTTTGTGAATTTTGAATTTTTCCTTGCAAATTCCATAGAATTGTACCTCATTTTTATGTGGAAAAATGGAAAACTTGAAAAGACAACAGGAACATGGTGATTTAGAAAAAAATATCTACTGTACATAAATAGTTGCACTGTTTGTGAGAATTTGTGACAACACGTTCACCAAGAGCTGCTGGTACTTCACCACCATCAGGTCATTCTGATTCACAGGTAATTTACATTCCTCTCACAGTGCTTTTCAATGAACAGCTAACTCTGATCTATACTATAGTTAATTCTAATAAGCCAGATTTCAAAAGGTTTATCCATCTAGCTAAAACGAACTGCAGTAATCTTTGTGCACAAAGCACCCATGTAGGCTATTTGTCTTGGACTTGAGCGTTTGGCAAAAAGCCTGACTTAAGCCTTGAGCATGAGAGCTTAGTGAAAAATGCTGTCATTCCTGGGGTAGGGGTTGATGTCCAGGGCTGACCCCACCCTTTGTACTTAGCTCTGAGCTCCTTGCAACAGCAGAGAAACCACAACTTTTGTCATCTGGCAAACCTGTTGCTTGAAAAAGAAAATTACTTCAGTAAAATGCTTCAACAATTATAGTACATTTTAATTAGGAGTATATCATATAATCACAGCTCAATTTTTATTAGTATACAAAGTTTCCAAAAGAAACTCAAACCAAAATCCCAACCCAGTTTGGCTGCTCTCTTCAGAAGAGACCCTTCATAGCAGTGGTCTGTCCTCCTAAACCTGTGGAATATTGGTGAGTTTTGGCTACTGGAGCATACAGTGATTTGGTCATAAGCGAGCTGGGTTGGCAGCTAGAGATGGGCAAAAATGAACACTTCACTGCATCCCACTGTCACATCAGAATAAAAGAGGAAGGATTTAGACTGTCAAAGAGCAGCAGAATGGCAAAACAGGCAGCCTGAAGTAGCAGAACCTGTTCCCACTTCAGGGATGGGATAGTACTAACATACAGATGCAGTGGAGGAAACATTTAAAGCAGAGGAAAATGCCAAGCCTGGTGAGCTGTACCTGCTTCAGACAGTTATCTGATGAGTCTGCTTTTTTCTTGTATTTTGGCAAGACTTACTTAGCTTGTCTTGCCAGTAAATTCTCATCTAATTGAATTGACAAGCATGGACATTTTTAAATGAAAGTTTCCAATCTGCCACAAATTCAACTGGTTATATTTTATTGTAGTGTAGTGTCTGCCATATGAGTTAATATACTGAGTCACTTAGAGCTGCTGAAGAAGAAAGCTGATAAAATATCTTTGCACTTACAGAGAGTAGACCTGTGATCTTTTTAGGTCATTCTTTCTCGTACTGTGCTGGCTTTAAACCCCTTGTGTTTGGTTTGGCATGAATGTCTCCTTTCATTATGATTCTCATCCCTAATTCTTTCCTCAGCTTTAGGCAGTGAGTTCTTGTCTGCAAGTTCCTCCCATCCATTGCAGTGTCTCATTTGCTAATCATGAAGAACCAAGAGTGTGTGTTCAAATATGTCAATCCTACCAATTTTGAGAAGTCCCGATAGCTGCTGGTCAGCCTCAACTCCCATTAAATTTAACAACAGTGAAGGTTTCTCTGTGCTTCTGCAGTTGACAAGATGACGCTAGAAATTGGTAATTATAATTAGATAATTAAACATTAGGTATTATGAAGTATCTTGAAACTCCTCTATCTTTCCCTTCCTTCTCCCCCTTGTTGTTGAGACATTTGCAAAAAGCCTGATATTCTACAATTTCTATTATGTGTGAAATTGTAAATTTACCTTTTATGCTTCTATTTCCATATTTCTGAAGTGTGTGCTTTCAAAATGTGTGCCTATGTGAATACTAGTTATTAAGACTCCTTTTGGAGGGATTAGAGTCTATTATACCAGTGAATATAAAATACCAAGCAGTCTTCTGTATGGAAGGCACATCCAAAATCACAGAATATGCTGAGTTGGAAGGGACCCACAAGGATCATCGAGTCCAACTCCCGGCCCTGCACAGCACCATCCCCGAGTCACACTGTGTGCCCAAGAGCATTGTCCAAATGCTTCTGGAACTCTGTCAGGCTGGTGCTGTGACCACTTCCCTGGGGAGCCTATTCCAGTGCCCAATCACCCTCTGGGTAAAGAAACTTTTTCTAGTATCCAATATAAACCTCCCCTGACACAACTTCAGGCTGTTCCCTCAGGTCCTGCCACTGGTCACCACAGAGAAGAGATCAGCGCCTGCCCGCACTCTTCCCCTTATGAGGAAGTTTGTAACTGCAATGAGGTCTCCCCTCAGGCTCCTCCAGGCTGGACAGACCAAGTGACCTCAGCTGCTCCTCATAAAGCTTCCCCTCAAGGCCCTTCACCATCCTCACTGCCCTCCTTTGGATGCTCTCTAACAGCTTTATGTCTTTATTGTATTGTGGCACCCAAAACCGCCCCCAGCACTCAAAGTGAGGCTGCCCCAGTGCAGAGAAGAGGGGGACAATGCCCTCCCTTGCCCGGCTGGCGATGCTGTGCCTGATGCCCCCAGGACACAGGTGGCCCTCCTGGCTGCCAGGGCACCACTAGCCACATTCAAACTTTCCATCTACCAGGACCCCCTGGTCCCTTTCCACGGCACTCCTTTCCAGCATCTCGTTCCCCAGTCTGTCCATATACCCAGGGTTGCGCCATTCCGTGTGCAGAACCCACCACTTTTCCTTGTTGAACTTCATATGGTTGGTGATTGCCCAGTCCTGTAATTTGTCAAGGTCTTTCTGCAGGGCCTCCCTGCCTTCGAGAGAGACAACGACTCCTCCCAGTTTTGTATCATCTGTGAAGTTGCCCTTCCAATCCTGCGCCCAATATTAGATATTGCAAAGATTTCTGATTTGCTGGGAAATTACATCTGTGTATTTTGTGTATTTGCACACACGTGTATGGGAGCGTGTTTTGACAGAAAGTGTGCACACCTGGTGCATTAGTACCTGCAAACAGAGCTGCTGTATATACAGTTTTAGAACAGTTTGCCAAGTTTTACTCAACAGAACCATGATTTTTAAATGACAAATATTTGCTTGGAGGCTGACAACGTCTATGCCAAGATTCAATCCTAATTGCCCACTGCAATATATGAGCCATGAAAAATGAAATATATACTGAAAAGTAAGAAGGAAAAAAGTTAGCTTTTGCAGTTTTGCCAGGTGAGTACTTAAATAGTTGATTCTAAGCTTGCTACAGTAATTTACAATTACAATTACCTGCTACAATCTGTATATTGAATGATGCTATTTAGGAAAGAGTTTTATCTGATTGCAAGGAGCACTTAAAAAAGGCACTTTTACATATCGCACCATTTGGAGTTGTGACTGTCAGGATCTGATCCAAAGCCTCCTGAAGGCAATCGAAAGAGACCTGTTAACTTTAAGAACTTTGAATTGGACCTGAATGACAGCATAAGATAGATCTTTTTTCTCGTCTTAAAAGTAATGCAGACTCACCTTTTAAGTTTTGAAGGTTAAATTCTATCCGGATTATCATGAGCTAAGAGCTAAGGATCTTTCGTGTGCCATGAGCTATATAATATTAAACCTCTTCATAACATTAATTCCTCATTGGAAATTCTTCTGTTCTTCAGTGGTCACAGGAAGCTGAGTTAGAAACAGAGTCCCCAGTCATTCAGATTCTTTGCCTGTATACATATATTGTAGAAAAGTTCACTTCTTGTCTGAGTCACACCTATGCTCGGATAAAACAACCCTGTAATTGTATTGCTGTAATTGTATTGCTGTAATATTGCCCTAGTCTTCTACCCCATATGGCTCTTATCAGAATTTTTTTCCAAGATAGCAAAAATACAGAATGAGTCTCACTTGATTATACCATTGCACCACAATTATCTCCTTGCAGTACAGAAGGTACTGCCAATCACCCCTCTTGGTAGCAACATTTAAAGGTTAGGTTTGGAGCACTTAGAAACCAGGGACTGCATGTCCTCTCCCTGCCATAGCACCTGCAGTGAATTGATCATACTTGATTACAATATATGAAATCCCAGCCTGCAATACAGCAGTTATACTGCAAAGCTTGTATGTAATCAGAGGAAAAATCCATGTGTCTTGCTGTGTCACAGTAGGGTTGGAAGGTAGAACAGAAAATATGGGTAGTCTGGAGGCACAGAGGAAAGCTCAGAGGTTATGCTAAGCTGGGTGAGTGTCTTTTTCTGTATCTGTCCCAGCATAAATCCCTAGACAAGCCAATAGCTTAAACCTGTGCAATATCTTCCAAGAAAGGGAGCATCCAAGGAGAGGCATGATGTAAGGCAGCAATATACCACACCTGCAAAGGACACCCATGGTGATATGGTGAGGAGGAGGACCATGGTGAAATGGTTGTAGCATGTCAAATATATAAACCATGAGACAGCTCTGTGTTGCAGTGGTGTGGAGGTTTCCCCCCCTGGGGGGATGGGCCCTGGGGTGAAAGCACGGTTGGGACATACGGCGTTTCCCTGCTCCCTGATGCTCATGTACCCGAGTTCTGTTACCCCACTGGCCTTTGATGTACTCCCTGCCCTGAGAACTCTGGGTGTCCCAGGATTCTCCAGTCTGTGCTTGAGCCCCCAGCCATGCAGCAGGGAAAATAAAGATCTCTGAACATACATGCAAATATCATTCCCTGATTCTTTCCACGGACCAAAACTGTCTTCAGAAGGTTGCTGGAGAACCCCACAGGAACACAGTGGATACTTTGGTCCTGCTCAAAAAACAGTGAGAAGTTAACTGCTGCAACAGATTACCTTAAACCTTTTTAAAGACACCGGCAACATCTGCTTTCACAACAAAATCCCAGAAACCATTATTACCATTTCATCTCCAGGTTTATTCCTCTTCTTGACACCCTCCATACGGGCATTAGTCAGCAGCAGTGATGGCTCATTAGATTCATAGCATGTCCACAGCCAGGCTGTGAATCACGTGTGCAGCAGGTGTAATGTGCCCTAGATGTTGGAGTAATTGCTCAAGAGCTGCGGAGGTGAGCCAGACATACGACGGGGTATTTGGTCCTGCGTGCCATGAGATACAACTCTTAACAGGCTGATCGATGTTAGAAACTGCTGAAAGTCTCAGTATTCAGAAAGTTCAGAGGGAGTTTCCTCAAATATGCCTCTGGAGATAGACACATCTCAATTCAGCTTCAGGCCAATGAGTGCCTACCTGCGTCACCTCATATTATATTTCCACTCTTCTCCCTCTTAGCATCCTTTTCTTGTACCTAGGCAGCTACAAAGCTCAGGTAAAGCAACTATTTCGCTAGCTGAAAAATTGCAGTAATAATAAAATCTCTCATTTGATTTTCATTCTTTTCTCTAAATATGTGCCAGAATCTTACTGTATGACGAACCTGTGCAAAGACTTTGGTGAAAATCAGTAATTTTTCAATTTTATATAAGATCCTCCATAATGATAATGGCTACACAATGAATACAAAATGCATACATTTTAATCCTAATTCTTGTCTTTTGAAGTTTTTCTCACTGAATTTCTGATATGATGAAACTCCTGTGCTAACTCTAGAAAAATATGTGTCAGATTAAAAACAATTAAATGTGAATTTAAGCCATATTAAAAAAAGCTAAGTTATGTATGTAAACATATACAATATTGTTAATTTCCGTTTGTCCTTATTTAGAAGTTATTCCTTGACTGTAAAGCAAAATGCAGACAGTCATACAAAACCCAGTCCAGTAAGTTGCAGAATGAATCCTTCATTATTCTGGGAGTTGGTGTTCATAGGAACTGAAGCTGGCAAACATCTCTCAAGACAAGCTCCTTGTTTTCCACCTTCTGTCCCACACAATCTGTAGCGTGGTAAAAGACATCTGAATCACAAAACAGAAGAATGCATGTAAAGGTGGAACCACTAATTGAGAGTCCTATATCACCTGCAACCCAGCTTTGTATCTTGCTAAATGTCAAAGGGCAGAAGATCTGCAATCTTTTCTGCAAACAGTTGCTGGTTGACACAGAAAGAGCTCAGGTGCAGTTAATAAAGTTTGCTCTGAACCCGCACTTTCTGAGAACCTTACATAAATACCGTATATCTACTTCATCCTGTCAAAAGCTTTGTCAATGTCAGACTGCACAGGCGAGTGCCAAAATATGTAACTAGTTTTACAAATGAATAAGGTTAACAGGTATCTCCCTGCAGAGCAACAATTTCTCTTTTATGAACCCCACTTGAACAGGCGACTGCTGCCTGGACATAGAGTTTTCAGCCTGCAGCCAACATTTAAGCAGTAATCCAAAGTGACAGTTTTATGACAGATCTGAGTAACTCAGGATCTTTTTCTTCTTTCTTAAGTGAGATCCACGTACAGGCAATTTACAGATGCTGAACAAAGGAAGGACTCTCCTCAAAGAGCAGTGAGGTATAAAGAAATGACCAATCCTTCCAAACGTTAAAGAGATTTAAATCAGAATACCATTTCCAGGTTAACACTTCTGATCTTTAAAGTGCTAGCATAAAAAAATGTGTTAATGACAATTGACAAAGTTACCCTTCTGGGCAGCTAATGACATCTTAACTCACAGAGCTAGTATCTCTCTACATTTCACTCTGCAATCCCTTGCAGATCGCCGTTAAAGGGATACATATGTTGTTACTATGTTCGGGTCAAGCTCTCCTACTATTAAATACAAAAGCAATTTTTAAAGCAGTGATATGGCTGACATAGAAACCCATAAAACCATAAGAGTTCCCAGTTAAATCTACAACTGGCCCCTCTGCTCAGCTCTGTTGTGTCTAAACATTTCAGTCCATGGGGACCTATAAAAGAAACTCTGCACAGTAGATGATATTACACGATCCGTGTGGTCATTTGCAAATGCTGTAGTACATAAAACGCACCAAGGAGTTCTGAGGTTTTTGTATTAGTATCTTGTTTGGTTTGGTTTTCTCAGTTGCACAGTAATGGATCTCCATAGATTGGATTTTTATTAGATTACTATGCTGTCCTTTTAAGGAGGTGGTCCTCTCTAGAGACTGTGGCAAAACACATTATAGAAGATAGTCTAGCCCAAGCATCTTCAGGGATCAGACTGGAAGAGAAGGACAAAGTCCTCATTTAATTCTACATCCTTAGAACACTTTAGCTAGGTCTTTGTCAGCTAAACTAAGGATTCCCAGTTGTGGCAAAAATCTCACTTACAGACTTCTCTAGAATTCTTAAGCAAAACAAAATGTAAAAGTGCATGGTGTTTGTAACAATTTATCTGCAAATCTATGAATAAAGCTGATTGCAAGTGCTCACTTATACATTTCCCTGTGGATTTTTTTTTTCCTAAATGGAAATTAGTGTCTGCTTTCCTGGAAAAAAAAAAAAATCAGTATGTTTGAGAACCCTAGGTCTCAAATTAACATTTAAAGTATTTTAGTAGTTGTACCTTTTGTTTTCCTTTTGATCAAATATACAGTTGTTTTCACTAGAGAAGAAACTACAGCAAGTACTAGGTTGTGCAAGTTAACAACTATTACTGTGGAGTTGCACAGCTCCCACTAAAGCCGGTGCCCTGAAGAATTTCCATAGGAGCATTTCAGGTATGAAAACAATGCTTAAGTAACCCTGCTTGCAGAGCTAAGAGAAAGTGGTTTTCTACAGCTACACACCAACAGAGAATTGCTCTTCTACCTATTAACTTGTTTTTTCAGATGGAGCCAAAGGCCTATGCACTCCTTGCCTCATGCTGATGGCTTTTCTTTCTGTGCCTACAGCCAAAGTTCAGCAGTCCTACAGAGGTAATACAGTGTTGCTTTTTAACTTGTCCTTTTATTTCTGTGATCACAAACATTTTTATTATGCTATAGCAATGCCTGTATTTAAGCATGTAATAGGTATATAATGTTCTCTAGAACAAAAGATTTGAAGCCATATAATGGCATTGCACAGTATGCAGCTCTCACGTTGTTACTCAGATTTGCCATCTAGAAGGTTTTTGTTCCCCGCTCTCTCTGATTCACCCCTTGTGGCACAACAGTAAAGAGGCTTTGAGTACAGTGTGGGGAATAGGCAGCCTGGTAGACAAGCAGGGGTCTTTTCCTCCTCAAATACCTTTCAGCATGACACAAATGTCAGCTTTGTATTATCCCTGTAAAGGTTTCACAGCCCCTGGTTGCAGGTGCGGGAGGAACGTGCCCCAGGACAGAGAAGAGGGTGGAGCAGAGCCCTGTGCACACCGGGGGCTGCATCTGGGGACACACTGCAGAGCTGAGCTTCACCACAGCTCTCCCCCATCCCAGCACTGCTTTGTACACCCTTCCCTGCCACCACACATGCTGACAGGCAATAGCTGATGGTGCAAAACCCACAGATGGCTTTTCTCTGGTTTTTACAACTCTCAGAGATGTATAAGCAGCATGAAAAAGACTTTACCAGTCAATTACTACTGTTAGTGTTGGGGTGCATCAGATTATGTACTTTAACTTCCATAGCAAATTTGTTGTGTCTGGTTACAATCGCTTAGATGGATACAAAGCTTTTGTGTGGAGCCACATAGGAAAACTGTGAGGTATTGGAACTTTTTCTCATTCAACCGTTCCAGTGGGAAGAGCTATAGCAGAAGCTCACATCTCAGTTTGTTAATTGTTTCCATTAACTCTTTGTACACTAGTGCAAGCTAAACAATTAAGATAAAGGAAGTGAATCTCTATGAAATAAGATGTTGAAGAATTTTTTTGGTGTGCTTCTTTTAAGTTTTAAAGTATTACGGCAGTTTTTGCTGTGCATTTTTGAAAACCACATCTTTTAAATTAAAACATATGATTAATTTATGGTAGTGAGCAATACTAGAATGATAATATGCTTTGATTATTTAATAAAAGTGCTTGGGTTTTTTTTGTTTCTATTGCTGAAGTTATCCAAATTTTCTACATATTTTGTTTAATATAAATCTGAGAAAAAATCTGTAAAAGTTTTCTTTATTTAGCAATGGAGAGCACTCACTGTAGCTTCTCATGACTGGTGAACTTTTCAAACCCTGCTCCTGCGTGTAAATCTTATTGATGCTATTAAGTGCTTGTAGAATGGAGTTCTAGGAGCAGGGACATTAAGAACAGCAACATGATCAGCTGTTAGCAAATATTTTCCCTTAATGATGACCACTAAACGAAGCTGATATTATTTAATCATGAGCTTAAATTAGTAGTGATTGATGATGCTGTTCTGAAAATGAGAAATGGAAACGAGGCAGATCACTAGAAATAGTTGAGAGAGTTTGGTGGCTGCATTTGGTTAAAAAAACCTGTCTTTTGAAATTTGGTCTGAGCAATGAAACTATATAAATATAGGTTCAATTCTTCATTAGTATACAGATTTAACTCAGTCCATATCATAGTGTCTTTGCAGCTCATTATTCAGTAGATAGGAAGACTTGATATCAGTGTTAAAATCTGAGATTTTTGTTCCTTTTGAAAGGACAGTTTTCACAAAGAAGGATCATATTTATTAAAAACACAGTACTAAATGGATTTTAAAATAAAATGTTCTATCATGTCTTTCATATTTTAAAAAAGACAAAAATAGAGTTTCAGTGTTAGTTGTAAATGTGGCAAATCCAATCCTGCAATGTATTCAAATCTGTACGTTTCATAAAGGCTACTTAGGGACAAGATAGTTTTAGATCTAAGAAACATGTAAAAAATGACTCATTGTTAATAGGGTGAGCTCTTTGCATTTGGATTAGGGTTAACTGACAGTATCCAGTCACCTTTTATTCTCACATATTCCACCCAAGGAATGCTTTGTGCTGGTCTGAAAAAGAGAGAATTAGGTGTTCCATTTATACTATTGATCTTAATAACCTCATCTCATAAATACCTACTTTATGACATCAATAAAAAGAGAATAGCAGCAACTCCTAACAATAGAAATTGTTACTTTGTAATTCAAGTATTTCATTGAGCATCTCAAAGAGACTCGATAGTGGTGCAATAGTGATATTTTATTACCAGTTTTTAAATATGTGCACAGAGAGACCATATTTTTTAAACAAGAGAAGATTCTAATTAATTGAGCGCACTATAGTTCCTAGATCCCACAGTTATCAGAGTTCTTCTCTTTCATCTCTTATCCTCCTCCTGTTCTTCATCTCACACATTAAAAGGAGCATATCCCTTTAAGGGCGTTGGTGGGTGTAAGACTAATTTTTCACTGGAATGACTTGGATGAAATGAAACAGAGATCATTTTATATGGCAGTCTTACCCTGCATTAGCTGCAGATGGAAGTTATCTGGTCCAAGGGAACAAAAGGTGTTCCAGAGGGATAGACTTACTCTCACCTTCCAGAGACACCTTTCTGCAGCTGGGCCACGCCGGGACTGACCCTGGAGCTTTCATCCACCAAAAAGCCACCAGCAGGAGGAAGTGAACATGGCACTGCTGGTCTCTCTCAAAAGCCTTGATACTTTTAGCTTCCACCCAAAGCAGAAGAAGGAAATAAGCAATCATAAATCATCCAAAGGAAGAAGAACCAGCATCTGGGACAGAAGGCTGCAGGCTCATTATGCAGCCAGTGTCCGCATTGCTGCACCTGAGAAGGGACAACATTTTTAGCACATCTGGTGGAATAGCAGCCTCAGATCAGACCCAGATGTTCCACAGATTACAACACAGACAAGACATTGCTAACTACCTGAGGAATAAATGTGAAACACTGCCTCTTCATGATCTTTTAAAAAAGATATTTGTCTTACATTACACATTGATTTATCTGTATTTTTATATATAGCATTATTATAGCACATTCTTCCTGGTGAGTCCCAGTGGTGTCCTCCCTAAAGACTCGATGTTTTTTATATCCTTTCAGAAAGTTTTTATGTTTCCCATTGGCCTCCTCAGTCCCCATAGAGGTTCGTCAGTTAACAGAATGAAGTAGAATAGAATAATTCCAATTGGAAAGGACCTACAAGGACCATTTAGTCTAACTTCTTGACCACTTCAGGGCGGACCAAAAGTTAAATCATCTTATTAAAAGCATTGTCCAAATGCCTCTTAAAACTGGAGACATTAAATATTTGAACATTTGAAGATTATCCAAAAGCCCAGGAGTGTCTAATCCCTTTTGCAGTATTTTACCCATTAGAACTTGTCTTATTTCACAGGGCAATTTATCTTATAGTTCTTTTTCCTGTGAAGAGCTAAAGAGAAAATGCAAGTCTGTAAGACCTAGAAATATTATCCTTTTAAAATATTTTTCTTTTGTTCAAAATGACAGAACAATGCTGTGGCCCAGAGGGGGAAAACAAAGTCAAATTCTCAGCATTGAACTACTTTATCCAATGTAAGTCATTTCTCCCAGACCTAGGAGTCTGTTGTTTTAACTGCCTTTGGACCTTGGAACAGACCTGTGTATTGGTAGCTTTAAAGTGTGAAGCCCCTAAATTTGAGTCTTTGCTTCTCCAAATTCTACCACTATGATATGTCAGCAATTAATCCAGCTATCTTATTCAATGGAAATAGCCCTAAGTTTTTGTCTGTTTTGAGAATATTGTAATTATTAACAATTGGACTAAAAACATTTTATTTCCAGACCTTTATAAGAAATTGCTCACATTTCTATTTCTCTAGCTCTGTGAAACCACTGAGTGCATGAGATGTAATGATGTCACTACCCAACAACATCACCCTATTTTTCCTACAGCAGTGATTTAAACATATTTTATTAAGGTATCCTGGTACCTGGATATGTACCTCAAAATTTCCTTAAAACACGTTTCTAACTGAAAAACCTTGCATGGCATATTAACAACTCTCCAACAGGAAATTCAAGAGAACCTAGCACTGAGTTCTCAAGTACTCAGCACCTTCAATGAGTGCCAGATTTATAATAATAATCAGAATTCCTAATGAAGCACAGATTTTCAGAAGGGCTTGGTTCCTGTTTGTGTCCCAAAATAAGCTCAATGTGTTGTAGATGGAGCTCTCGGAAAGTCTGTCCATGGTTTTGGGTGCTACTTGTTTGCAAGCTGCCTCCCAAGCACTCTTAAAATTGGTGCTGGATGGTTTTAATAGGCCAGAAGAGGTTTGTGAGCTCGATAGCTCTTTAGATCTGCAAATAAATACAAATGGAGATAATTTGTTTTTAACCTGCGGAATGCTTAATGAATCAAATCATTTCCTTTCAGGCATGATAGCAGGACTGAAAGATATAATCATTTGGTGTTTTATGGCCTTCAATTCTCCCGTTAGATGTCTGTCACAGGCCTGGTATTGAACAATGAACTACTTCCTATTTTATCTTCCTGTAAAAGGCAAAAATCCAGCAGTACACTCTGAAGGAGAGATCCCTTTGGGATGAACATTCACTTTAAGAAATATTTCTATTTGCAAATGTGTATCATGATTGCTCTTTGAAGACATGGCCCACTGAGAAGAATCAAACAAAAATGTCTTGGCATTTGTCCTAAGTTTCTAGGAGTTGAATTCATCTGGGAGATGATAGTAGGAAACAGAGAAGCTGTTTATTATTTTTTGCTTTGACATAAAGGTACTGAATCATCAAGACATTTAACTACATGCCTAACTTATATCCTGTGTCCTCCTTTTTAGGTCAGTGGGCTTACTTCCACATTTTGAAAGTAAGATTGTCTATAAATACCTTATTTTCACACACCTAGTAAGTAAAAAGTTACCTATCTGACCTTAGCTGGTGATTTGCAGAGATAAAACAGTCTGATTAGTGTCCCTGCATCGTCAATGAGAATAATGTGAAAATGAGACAAAAACTTGAGATGCTGAGGAAAGAACCACAGAGAACTAGTTGGTACCAAAAAACAACCAATGCAGTTTCTACTTTTCCACTGCTTTCTGAAGTAAGTATGAGCTGTGCCTTTTTTTTTTTTTTTTGGTGGAAAGATCATGGATCTTTTCACTAGTAATTCAGAGCATGGATTATTCTTCTGGGAGTAAGCACCTAGTGACAGTGGCTTGTATGGCAACTTCTGCCATGAGGACCCTACAACTCAACATGTCTTCCACGTATCTTTTGACTGAAAGCAGCTGGGTTTAGTGCAGAACCCACTCCGGTAGCCCTGTGGGTAGCAAAAGGATTAACACCTAATAGTTCACTCTTTTAAACTTCATCATCAACCTTGGTACAATCTGTAATTCAGTAGTCAACAAGAATAATATAGGGGCAGCAAAATCAGAAGTTTATTTTGTTTGAGTCTGCCTATAAAGATTGATGCTGTGATGATAAAACTCCAAATACTTCTTTTTTAATAGTTTCAACATGATTGAATTGGTCTTAAATACTTCAAAATAATAAATATCTCTTAAATATCTCAAAATAATTGCTTAAAGTGTTAGTTTTTTCTGAGCGATGGTTACTTAGAGGAAGATCAGTAATGTTATTTTCTAACTCTAATAGGAACTCTTCCTCTGCAAAAACTCATTTGCTTATTCATATTATAATTCTGCTAAAATCAGAGAACGCCTGATCCCACAGGATACAGCATATGAAAGATTTATATTTGTATAAATATATTTTTGGAGAAGAGAACAGGCCTTTCTCAGGTATATAAAGCTCTTTATATTGTTATTTTAAGCAATGATTGTCTGTTTGCCTCTGTACTTTTCCATCCATTTATTGGCTATATGGCATACTTTCCATAACATCCAATGATTTCTACTTAAATCAATAGGTTGGATAAAGTTTTTAGTAAGCTTCCTAAAAACACTGTTCTGATTTTTTTAGAAAAAAAGATTTCATGGGCCAAACCTTCTAATTTTTTTTTTTTTAAATATAACAAGTTATTCTTTTATTATTGTATCATGGGTTCCTTGGTATATTTGATTTCTGAGCAAGCATTGTCCTCCTGCCTTGCTGACCAACCTTAGCAGGATGTGGAGTACTTTCAACAATAATGAAGACATTCAGCACCTGGCAGCAAACGTCCAGCATTTCACCGGCTGCTATCCCTTGTTAAACCCAGAAAACTGCCCTATAAATTAAGACTGAAAAGCCATTCTTCCAGACTGACAATCAATCAATGCATGTGTTGTCAAAATGAACAGGAGGATGTGATTCTTGAAAGCACACAGACTCTGTCCAGAATAATTGAAAATTCCATAGTAAAAATCTATATCCATAATTCACTTATATGTGAAACTCTTCCACATTTGTGATCTTATCTGTGATTTTTCAGTAGGGTCTAAGGAATTAACATCTCACTTTACAGCAGTATTCACCAAGAATGAAGCACCTGGTTCCTTCAGACACTTTTTAATATTAATTTTTAGGAACTATCCAAAACCTGTGTGAAGCCATGGTATCATTCCCACTGGTTTCCATAGGCTTTCCTTCAAGCCCTTTTTCCACAGCTGAGTGCTATTTCCTGTTTGTAAGATTTCTCATTATTGTATTAGATTTCCAGTTGGAAGCAGTTGTCACTGAAGTATCTATTCTTTCAAAAGACAACATGGGGAGATGTTTAGTGGCTTACAAAGATGTGTCCCTGGTATCGGGCCAGAGCCTCAGCTGATACAATCAGTGTAGTTTCATTCTAGTCAGCACAACTGTGGTGATTACAACACCAAGGACTTGGCTTTCAGGATTTTTTCCTCTCCAGATCATATTTATTCCCCTAAATTGAAAGCAAACGGAGATTTTCTCCTTTAAATAGAAAACTCATAGATCTCATCAATCGAAACTCAGCAAGGGAGAGAAAGGGATGAAGGGATGTCCTACTGAAATACTCTCATAGTTGGCAAGATGTTTTCAGCAAGGAAACAGAGAAATCCCCTCAGCTCTCCTCCATCACCCCTGCCTCTAACAGCAGTGGAAAATGTCCTGGAGAAGGCAAAGACATTCCTCAGCTCATAGAAGGTAGTTTTGTTTCCCTGCTGGATGAATTTCTGTAGAAATTAAAATTGTGCCCCTTAGTTGTCCATCCTGAAAAAAAAAAGGCTTCTTTGATGTGCAATTGGATCCTATTCTGTCTGGGACCCTGATGTTCTTGTTGAAAGGGGATAAAACCTCTGGGGAGCATGGCAGCAGAAACTGTTCCAGAAGCAGAGTCAACACACCTATTCTGCCTTGCTGCTGCTTTTTTCCAGCAACAGCAGGGTCATTCACTGCTCAAATGTCTGATAACTCTGGATATAACAAAAGCTTTAGTTTCCTTGGGAGTCCAAATAGCCAAGTATGTGGCTGCATGTGCTGTTCTTACTCATAAATGCAAATGCTAACCTATAAATCTTTCCTTTTACAGTACTGTAATAACATTCTATCTATTTAGCCTAGTACAATACAATCACAATAGCTTTTTCATTGTGCTGCATTCATATTAGACTACTATAATGAGATGCTACCACAATACCATGAAATAAAACGATGTTCTTGACGTATTTCCAAAACATTTGAACACTGTTTCCAAATCGACCTTGTGAATAAATTAAATAATAGCTTGCAAAAACGTCCTCTAGCATTTTCAGAATGTATGCAAATGCAAGCTTGAATGTTTACATGTTTCTTACAGTGTCTGGGATTATACAGCGTATCTGTGCGCATGAGTGTTGTCTCTGGGTGTATTTGTCATTTGTGCTCAGTGGCTTGCACAGAATTCTAGCATGATTTGCCCTTCAAGTTGTCCAATTCTTCCTCCTCTCCCTGATGACCTGCATATTAAACTTCTCTTCTGTAAGACTTCAGATTTCAGTGGCCCTTTCCATTTGTCATATGCATTATTGTCACTCAGAAACCTTTCAGTGCTGTTTCTTCAGTACCTGCCCTGACATAGTTCTCCTCTGAACTATTCTGTGTCTTTCACTGCAGATTTCTGAAGATACCTTCTTCAAAGGGTCTATATACATATATATAAAATTACATATACATATACAGACTTAGGAGTCCCACATTGGTGGTTCAGAATAGTGGGGGGAGACTGAAAATTGGAATCAAATCCAAGGGACTCATTTTCCTGCAAGATACTTTGGTAATTATGTTTTGTTTTGCTTTGTTTTGTTGTTTTAAATTAATTTTAATGCCAAGTTCACATCTGATTGAAAGAGCAAAGTTTTGTTTATCTGGGATTGATTATTTGCAGGTTCCCAGTAGCTAATCTTCTGTTATTGGTAGACCCATAAATATATTCTCCTGGAGATGTGCCCTTCTCTCCTTTAGAAATTGCCCAACCATGACATGCTGTAGAGTGAAAAGGAGCTTGATTTCTACCATCATCTTTCCCATATCTGTAGATCTCATTTACAGATGATCAGAGATGCACAGATCGTGTGCTCTAAGGTGTGGTATAGACTTGTGATTAATAAAGTCTGAGGGGGCACTATGACAATAGTGTCTGTTATCCTATGTAACATGGACTGAAGAATTTCATCCAGCTATTTATGCTTCTAACACATAACCTTTGGCTGAGCTGCACCATCGTTTTTTAGAAGATATCTCCTGATTGCAATAATTTCTGTTTCAAAAGTGAATCCCTCTAAATGGAAGAGTCTCATAGAATGGCTCAAAAGACTTCCATTGATACACTAGCACATCTCTTTTCAATACTTCCATTGAAGCATCTAATACAAACCTCAGTGATTTATCTTTAGTGACTTTATTGTGCCTCACAAAGCTAGTTTAAAGCAATGGATTGTGAATTTCAACCAGTGTGTTCTTTTACACCATAAAAATCCACTGCAGACAGAGACCCAGTTGTCTTTCCCCAGGACACACTAGCATCATTTCTCTGAGTAGCTGTTGGCAGGCAATAACAGGTGGGTTGCTTCTAAATGCTCCTCTTGATAGATGCTATTTTACTTGACCTTTCTGAAGAGGAAATGGTGCATATGTTTATGAGAAACACTCTGACACTGTTTCATGGGAGAACGTGCATTGTTTGTACAATGACAATGGGAAATTTTCCACTAAGCACTTTGCCAAAAAGTAATTATTATGGTTGGCTGTATGACTCGTTAGCCTATTTTTCCAATCCCGTGGAAATTTTCGTCTTCCTGGTGGTTACATCCAGTGCAGAAACTGAAAAAATCTTGTATCATTTTAGACAGTTTACTCTCTGAAACATGTAATAATACACAACTAAGGAAGTATTCACAGCACATGTATTTAAAGGTGAAAAAAACCCAAACCCTGAAAAAAGGAGTCATGTGATTAAGGCAAAATTGGGTGGTTTTGTGTTCTTTCCGTACACTTGCATTTTACACAAAATGAAATCAGCTGGTGGATGCCTGTCCTGTCTTCTCTCCTACCAGAGATGCAACTGGGATCTATTGGTATGAATGCAGAACTGAAATCTGGAAACCTACAGTAAATTGCTGATTTATGTTATGACCCTGTGTAAATCACTTGTCTGCTCTTCCTCATTTGTATGGGAAGAATGCTTAAAACTTAGAGAACAAATAAAATCAGTGGGATGAAGGCACTATGTATACCTTTATTCTTATTGTTTATAATAATACTGAGGAAATTCTATGGGATTTGGTTCACCTATTATATTTGGAAAAGTGAGTAGCAAGCTACTTTGTTTGCAGCAAATGTACCTGCCTGACTGGAACGCTGTTAAAAATTATCTGCTCTTGGAATGTCATCCTTGAGTCCAGTCACAACAATTGGCTTTCTTGGACACCTGCTGTCTTTTTCTTCTCCTCCCTGCAGTTTCTGCTTGGGATCCATACAATCCAGAGACAAGTCCCTGTTTTTCCTCTGTTTAGCAATTTGTCACGTGCCAATGCATTAATTACAGAAACAATGGACAGTAAGATTAGATTGATTGTATCGTGGTGAGAAGTGCAGGGTGGAGAACACCGGCGCTGTGTCTGCAGCAACAGTAGAGGAGAGACTGTAAGAACTGATCCAGCAGCAACATAGAAATGTAGCAGAGGCGAGAAGACAAAAAGACATCAGTCCTGCTACTTGGTCCTTGAAGTACGGTGGACCACTGCATGCAAGCAAACCACCCAGGATACCAGTGACTCTTGGGTCAACTGCACTGGGCCACCACACACATGAAAAGTGAAGAGAGGGGCTCCCAGCAGGGAATAGAGGTGATAATGTATGATATATGGGTTGACAGTGCCAAAGGCAGTCATGGTGTGGGCAGCGATTCTGCTCAGTTACTGCTCCCTGGCTTGCAACAAGGAAGATTCATTCCCTGAAAAAAGGGAGCACTAGTGCAAGAGCTTGCTGTCCAGTAAATGCATTCTTGAATGAGTGCCTGTACACCTAAAGAAACAGAGAGCAGCAATTAGCCCCACATGCTCCAGACCATTTTATCATGTGCACCAGAACTTCTTTCTCCCAGTAAAATCTCTTCGCCAGAATTTCTCCTCAGGCAGGGACAATACTATTTTTTCATAAAAACAGTCAGGCCTCTGATTTCTGCTTACCCTGCAGACCCTGATCTGAGATTAATGTAGACTGTAAGATTCTTTTCAAAGAGCTGGCTTCCCATTTGAAGAAATTATGCCCCCTTATCATTGATCTAGACCAGATTGATTTTATTAAAAACAGAAGTTACTCCCACGGCATGTGGCGATTATTTAACACTATGCATTTTTCCTGTAAATACCATGAAGAGCTGTTAGCCATCAGTCTGCACATGAAAAATGCTGGAGATCCTGAAAAAAAATAAAAAAGCTGGTTTTAATGTAATATCTTGAAGTCCTCTAAGTTTGAGAGGATTTTTATATAATAGTTGAAAGAAAACCTATACAATCTCTCTTCTTCCTCCATGTATACTAACATTTATTCGCATTACAGTAGCATCTGGCAATCCCAACTGACTTCAGCACCCCAGCGAGCTAGACATGGCACTCATATAATAAAAGACAGTCCTGGGCTCAAAGAATGTAAGAGCAAATCTTTGCTCAGTGAAGCTAATGGCAAAACTCCCATAAATCAGTGGGGCTGGGATTCAAACTTACAGCCAAATTAGAGAAGACAGACAAAAAAGGTGGACGGGAAAAACCGAGACCTGCAGAGATCTGAATCTGAGACCTGCACTGAATCATCTATATCAAAACATAACTGTAACAGAAGAGCAACCATTCCTCAGCAGAAGAACAACCTTTCAAGTATACTGTCTCTAGCAGGGGCAGTAATGAAAGCGTAGGAAAGCATAGGGAAAAAGCAACTATTGAAGAGATCTTTCCTTGGTACGTCCTTTCAGTTTCTGTACTGAGATTTGATGCTGTTTGAAAACCCTCAGGTCATTCAGACCATGATGTTTAAAGTAAAGTCTCTCTGCATGAGTCAAGACCTCTCTGGACCCGTAATACACCTCTGTCCTCAGCACCTTCCGTAGGGGAACTTTGGCTCCCACACTGAGATGCTGAGCTTAAATGTGCACAAGGTCAGATGGGAATTGGTGAAGTAGGCTGGAACTGAACTGCTTGCATTGTAGGAATAATTTTTTCCCTTCATCACAAAGGCATCCTTTCTTTCATCTCAGTTTCCAAAGCAATACTAGCAAATAAGATCCAGCTCTGTTACATCCTTTTAATGGTAGAACCTCCTGAATGGGTTGAAAGATTCAATGCTTTCAATTCCCCAGCACATCTCACATCAACACTTGTTTGTAGGTGGGTCTGGGCAACCAGGAATTAACCATTTTGTTCCAGATAAAAATAATGTTATCAAACTATTTGCAACAACACTTTTTGACATTAGCATTATCTTCTTTCCAGCCTTCTAAATACCTAATGAGTTTAATTTCATGGAACCCTGTCTCATTGTAGAGCCGACTATCACAGGACATTTTCTTTCCTCCTGCACGCAATTCTGGTTTTACACTATCACATGCCACTCTTATTGATTTTAGCTACATGTGTAGGCTACATTGCACTAGAAACTACAAACAAATGGGAAAAGATGGGTATGGCACAGGAAGCCAAATATGAAACAACAGATTCACACAGCAGGCTGGTGATAGTGCCTGGAGTAATATAAGTATCTCTGAGTTATAATCCAGTATTTTATCCACAAGATACTATTTCACTTTGTCTTGGTCTTCTCTGCTTTTCTTGGTCTTTCACTGAGTGAAAAAAGTGAAAGAGATGACTCTTATTGAGATGGAGATACCACTTTGTGTAGTGTTTGTTATCCAATGTGTTCCAGCTGGGTTACATTAACGATAGAATATTAGAATCATAGAATGGTTTAGGTTAGAAAGGGCCTTAATTATCACTTAACTCCAACTCCTCTGCCATGGACTAGGACAACTTTCACTAGACCAGGTTGCTCAGAGCACCATCCAGCCTGGCCCTGAACATTTCCAGGGATGGGGCATTCACAACTTCACTTCCAGTGCCTTACCACCCTTGCAGTAAAGAATTTCTTCCTAATATCTTAACTAAACCTACTCTCTTTCAATTTGAAGCCATTCCCCCCTGTTCTGTCACTACATTCCCCCGTAAAAAGTTTCTCTCCATTGTTCTTTTAGGCTCTGGTCAGGCACTAGAAGCCCACAATCAGGCCACCCCAAAGGCTTCTCTTGTTCCAATTCCCTTAAGCACAATGATTATGTTATAAATAGATCAGGATTTACCAAGATCTAGAGCTTTCTCTTTGAAGCCCAAAGAGAAGAGATTAGGTATCAGTTTTGATATTTTAGGATTGTTATCTTCTGTCTTTTGTGAAATTATTTACTTTACATATATGCATAATTTGAAGCCATTTGACCAGACCCAGAAAGGTGGGCTAATCTTCACGATCATCTGTATATGAATATTCTTAAGATCTATGTCTTGCCAGTTGTCTAGTAACCACATATCCTTTAAACTATCCAGTCCCCTTTTTATTTGCCTTGTTAAAAGGCCTTGTTGTCTCTTGAATCAAAACAAGTGACGCCGCGCGGGTGCGAGTCCCGATCCCTGGCAGTGCCCTCGGGCAGAGCGGGCGCAGTGTCCTTCCCTCAGACAGCCCTCTGCGAGAGAAGCGTCTCTGGAGGGGCAGGTGCGCAGGCTGTTGGCGCTGTGCTGGCTCCTCGCTGGAGGAAGCGTGCCAGGGAGCTGCTGTCGCATTGCTTGGTGTCACCTAGAGGCAAAGGAATAAAGAGAGGGGCCACTGGTGTGGGTCCCAGGAACGTTTCATTTCTGATGGTTCCAAGGACCAAATGGCACAGGAGAAGGGTTTGCAAAGGCTTTTAAAGGGAGGTGAACACATCTGAGGGTCCAATAAGGCATAGGCAAAGGGGCGGATACAACAAGGGGACAACCAATGAGGAAAACACAGAGGCAGGAGCCATAACAGGGAACCAATGAACAATGGAGCTTAACAGAATTCTCTAGAAAGAGGGGAATGGAATAGCTCAGGGTGCCACCCAGTGGGTTGTGGCTTCCACTTCAGTGCCGCCCATAGAACCGCCCTCAAACCCATCCTCAAGGGCAGGGAAATCCACCCACTGGATGGCCAGAGCCTGATTGCCATTCCTTGGCCACAGCCCAGCGGTGGGCTGAGCCACCACAACAAACAAGTACCCAAGCATGGAGATTTTCCAGCTGCAGGAAAAGGCTCTTATCCACAGAGCTGGCATTGTTTTACCATGCCACACATAAAATGATATCATATATATATACACACATATATATAGATACATACATATATAGCTATATAGCTATATAGCTAGAGGTATAGATATATAGATATAATAAATGAGACCTATAGATTTATGGGGGATATAGGCTAATGTCACACAGAGCACTTGGTACTCTATTTTTATATGACTGAGTTTGCTGGTATTTCCATTGAATGACCCATCCTATTTAGCCGTATGACACTTAATAATCTCACTGCTTGGAATAATGTACGAAGATTCTGTTAACGGTAGAGCAGTCCCACATTGTAAGTTTGAGACAGCTCATTTGCTCACAATCCCTGCAGCACACTTCCATCCAGACATTGCCCATTACGTATAATCATCTGGGAGTAAAGCAGGCTCAGTGCAATATTTGGAATAGTGCAATGGAAAGTGAGAATCATATGGATATATTGCTAAAATGCTCCTGTACTTGAACTGAATGTGGAAAACTGACCATCATCAAAGGAGAACTACAACCAGTAATTTATACTTGGCTACCATTTCTTACTTACACTGAGAGGGAAGATCTAGTTTAAACCTTGTTTCTGTGCTCATTAATACCAGATATGTGCGCACCTGGATCATCCTCTATAAAAAACATGATCTGGCTCAGGTATGAGAATCTGACAGTATTTATGTCAAATTAATCAGAGTATACACTGCAGTGTTTATCCTGGCCTGATGACGGCTGCAGGAAGAGAGATGATAGCTGATCGAGCATAAAATCATGCTTTTGAAATATATCAAACAAGTGTGAATTGGCCAAATGAGTTCGTACTAGTTCTGCATTTTGCCTCAAGAGGTAATAACATTTTTGATCTATTAAGTATGCCCCTAAAACTATTTTTGCTGTCTTCCCAACTGTAGTTTACAAAGAAATAGATTTTTCCATTTTTAGCTTGTGTATACAGAAGTGGAGCTGTGCAAAAAGAAATATGTATTTGGTGCCTTATAATTAAGTGCAAATCCAAAAATAATCTCAAATAAGCAAAATTTTTTTTAAAAGGTAATTATTTTTATTCAGGCAATTACAGTTTTGTCCTATATTTGCCTACTAGATGCTAGTGAAAAAAGAAATGATGTGATTATACCTACCACATTCACACTGAAAAAAATAAGTTCTTCCATAAGTGATGGAACAAATTCAGTCGTATTTCAATATACAGGAAAATAAAAATCCTTTGTCCTGCAAACTTTCCCTTCCTTGGCAGATGGTGAAAAGTTCTTCCACAATCCTTGGTTTTTTTTATACTAATTGAGAAAAATCATCACACTGTCATTGATTAGCCAGTGGGCCACTTTCAAACAGATTTGACAAGGAACTATTTTTCTTTTTCTCTTCACTGGAGGCATCATTTCAATTTACTCTACCTACTGATTTTCATAAGCACATTGAAACTCTACTGTTTTATGATTTTGCATGTGATTGGAATTAGTCAGTGGATTTATTAAAAAAAAACATTCAAGGGTGGGGACAGCAAGCCAGCCTTCCCACATAATCACATCAGTTTTCTTTCTTCAAGGAAAGAAAACTTTAAAAAAGAGAAAGATGTTACAGTGACTAGCATAATCACCTAAGTTATGAGTGGAATGAATTCAACTAATAACTTCTATGACCCTGGGAAAGATTCATAAAAGTACTTAGCAAGGTATTTTTAACATAACTTTTGGTGTCAAGTTCCAGAAGTCAAATTCACAAACCTGCACTATACAGCTTTTGAACAGACTCAGGTGCCTCAGGACTGGACTCAGCAATCACACACGAAGGGTCTAACTAGAAATGTAACAGATACTTGATTTAGAAGTACAGCCAATGCAGTCTTCCTATATGCTCAGGGGAAAGACAAGTGCAGGTGTAAAACGCAGTTTACCTCCCAGCTGAACCAAAGTTGAATTTCCCTATGAAGATAGCCAGCTTTTTTCATGAGTTATGTGAGAAATTTAGAGCGATGTTGCTTCCGACAATCATTTAATTGCTTAAATGAAATGGCATGGAGCCAGCACCAAATGGGGCAAAACAAAATAGGTAGCAACATAGATTCACAAAGGAGAAAATAATGGCAGATAATTTGAAATACCGTCTATCTCCTCAGTTTTTCTGCTCACCTTGCAAGTCCCTGCTCCATGAAGCTTGGATTCATGGAGCAGTGCTCTTTCCTGCCCTTCCCTTCTCCGTGAATGACAGGTTTGCTGCAATTTTTCAAACTTATCTGGGAGTGGTGATGGCTTAAAGGGGTTAGAGTAATTGCTGGTGAGCAACAGAGTCTAGAGCATTTGTGTCCTGGCAAAATTCAACCTCAAACCTCCCATCTGAATTGCATGTTTCCTTACCAAAAAGCAACCCTTTATGAAGCCCTCTTGACAAAACTTTTCCAACATGTTGTGTAAGGCATATTCAGTAAGGCATATTCACATAAGAGCATCGGAGACCTGCAGTCTGAGTTAAAAGGTGATCCTTAAGGAACTGAACTGGGTTGAGATTTTACATATGCCTGACATAATTCTTCCTTTGAGTCTTATATTATAATCTGATATGAGAGAAAATGATAAAATATTAACACTCTCTCCTATTGCCATTCTTTAAAGTGACTTGAAACTTTCTCTTGATTAATCCCATTTGTAGGGCTTGTAGAGTTGGGAAAGTAAGGGAGAAGGAGGAGCAAATGTAAAGTGGGACTATGGAAGTAAACCTTTGGGTTATTTCCTTATTCAATCTTTTCCAGATTTACCTTTTGATTTGCAGGCATGATTAGACTCAGTGTCATTTAGCCTCATGAAAAATGTACTTAAGCAGAGTTATAGCAGAGTTGCATGAATTGGGGAAGGCAGAAGATAATATATGGAGATGTTTGGAGGTAGGGCATAAGGCCGAGCTTTGTCTTCTTCAATAGTGATTCACAGATACGAGAAAACAATGATACACTGTTCATAAGTCTTATTTATCTTTTCCACATAATTATTTTTTTTTTCTATTTCAACAAGAATTAAATGTGCTCTTTCTTTTTTGTCTTCTGCTCCTGTCAGTTTGAATTGTTGAAAGGTGCCAGATTGACTATGTTGGAGTTTAAAATCCTTTAATTACTCACCAAACAGGTTATGTGTGGACAGCAGACGTGTAAGCTTCCTCATGCCACCCTGACAGTGCATGCAACCAAGCTCCCAGGGCTGGAGAGAGTCTGCCAGTCTTGTTAGTGAAAGAAAAACACAGGACCAGATCTGCACCCAGTGAAAACTGACATTGCTCCAAAAACCTGAGCAGCTGTAAGCTCTGTATCTTTGATTTGATCTAGCTATTCGGGTGAAGAAATAATCAGTGGAAATTACCTCTCTGTAAAAGTGATTGGTTATTTGCAAGTAGAAAACTGACTGATTCCACTTAACTGCATTAGGTTGCAGATAGTCTTACTGCATTTGCTTAAATATTAATGCAGCATGTCTCTAACATTTGAATATGAAGTACCTTCCATCTTTTTATCAGTCTCTGTAAAATAGTACTTCCTTAAATTCTTCTTATATATATTCCCACTTTACTTAAACCTAAATCCTCTAGTTCTGGTATCTTCAACAAACTCAAATAGATCATCAAGCTTAATTTTATAATAATCTTCAGCTAATTTAAATACTTCCGTCCTGTCACCTCTTAATCATCTTTATTATTCTTCTAAGACTAAGTAATTCTCTCCTCATCTGTAAACTCTTCCATTCTATTTATCACCTCAGTTTCTCTGCATTCTGCTGCCTTGATTTCTGTTTTCATTCATATATATTGACCTTGTTTAAACAGCATGGGCCAAATTCTAGTCTCAGTCATGGCATTCTAAATCCGGAGTAACTGACTTCAGTGACTCCAGTTTTGATTTTATGTCAATGGATTTACTCCAGATTTACTCTGCTATAATTAAGCTCACAATCTGGCATTCTGGCATTTAAAACTCAAATCTCAAAATACTCTTGTGTTTTTTTATTATTCACTCTGAGTTCAATTATTGTACTCTTGACCTCCTTAAAAAAGAAAATAATATGGAAAATTTAAGTGGAGATGACACCCTGCCTTGTTTAATGCTTATTCAATTCTAGAAGTCTCTGCTGGTATATGATCAGCTGAAATCACGTGAGTATATAAGATTATGTGGAAGTTAATGTCTTTTCATGTGTTGTGAGGGTTTCACTCCAAACCTGCATTATAAACTCTTGGGAATCTTTTACCTACACAGATTTTCTGGGACTTGTTTCCTTACATACAGATATATATTAGCTTCATTTCTCCCAGAATGGCTGAAGTTTGAGAAAGCAGTACAAGACATTTATTCTCATATAACATTCCGATGTTATTCTGGCAAGTGAGTTTAGAAACTAGAGACTAGAACAGACTGATAAGAAATCTAATTTTTGAAGACTACAGGTGTGCCAGGACTTCTTTATCTTTTCTTTATGGTCTGCTTTTCCTAATTTATGAGTCATGTTTAATGTAAAAATGAAGAACCTGTTTTCAGTCCATCCTCTTTTAACAATCATAACTACTATGCAAATCACCATAACCTCAACAAAGGGGTGAAGTGACTTTAGATGTTTATATGATCCTTCTTTAAATGGGAAAAGAGTTTACAGGAAGTTGAAATGATGACATGCAGCAAGTTGTCGCCAAAGCAGATTCTCTGCTGAAAAACACAACTCTGAAAGAGCAATTTGTGGTTATGCAAGAAGAGGTATTCATTCTCTGGAGGGAAATCATAACTTTCTTTCATTTTTTTCTATGAATAAATAATATTTTACAATATTCTCCACAGTGTTGTCTTCCCATCTAACTATTTGATGGTACCAGTCTATTGAAAGAGCTCCTTGTTCTGTTGGCAGTCTTGCTCTTTTTGCTGAGTTCTTCCTATTCAATAAGAAGCTGAGAATTTGATTCATGTCAGTTTGTGCCCTAAAGATAAGCAGAGAATTTCATTCATAGATCTGTGTGTTGAGATACAGCATAACCTCTGCAAGAAGTTCAGAATAAAACCAGTAACTGCTTATAGTAGAATTACAGGATTCGTCATATGCCTGGAGATTTCTAAGAGAGACACAGAGCTTGTGAGGGTCCTGAAAATGCTCACTCTTTAGATATGGCATTCTTTTAGAAATGGCTGAAATGGATTCAAGCGTTTCTTCCTGACTTTTCTCCAGATGATTTACTATTGGCCCTCTCAAGAGCTTACCTCTTATAGGACAGGGCTGGTAGAACAAACTATGGAAAAGACCTTACTGATCTGAAGGCAAAAGCAACAGTTCTACCTGAGCCAAACTCACAGATTTTGGTGCTGACAAACTCGTGTGATTGCCTGTTCAACCAAGGAAATAACCAGGGCAGTCACTGGCAGGTAATGAGTGTGGTTGCACTGCTGGGCTTGAGACTTCCCACAAGGAACCAGGTCCTGCTTCCCCTTTCCACAAAAACCTTCCTATGAAATCAGGCCTTTTCAGGTATGGCTGATTTTCCATCTATATATTCTTTCACCTCAGAGAACCACAAAGTGTTTTACATACTAACAGGAATCTCTTTGCCAATCCATTGCTAAGGGGAAACATGGCAACTTGTTAACAACACAGAGAGATATAGCACAACACCTGCTGTCCTGCAATGAAAGGAAAAAAAATCCTAGATCCAATTGAAGCTTCAGGGAGTTATTTTTTTAAGTAAGGGGAATGCAATTACTCATCAGTGTTCTACCCAATGATTTTTAATTACCTTAATTTTATATCTCTTGTGCAACCACTCGTCTCCAGGATCACTGCCTCTCCTTTTCTGCTGAGTAGGAGGACAAACTGCTGAGGGTACTACTGGTTCTGCAGGCCCCTTTCAGGAGCAGATCATTATCTCAACGTGTCCATCCTCTAACCACCCATGTGAAAATGGCAATGGTATTGCCCCCGTGTTGCAGCTGGGAAATTTGAACATTCAGTGACTCGTCAAAAGTTACACAGGAAGACTAAGGCAGAGCATGCACTCTGTTTCTTTTCTTGAAATCTTTGACAGTGCTGCTAACCCTTATTCATTCGTTCTCTCTGAATCACTAAAAGAGCTTCTGTTACAGTTTTATCTGAAATCAGTTATGTGCATACATTTTATTCTAATGTACATGTTATGAAACCTGGAGCCTCAGCCTTAGATAACCAGATATAATTAGTTATTTCCTTAAGAACCAGTATATAAGAATTCAAAATTTAACATGAGAGAAAATCTGATTCTCTTTTTATAACAGTGTTATATTTTTTTTCATCTGGCGCATTCAACCGTTACCCATGATTTATGCCCAGTACATGGAAAAGGAGCATCTAGCATTTATTTTCATAGAACTTTCCTTACTTTTGTTAATTGTAGAGGCCCCTACACAGACAATACTTCTGTTTTTCAGAAGTCAGGAAATATTTGTGAACTGATTTACATATATTCTGCTCTTCCCTCCTTGTGGATGTATTCTGAACTGTCCATTTTTTAAATCAGGATGCTGCTTATATTTGTTATTATATAGAAAAAGTAGACATTAATCACTAAACTGCATGAGGCTTTCTCCATACAGACTGACCTCATCAGAGTTTTGTTCCTCTCGTACATAGATATCTATTTGAAGTCTTCAAAAAAACAACAAAAGAGAAACAGAGAAACTTGAGTCCAGGTACTCTTGAAATATATTAAGAAGGAAAGTTACTGAAAGAAAATACTGTGATGTGCTCATAAGAAAAAACCCCAAAATACAAACCAAAACCAAAAATCCCAGAAAAATACCGTGGCACTTATTTAGCAGGAATACTGTGCAACAACATCTAAGACATTTCTCCTAGCCGTTACGTATGATAAACTGGACTTAGTTCTGAGCAGCCTGGACTATGGAGTGCTTATGTTTCACCAAGTACAACAGCAGTTAGAGTGCAAAGGAGCACAATAATAACGGGATATTCCTTGGTTATATTACTTAGTAGTTCATAGGGAAAGATGCTTGGAAAGGTGAGGGTGCCTGCAGACCTTGCACGGGTCTGGCCAGCTGGGACAGGCAGTTCTGATGCGATGCTGGCAGGTTAGCAGGTGAAAGCAGGACATTCAGGCACTGAGGTGGGTAGTCATGTGCACACCTAGGATGGATATCTAGAAAGATACATCTTCAGTGTGGCCACACTCTTTCACAGGGAAATTCAGAGTTCCCAACCATGGAGTAAAACTGCATTGAATCTTCTCTGTCGGGGTTGTCATCAGTTATTGTGAGAACATTTCCCTGGGGTTACATCACTGTCAGGATTTTCCCCTCTATCAGGGAATCTCCATATCCTAGCTCTTGTTATGCAAGCTACATTTGGAAGAACCTTTGAGGATCCCAGAGTTATTGATGCTTCTTGGATTTTCAGTCCTGTTACTCACAGAAGATGCAGTAGCCAAACAATATATATAATAGTAGCTACTAAAGTAGCACAGCTCATGATTTTTCAGTTAAATTTTCCCTTCTATTGCGTGTCATTTAAGATGGACTGTATTGCAGGACTTCTGATCAGAGAAGTACAGGAAGAATAGAGAGTTACCAAACCAACTCTGCTGGCCAGCCAAGAAGATGACTACCCCGAGGGAAGAGGGATGGATTGAGGCAGAGGGGTGGAGAACAGAGATTCTACAATGCTAATGTGCTGGCAGAGCCCTTTCCTGGAAGCCAAGTAACAAAGGGTTTTGTGATCTTCTGTCACTTGCATAAAAAGAAGCACATGTACAGAGTGACAGCAGCTTGGGCCTAAGGTCTCTTTCCCATTACCATGCAATGGACACCACATTCTTCCTTGGTTACTGTTGTATTAAAGTCTTATCCCATATTGTTTTACATCTGATGCCTTTTCAGCACAGACCATTCTTTTCGTCTCACAACATCCCCTTATTTCTTGTTCTTTTGTTATGTGATGAGTGGAGACATGTAATACAAACTTTTCATTTCATCCATCTTTATAGCTGTATTCAGTAACCAAGCTTGATTATTAAATTTGAGCCTTATTCTGCATCAATCTACTCCTGTGCTATGTTCTCAGGCCAAGTCTCCTAAGCAGACCATAAACCATATGTGTTTCTTAACTTTTTTCAGGACTTAATTTTGCCACTTGGTTTGGATCACAGAGGAGTTTTTAGCCTACAGTCTTTGATGCCTTATGTTTGCCTTCATAAAAATTATATAGAAAGTTATAAAAGAGTGATAAGGCCTTCCAGTTTTACCACCAAATGGAAAAGTTGTCCACACAAAGAATTTATAACCATCTTGTAGCAATTTCTAGGATCTAAAGTCATTTTAGATGATTATGTATTAGAGATGTTGAAAAGAATGTAAACCTACCAGTTTCTATGCAAGAATCGTAAGAACTGACTCTGTTTCCCACTTTTATATACCAAAGGCCTCTCTCAAACCCCACTTACATGCTGAGATACACTGACTTCAATAGGAAAACTTACGTGAGGAAGAAAGATTTGAATGAATGAGGGTTTCAGGCATGGGATATAAGATCAAGAAGCATGAAAGCCTTTTAGTTAATTCACTTCAGCATCACTAATACTGAGTGACTGAAAAACTTTAGTTATGATTAATGACATTGGGATTTTTTTCAAAAGATAGGAGATTTTGTAAGTCTTTTTGCCTGTTTCTAAAATGTGATGGATACATTTAAAACATATTAATATTGAAAAAATGCTACTAATCTAAAAAGCTTGCATATTCAAAAAAAAAAAAAAAAAAAAGAAATGGTGAGAAACAGATTTTAAGCCAAGCTTTCTAGTCCTTGAGTTCTGTATGAGAGGCTTCCTTTTGGAAATGGGTATATTTAAAATCATGAATGCTTCTGGAGTCTTTTGTGTACTTGAATTTTGTGACAAGATAATAATTTTGTTATATTTTTATCCTATAAGGGTTAGCAAAAATGTAGTTTGTAGAAAAATGCAATGATTTTAAAAGGAAAACTTAGAAACATTTTTGCTGTCCAGGGCTAGAGTGGCGAATAGCCTCATGTTAGGCATCTGCACCATCCCCTAATCTTTCACTAAAACCCTTTTGGTGGAAAATATCATTTTTGTCTCAACAATTTAAACCCACCAAAAAAATTATAGGAACATAAATTAAAAAAGATTAAGAAGGAAAAAATTTCACTAACCTCTCCCTTTGGTATGATAGTGCTTTCTCTTGGAGGTTACATATAATTTACTCGCAATAATAAACTCTTTGCACAATAAGTGCTGTTGCAACATCGTGTGATTAACAAGGCTGTTTCATGCTCTTAATGATAGCTAAGCAATGGAAATAATAAGGCAATTTATAAATACTGAAACAGAAAGAAGTTTTATTTCCTCACATATGTATGGTGTGTTCTGATCCATTTATGCTTCTGCTGAGTTCTGCCGAAGCATGAAAAAGGTTGTAAATCATATTTGACATACATCCCATGGGTCAGCCACCACTCTTCTAAGAGCACCGAATGGAATGGGAATAACCACTTTTGGAAGCAGAATATGAAAAAGAAACTGTGATGTACTGTATAAGGCAGAGGACCATCACTTAAAAATGATCGGCAGCTTAAACTCAGTTGCTTGCACTTCTTTTTTCAATCCAGGGAAGGAAATAGTAGAACAGAATGTCAAGATGGCGATCCTTCATGAACTTTTTTCATGAACTTGACATGGGATGAGCCCTAGCAGGGTCAGAGACTGCTTCAGGAGTGCAGGGATGTGTCAGGGTATTAATGGAATGGTGATCTAAAAGAGACCCAACTGGTCCCATCAGTTCTTATTTTTGAGGAAAAAACATCTTCCACCATTTAGAATTCAGGACCCTATTACTCTCAGCATGGAAGTACAGATATTTTGCATATTGATGTGAACAGAAGCCCCTTGAGGAAGTACTGTAGAAAGGGTGAGACACAGCAGCCAATCAGTTCTATTGCTGTTGATTGCACTCTGTAAATTTAGTAATGCAGACTCAGTTCTGCCCCTAATGAGGGTGATGACCCAGTCCAGCGGGACTAGGGTCAAGCCATGAAGGTGTTTGGTATGCCACCCTCTCAACCCCATAAGCATATGACGAAGATGCTCTCACGTACCCAGGCAGAAATGTTATGACATTCAGCTCATCTGCAAATGGAATGGCTGTGTTTGCACCTGCTCTTTTGTCTAGGTTGCCTTTTCCTATTTCAGTCAAGTTCCACCCCTGTCCTTTCTTTTCTCTGTCTCTTAGGTATTTGCTATAACCAAGAGAAAAGAGCAGCCTGACACTTGTTTTCTCAGTAGGAATGTAATACCTACATTGATTTCTGTTGAAGTGGTCAAGAGTAATGACCGGAAAAAAAGGCAGGTCCCATTGCTTGCAAAACTCATCCACCCTTTCCTGCTGGCCAGACTGGCATTGTCCATGCCAGGAGCAAGTAACACAAGCTCCTGTGAGATGCAGCATCTATCCCACATTGCCTTCATGTACTGCTGCCTCTCAAACACTAGTATCAGGATACAGAAAATAACAGATACTTGCATACACGCATGCTTGCACATATGTGTATGTGTAACTGTGTATATGTATATTAATGCATTAACTCATTTGTAGATGAAGAGCAATCAGCAATGTCATGACATCATGGGGGCCTGTAATTGCACATCAATCTGGACTCTGTGCCTTGATCTGCAGGCTCACATTACTGGCAATAATATTTCTGGTGTAATCATGCATATACTTTGTATTCCTCTGGCCAGGATGAAGCTGTAGGAGCTAATGTATTCTGAGTCAGACCAACTGCCGCTCATGAAGGGAAAAAAAGACTTGCTTGAGTAACCGTAATAATTGGAAAATTATTTTGATAGCCTGAAACAATCTAATATATTACAGAATTTTATTAAAATAATATCAAATCAAATTAACTGCTATTCCATAATGAATTAGGTAACAAGGTAGGCAGATATTAATCGGCCTTGGCTCCCAGGCAGGGGAGCCAGGAATTTATTAGCTCTTGCGGCTTGTGTGAGGGTGAGGACAGAAATCAGTATCACAGGCTGCAAGGGAAGCCCCTGAGACAGCTGAGCTTTTACTTTTTTCTCACTTTCACTTTATAATCCATCATTAAACACTTGTATTTCTTTTATGTGGGGTCTTATGAAATTTTTTAATTTTTTAATTGCTTTGTGATTTAATAATGAGGATTTTTGTGCATGTGTGTGTGCATAGCATGTGTAACTCAGCTGCCAATATTAGAATTAACTCACCTTTGTCCACCTATGGCTAACCTTTATGGAAGAAAAGAGTAATTTAACAACTTGTCCATTTACCAGCAGAAAGATTGCCAAGTTCATAGGCATTGTGGCATAAATAACAGGGTTTAATTGGCTATGAGACCTGTCTTGTCCTATCCTATCCTATCCTATCCTATCCTATCCTATCCTATCCTATCCTATCCTGTCCTGTCCTGTCCTGTCCTGTCCAAAAGGAGGAATGGAGGAACAGTGGGCAGAAAACATGGAATAAGAGACAAAATAGGGTGTAATGTCCTCCAGTGAGATCTTAGTGATAGCTGGCACTACTCACCTAGGAAGTGATGAGGATATGCCCTGTTCAGTTTTTTTTTGTTGGCATCAGAATTTGCTGTGATCAGCACTAACTTTATTTCTTGCTGTTTTGTGCAGTCTGGTGCTAATTCCTGGCTGGGTGATGGTCCTAGCTGCTGCATGAGTTGCAGAGGGTTGGAACCTGACTTTTTTTTCTAGGTTTCTGTTTGTGCAGAGAGATAGATGCCCCTTAGTCTGAACTATGACAGGTGAAGTTACAAATCACACCAGTACTAGCAAGAAAGAAGACACTTATTTGATTAAAAAAAAACTCATGGGAAAAACATCTTTTGGAGCTGGAGCTTATTAAGTCATGACAGTAAGTGAAACTGGAGTGGTGCGTTCTTGGGAGGCTGGCTGTTTGGATGTTTGATTGAAAAACAGGAATGGATACAATAACAGAGATAGCAGCAGCAGGTAAATTGAGTAAGAGAAAATTGTCAGTAAAATCAGACCTCCGTTTCCTTGGAATAAGCTGATTTGGAGTCCCAGATTTGGAAAACAGGTGAGGAAATTAAGGTGAGAAGAGAAAATTATGTTTTTGAAACATCCTCTGGATATGTGAAAAAAAGCTGGAGGCACACATCTGTCTCTGTACCCTATCCCAGAAGAGAACTGAGGCTTGTTCATGGGACCTCTCAGCCAACAGGAGGATAAGAATCTGATGCTGCACTTCCACTCAACATTTTAAAAAATATCTCTAGTTTTGGTTTTCATTTATTTAAAGGCAAGAACTGTCCAGGACTGCTTGTTGCTTCCAGAAGTTCTGTATCTGAGCAGGACCAGCTGAGGCCATTTTTGTGGTCCTGCTAGGGAGGGAGGAAAGGGTAACACTGGTGCTACTCTGGAACGCAAGCTCCATGTGTCCCACCCCATCTTGCTTTCTGCATTTTTTCTCATAATTCTGAACAATAGGCATTCCCGGCACTGATATTTTCTGTCCCCTTCTTTCTTTGTGTCTGTGGAAAGGACATCAAAACAGAAAAGTCAGAAGAAAAGAAGACTCCAGCACCCTTTCTAGACAGAGCACAAACTTTTTGCAGTGGCTGATGGGATATAAGAGACCAGTGAAATCTGTATTTCAGAGCAGAACTGCATCAATCTATTACACCTCTCCCAGGCTCACTGCCCAGACACTGATCAGATGCCTTCAGTTCTTATATTATTATCGTCATATTTTCTTCTTGGATTATCTCCTACCTTCTTTTCCCTCACTTGGCACTTTCATTTGGACATGGAATTTCTTAAGCCTTTCAGGGAATGTCAGGGAGACACCAAAGAGGAGAAGTAATGGAAGTACCTGTCCTTCTGCCAGGAGTTGGGCAATAGAAAGAAACTTTATTGTCTATGTGCATTAACCATTCAATATGGCTATTAAAAAAACACAAGTAGTCACCTCAGGGTGATCTTTTTTCAATCAAAACTTGTATTGTTCTTCTGGGAAGAGTGTTATGATGGGCAGGAAGGTGCCTGGATGAGGTTGAAATAAAATATGTCAAATTTGCAAAACACTGATGAAATATGTGGTGCAACAGCAGTTTTTCTTTAGACAAGGGAAAGAAATGATAACACATTCCGTAGAGAGCTACATTTTGGGGGAGTTTAGTTAAATCATTGTGTGTTCCCTTCCAGCCTTTGCACTAAAAGTCCAGCTATTATCCCAGATGAGAAATTAGGTTTTGTCCTGACAAATGTAAGCAGAGCATTTTACTCCAACAACTGTTCTTGTTCAAATATAAAAGTAGTTCTAAAGAAAAACATTTCTTGGCATTAGAGTTGGCTTTGGACTTTCAGCATATATAAGAAGTGGAAGAAAGTGTGTCTTTGATGACATGTGATGTTCAGTGTGTGCTGTAGTGATGTCATTTATGACAATTCATGCATTACTATTTCTGTTTGCCTGCTGGACTTTCATGCTTGTCATTTCTGGACATGCCAATCTACACTTACACAAAGAAGATTGCACAAAGAATGGTTTTCTGGTAGGCTGAGAACACAGCTCCTTAAATTTTCCTACCCTACAACCTGCATTTTACAAGTCATAGCTCTAAGCTGGGAGCCATGAGGTAAATACTGTTGAGAGAGCAGGGCTGGTGTAAGATACTGGAAGTTGCCCACACGTTGAAGCTGATACAGGCCACTGGAGCACTGGGGAGCTGGACTGGGAAAGCTCCCAGTGGTAGTCCCTGGGCTGTCTCCTCTCTCAGTTTGCCCAGCAGCCTCATGCTGGCCCCATTCAGCTCTTGGTCATGTAGCAGAAACCTTCAGCCTCAAGAGTCACAGGATGTAACACTGGCACTTGAAAGTTCCCAGTTGTCAGGCAGCTCCTATCTTGTCTTAAAGAAATATCTAAGAATTTTCCAAGGTATTAACACTCATGCTTTAGAGGTGCAGTAATATATGCATCTTTTGTTTTTCATACTTTACACATCAAGAGGTCCAAATCAAAAATACAACTCCCTGGTTGATAGTTACTTGTAAGAGAATGGGACCTGATTTATACAAGCCTACTGCTTAGGGAGATAAATAAGAGACCTTAAAATAAGAATAAGGGGAATAAAGGTCAAATGCATAATGGTTGAGGTGCATGTCAGGAAAAAAATTGGCTTTTTGTCTATGCCTTTTTATAGAAACATTTAGTTTTAAAATGGTGATATAAAATGGAATATTTTTATTAAATACCATATCATTAACTGAAATGATTCACAAGTGGGAGTAGTAGACACTGATTAGAACTAGTTAATGTAGATTTTGTTTTTGCCATCTCCTTCCAAAAGTTAAGAGACAATTTGAGTTTTCCTGCTTTGGGAGCTACACAAAGGTGAGGAGGTTTGTTTCAGCCTGATCGAGATGAGAGAATAACAGAAGGCTTCTAGGGGATTAGTGATGGAGATTTGGGAGGCATCTGCCTGGGGATCTGAATGTGTTAGCTCTCCCAGGGCCCACAAAACTGAAGTCTGGACTAGGCTGAAATTATGTTTCACACAATTCAGTTTGAGCTCTCTGTTTCTAACCCCTTTGAGCTCTCTTTGGGGTTTAGAGTACATTTAAATGCAATAAAACCACCAAACTCTACATAAACAAATTATTTTTTGGTGTGAAATTTCACCAGTTCCAACGTTTCTGAAGTTTCTTCCTGTTTGCTGCTTATTCATTAGCCCATTTGATACAAGTAATTTCAACTTGGTTCCTATTAACTGTAGATCCAGAGGCACCACCACAGCTGACAAGGCCTCTGTGCAAACTGAGCCACAGAGCACCGAGCTGCAGGTGTACAGAAGGGCATGAACAGCCTCTCAGCTGCAGACCCCGCTGCTAACTGCAGTAGCTGCAACTGCCAGTAATTCACGTGCTGGTCAGCTTGTTTGCACAAATACCATCCCACCACAGCTGGACCAAGCACAAGAGAAACACCGTCCCTAAGGCTGCAGTTGTGGAGAGGTCTGACCATGCTTATGCTAGCAGATGTCTTGCATCTTGGTTGGTTGCACCTTCCTGTGATAAAAGGCCTGAAATTACCAGTGTGATGATGTGTTCAAGCAAGTAGTCAATAGAGTTAGTCAGGTGTTAAAAACTGGCGGGTTATTTAGGTATTTTGGAAGCTGTGGGTCCTTCTGCAGTGCAAGATGCCTGTCCTGGTTGTTGCTGTAATGCTGTCAGTGGCCATTTTGTTTGCCTTCTGCATGCTGGAGGCTTCCATTAGGATAATGAGTGGAATATAATGTGCTTGACTGATGCATTGCCATAAAGGGATAGTGCTTTAAAAATAAGAGCCTGAATTCTCACTTATAGTGAGGCTATTTTACATCATTCTGGCAAGCACAAGAGGTCTTTCAAGTGGGTGTAGAAGTAACTTATGGCCCATTTACACAGCCAGATCAGTGTGAAGTGACCTTCATGTAAATGACAACCAGGCCCCAAATCGTTAAGTTACTTTTTTTAAAGATCCGAGTTGGCCGAACCTGCTTTGAGAGGGGAAGTGAAGTGTTTTTCTTTCTTTTTTTTCTTCTCAAATTAGTCAAATGAGGTTGATCGCTTTAAAGGATGGAAGAGTTCACCACGGCTCCAGAAAAACATCAAGTATGAGAGCCTAGATTATGTCAGAAGACATGCAGCAGCCCACGCATTAGACTTGAAATCTGTGCTCGCACCTGCCCCGACTCATTTTTTTTCCCTTTGCATTTATTGAGATGACACAATGTCAACAGAATTCTGCAAACTTTATGACAAAATTGTGACAGATCTGCAATGGCAGAATGACTTATGGAAATGTTGAAGTGGCTTCTCAATCAAGCCTCAGGATAGCTTGTGACTCCATTGTCTTAGAGGTCAGAAGTCAGACTCCACCAAGGAGAGACATCACTTGATTCTGGTCCAATTTCCTGCCATATGCTGGAGGTGGGAGGGGGGAATCAAGGCTTTTAATTGCTCGAACCCTATGTTTTCTCATCTGCATTCCCCAAGCTAAAAATTCTTTCCATAGCACACTCCATTGTTTGCAATGTGCTCTGATAAGTCCTTAAAATGCTTCAGATCTGATTCCTTGTGTTCTTGACACTTTCAAGTCATTCACGGTTGCCCAGAACAAAGCAATGGACTGCCACGGACATAAGCAGGTAGGTAATATTGGGTTGGTAGCATTTGCTCCCAGTTCATATGTGTGGAGAAAACTTCACAAAATATAAACGAATCATGAGTCAGACCTTCTGTGCTCTGTAAACTGGACACTCCAGGAAGGCTGTCCGAGCATGGATAGATGGAAACAGAATATTCACTAGTGGTACCCTGTTTGCCCTGGTGGAGAATGTCTCCTCATTTTCATCACCTTTGGTAGAATTTCTCTCGCTTTTACAAATGTATTTTTTCATGTCATTTTCCCAAAGTGCTCTTCACACACTATGAATTGAAGAAAAAAAAAAAAAGAAAAAAAAAAAGAAAACTGAGAAAGAAACTGCTTCTTACAGATATTTTTAAAATTATGTATAAAATTATGACTGGCGAGCTTCAGCCTATTGAGAACACAAACCTACTGTTCAGTGAGACTGGCAAGAGTACTCTGGACTCTGCTTTATGTCTGCTTTAAATACTGGGTTTAGGGTCAATTGCCTACTCCAGTGAGCTCTCCATGGCCTACAGTGGCCGTGAGGCAGCTCGTCTCTCTGCAACCAGCTGCAGCTGTGCCCCTCAGAAAAGCTAAACCCATTTGCTTCAGGAGCAAGGTTTAGAAGAGGGGAAGGGAACATGTGAGGAAGCAGAATCGATTTCTTTCCCAAGTCCTAAATTTCTGAGTGTGCAAGTAATATTTATCCTTTGAAGAATGTCTACAACTTTCCCTATCAACCTTTTAGTCATGGGACAAATCTGGTTGTGGGCTAACAGACATTGATTCATTTATTCTAAAATATTTTTCTCAACGCAGTTACCAAGTCCAAATCTTTTCAGATTTGCAAGCACCACCTTTCTAAACTGACTTCCCCAAAAAGCAAATAGAAAATCCACTTGTGACTATCAGTCCTCATAACAGTGAAACAAGGATGAGATGCTTGGCAGTGCGAATGTGCTACCATGAGGGATGGGGACCAGACAGATGGACAGCTGCCAGCAGTTCACACTGTAATAACGGGCTCAGCAACAGACAAACCCAGCAAATCAGCCAAACAAAACTCCCTGCTCACCTGCCTGTTTCTGCCACTGTCTCCTGAGCCTCAAAGAGGGTATTGCATCTGAGGCACGTTATGTTTGACATTGTGATTTCACAATGAGTGCTGAAGAGCTGAAATGTTTGGAGAGATAGTTACCTGGTTTTCAGGTAACATTGGGAAATGCTCCTTTATTTCCATTCCCAGGAACCTCAGTTCATCAACAGACTTGGGTACTGAGATGCAGTGAAGGGAAAAGCTGTGAGTGTAACACACTTCAGTGACTTTCCTTGATACAAACCTCTTCACAGTTCACTGAAAGAGCTTAAGGAAACTCAGATGCTTCTGTACAACTTTAGTGTGGCAGGCAGATACCATGACTGCAGCTTGTTTATATTTCATGACTGTAACATTATGGTACCATTTGTTTATTTAAAGATGAACCTCCATGCTCAGTCAAACTTTAGACACATTATTTAAACATAAGCCAATTTGCCAATCATGTATCTACGGCTATTTTCCTCCATAAATACTTAATAATTGAAGATAAATGTTTGTAAACAAGACATTTTTTCCTCAACATTCATTTTCTTCTCCTGCTCATTCATACTAAGAGGTCATTGTAAGCTTCTAGTTTTCATATTTTATTTTGGAATGTCTTTTATTTTCTTTGGGAATTATAGAATCAGAGAATGGTTTGGGTTGGAAGGGACCTTAAAGGTCATCTACTTTCCGGCCCTGTACAACAGGGAGGAATACTTTTCGCTAGACCAGGTTGCTCAGAGCCCCATCTAGCCTGGCCTTGAACACTTCTAGGGATGGGGCGCCCACAGCTTCTCTGGGCAACCTGTTTCAGTGCCTCACCACCCTCTGAGTAAAGAATATCTTTCTAACATCTAATCTAAACCTACTCTCTTACAGTTTAAAGCCGTAAATGTCTATGACCAAACAACTCAATAGATGGATGACATGCATTCTGCATGATTGTATGCAAGGAGAGAGAAGGAAAGAGGAGAAAGAAGGACAAGGAAGGAAACATTCACACAGGAATTCAGCCTTCTGAGATGACTGAAAAAGGACAAAAAATGAAAGAAACAATCCATTCTTCAGATGATGTCAGAATGAGTGGTAAATAGCGCTGAACTAGTTTTTTAACCCATTGACTGCTCAGGATAAAAAAATGAGATTTATTTCTGATGGCTAAAATGTGTTAGAGGGCTTTTTTTCCCCACTGATTTTAGCATTCCTTAGAAATACATAGATTTTCCAGATAAAACATATCCTGATTCAGATGTAGAGTCTCAAGGCCTTGTGTTTCTCTCTTAAGCACTACCAGAGAAGTGCTATAACTCTGGACAGTGATAAAACAGGTAGGATAAAATATAGTGCTGCAAATTTTATTCTAAAATTAAACTGAAAATCAGAAATTTCAGTACATTTTAAAAGCTATGACCACAGTTCTGCTAATGCAGTGTGAAATGGAAACATTTCAAAATGTAAGGATTTGAACCTGCAGTTCCTTAATCCCATGCAAACATCCTACCCTTGCCAATAGGGCCCTATGTTTGCATCCACAACCTCAGCTCTCCCTTCCTATGAAGAGAAATTCTAAATATGATTGGGCTTTCTCTCCTTTTTGGCTGTCTGTCTTTCCTGTTTCCCCCCTGTGAAACTGTTATTGAAATAATAGTTTCAATAACGAAGCCGAAATAAAGATGGAGTTGGGTCAAAGGGAAGGAAGTGCCTGAAACATACTGGGATTTCCATAGAAATACTGTATTTTCATTCGATTTTTGACTAAGATTAAAAGTTAATATTCAAAGAATTAGTAACGTTTTCATCATTTCTCTCCTGGATGAACAGATTGTCAGAATATAGGGAAGAATCTAAAAGTTACTAGTTTTTGACAATATTCATGGTGTGTGGTGCCTGATAAAAGTAAAGATTTTCAACAAAAACAAAAATATGCATATCACTTTATTTTTAAAGGTGTTACTGCAGAGAAGACAGGGTTTTAAATTGCTTGCTGTTAGGGACAGGACAATATGAGGGTGGTTTCAGTAATTAATTTTCTTCTAGCATATTGCTCTCTTTAAATATGCCATTTCCTGCTTCCTTACTAGAGGACCTTTCATGCCATGGGCCACAATTGCTGGTATACTGATTTTTTCTTCAAAGGTGCTGTGTGCCTGTGACTTTGTTACACACTGATGTCACTGAGCACTGTCCAGCTTCTCTTTGAATGGGAACTTGAGAAAATCATGAGAGAATCAATACCTCTGTGGAGATGCAGGAAATACCAGGAACTCAGGGATAAGGGAACAGCTCCTGTCTAAGCCCATGGCAATTGGCTGGATTCTGGGTTTTTTGAGGCTTTTCTGGTTTGTCATTTTTAGGTCTACCTCTACTCTGTTAATACTGAACTCATAGGGACTGCAAACACTGGAGAGGAGTAGCCATTTTTTTTTTGTTTTGTATCGCACTGGGTCCAGAATCACTCCAGAATTCATAGCATTTTAAAACACACAAAAAATAAGGATGGGAACCCTTCCAAACTTGCAGGGATTCAATTAATATCCTACAAGAATCATATCATACAAGAATTTTCTGTTTCAATTGTTTGCTACATGCTTTTCCTTCAGAAGGGTGGACACCTGAACTGGACCTGCCATGCATTATAGCTGCACTTTCAGGTTGACTACATGCATTCAAAACACAAGCCTCTGTCACTTCCCTTTCCATGTTTCCTTGGTGACAGTGGCACAATATCGGGCAAGTGGGCTAAACCAAAACATAGTTATTTAAACATTTATTATTTTATAACAGTGTGTTAAAATTTAAACACACTTTAAAGCTATTCCAGCTGCTTCTTTATAAACTCTATACTATCAATGGCTGAACTGGAAGGAGTTAATCACTTCTTCCTAATTTTCTTTTATAAATATGTGATTAGCCTGAATTATTAGGAAGGCACAATAGCTTTATTCTTCCTGTCAACTATGTGCAGAGAAGTCGGGATTAGTAATCTCCAGGGATCAGGAGCTGATTTGGTGAAGGCAGGCAGGAGGACGGCTAACTTTTGAACCTAAGAGGGCTTTTCTGGGCAAGGGTGACAGCTGTAGCATCTTTAGCCTGGATTTGAATTTGAATTCTATCAACCAGTGCAGCAATGCTATGACTTGGCAATATGTTATAATAATCTTTGTGACACAAATGTCGGGGGCTTTTTGTTACATGTCCTCAAAGAGATTTAGGTAATTAATGTTAAATTGATGATATAAAGCCTCCATTCTATCTCTCTTACTAATTCTGATCTACTGTAAATAGACAGAAATATTCACAGGCAAATAATCCCAATGCCGTTTTGGAGAGTTTTGATTTCTTTTTTATCAGGAGTGTGAGGTCAATAGTTTCTGTAAGACAAATAGTTTCTATTTCTCTCTGAATCGGAAAGATTTTATATTGAAAACATTTTAAAAATAGGGATGGACCTGAATGCATTCTCTCACTGAGAAGGCCATATACTATTTCATACTTCATAGTCTTAAGTGAGAAAATGGGCCAATGTGTCAGAATTTATCAGCTTTTCAGCATGATTGTGGGCTATTAAATGTTTATGTAGCAGATGGGAACAGCAGAGAAATACAGTGCATAGCTGTGTTGGGCCAAGAGGAAGGGAAGTTCTCCAGCCTTCCTCCTTTGCTGTACTATGAACCTATGACCCTATTGCCCAGAGGCAAAAAAAGCTACCTGCAGAGATGTCAGCAGCATGGGAAAAATGAATTACAGTGAAGCACAAACACTTGGCTCTGCAGAGGTGCTTTTCTTAGCCCTTGAGGCTTTTCGTCCATTTGGCTCAGTCTTGGCAAAAGCACTGAGGAATTATTTTTGGTAACACTAGAGTATAGAGATCAAGTAAAATGAGTGAAATTAAATGAGTGGAAAATAACTCAGGATAGAATATTTGGAATAAACTTGCTGACAACAGAATGCAATGGGCCAGAGAACTGATGAGAAATGCAAACTATGAAAATCTCATTTCTTGGGAAAGTTCAGGTGAAAAAGTATATTCAATAGGGATAAGTACTCCTGTGCTAAACATGAGCTGAGATCTGAAAAGAATTTCAATGGCCTTATGCTTGATATGTGTATTTTGTTAGGAACTGGGATCCGTTTTTCTCAACGGGAAAGAGCTCAGAGAAAAATCTCTGCCTGGGTTTTTCAGTCAATTAGCATATTCTTTAATTAATGAATTAAATTAGAGAATTAAACTTGGGCAATTGGTGAGGATAGATAGCAGTGTTGTAAATCTTACACTTTGGGGATCCTTTTGCTCTGGCCTTTTCCTTTCTAAATGATTGGTTAATAAATCTGACTAATGAAGCATGCAGATAAAAGGTAAAATTTTCAAATGCATCTAATTGACTTAGAATCCAAAGCCAATGGGATTTATTGTCCTTAAGTCATTTAGATGCCTCTGGAAGTTTTACTCATCTATTCCATTGTTAACATTGATAAAATAATGAACACTTAGAGTCCACAAGGGGGAAAAAAAAGAGAAAGTAAAAATAAGATTACTTATAGACTTCAGGAACTGAACTGACCACAGTAATAACTCCACATATCTTGTGGCTGAAGCCTGCTGAAGAGCTCATGGCAATTTACTCCAAATATGCATCAAATAACAAATGACTAAAGTGGTGTTGCACTAATACATGATGCTTTGTTAACATCTTTTCATCTCACACTGAATCATGGGATCATTTCCTACAAGCCATTGCTGATGGATAGGCAGTTCCTAAGTCAGTGGTGTATATTATTCTCTGCTCTTAATGTCAGATATACATTGTCTACACCTTTGAAATGTTAATTTTCTTTTCAAAATATGTTTTAAGGCTGTCCTCGTGACACACTTTTTTTTTCCCTGCAGAAAACTGAGTTACAGTTTCTTGAGAAACTGATGAAAAATCTCATTTTACACCTCTCTGAGATCTGGAAACTCGTTTATTGCTACACCATGGCAGGGCTGCACCATCTGATATTGTATAGCAAAGTGATCTCCCACTACTCCAGTCCCAAGAAACCACTTGGGTTTGTAGAAAAGCAAAAATGAAATTTCTAAATGTAAAGTGAGTAATTGACAGTCCAAGCTGCATGGACCATGGAGCAGGAGAATGAAAAACTGTAGATCCCATGATAAAGAGCATGAAGCAATTGTGAAATGAGGGAACCTCCATGTGCAGGACTTTGGCATTGGGCAGCAGACCAGTTCCTTGGTTTACCATATTTAACCTCAGAAGTTATTAATAAATTGACTGGTGTTTGCAGTGTTTTCAGCCTTGTTTTCAAATTGTAGGCTTTATTGTGACCACTGGTATTGTTCACTATGCTGTCAAAAAAGCCATGTAGCAAGATGAGTTCCAGTTTGGATTGTATGTGGCAGCTCATACTCCTCCACAAATCCTCAGAAGTTTTTGGCATGGGATGAATGTGCTTGCTTGTTTCAGGCAGCCTTGCAAGGCTGCTTTTGACCTTAGCTGTGTGTTTGTCTCAAGGTGACAACTTGCTCTGGTATTTAGTTTAGACAAGCTTGAGGCTACTGGCTGGTTTTTCATTTTCACACTGTTACTTTCTTTAAAGGACCAGATTCAGAAGTCCCATACTCATCCATTTGTCCCTTCAAAATTTCCATCAGTTTACCAGCCTGGGTAAAAACTAGAAAATAAGACCAGGAGGTGGAGTCTTTGATAAACAGAAGCTTTCACATTTGTGTTAAATTGTTTAATTTTTAAAATTTTCAGTATTCAGTGCTGCTGAGAACAGTCACAGTTTACATCATAGCAGCATCTCAGAAATACAGTGTGATGATTCAGCTTCTGGGATGAGTCTACTTGGTTTCCACCCTCTTTTTCAGATGAAAATATTTTTGACATTTGAGGACAACATACATGAAAAGTTTTATCCTACAGAATGTTGAGATAAGCAGGGAAGAACTTCCTTCTGTGAACCATGGGAGTTCCTCACATTAGTCACACTAATAAATAATAGACTGCACCTACCAAGTTTCCCTTTGAAACAGACCTCCCTGTGCTCAAGGAAAGGCTAGTATTGCATTCTTCCTTTTAAACTGCTCATTCAGTTTTGCATCTGGCTTTGCAGACAGTTGCTATTAGTTACTAATGTTTGTAGGAACAGAAAAGGTGGGAAAATACTGCTTTTAAAGGGTTCTGTTTCTGGAATGTCCAGCAAATTCCCAGTTGAAGAAAGCCTTATTCCACTCTCCACCCCCTCACACACCTTTCTTCTATAAGTTTTTTCTGAGCTGTGCTCCTAGTCCTCTAAATACCTGCCAACTCATTGTTTATCTTGGTCCACCATTGCCATTCCACTGTACAGTTTCCCTTTGCAGGACCTTTTACAAACAGACCTCAGTAATTGCTGTTACTCTAATATTTTGTGGCCTCTGCTGAAAGCCCATTGAGAATCAATGCCTTTTTTTTTTAAAAAAAATATTGTTACAAGCTATGCGCTCCTTGTATATTTAGCTGCTGAGGACCATAACCCCTCACAGCATACCTGAACTGACCCTCCTTTGAGATGTGCCACGCAGCAGAACAGCCCTGGTTTACCTGGTCTCCCACAACAACAGACTTGGTGGCAGCCAAAGAGATCGAGAGGCAGCTGAGCGTGACAGCCGACATCAAAGCGGGAATGCCACACCCTGATCCAGGCTTCACTCTACCTGCTGGGGCAAACTTATTAACGTGACCACCCTGAGAATTCAAAGCAGCAAATGCACACAAGCACACAAAACCCAACCACTCAAATTTGAAAACGAAAATAGAAGTCTAGACAGCTTTTCTTCAGAATTCATTGCCGCTGATCTAATTATTTGGATCTTGTGCTTTATCTTTCTCTTTTGAAAGAGTGAGAAGAATAGTTAATTTCACTTAATAGAATAATTGAATGTCATTATTGTGGTGTTTCTTTCTTTCTTTTTTTTTTTTTTTTACTTTAACAATAATGTTTTAGTTAAGCTGACGTCTCTTTCTGTAGAGCTGCTAATGACCAGCAGGCTGTTCACACAATGAATTAGTCAATTCTTTGTTTCCTCATTGGACCATTTGGACTAACTTAAGAGGATAATTTTGTGTACGTGCATATGCAGGAATGATTGTTTTTATCTATGATGTCCTGAACTGTAAATCAAATTTTTTCAATCATGGTTTGACACATGCAAGATCAAGAGAGAAGTAAAGAGTAATTAAGATACGGATTTGTCTGAACAACCTGGGGTGGTTTTTTAAAGTTTCTTTGTTTTCAGCATTTAAAAAAATTTTTTTATGATGGTATAGTTATATTTGACTGGTTTTAACAAACATTGTTTTCAGGGAGAGTTCAAATTCTGTATAATTTGAAATTTGCAAAGCATGAGCAAAAATGGGGATGAACTGGGTGCAAGCATCAGTCATCAAAATTGACCAGAATTTTAGGATGGATAATGCCATTTTAATGAATCTGGCAAGCCCTCTTTCCTAGTTGAAAGGATGGATGACATTTTGATGACTTCAGTGGTAAAGTGGCTGTGAAAAGATCTGACTAATACAAAGTGAAAATTTCGTAATAACTTTAACAAGCTCCACAATTTCTCACATTTATAGTGTCTTCCATCTTGTAAATCCCTAAGCACTTCACAACAATATAAAGCACCAGTGAAAAGCAGCTACCTCTAGGGCAGAAAGTGGTGACCAGCTGGCTCCCTGTAGAGGCAAGAAAGTACATAGCAGTGAAATGAGGAGGAAAAGTCATTTTTGCCAAGTAAACTGGATTATAAATTAAAAGTCAGTATTGTATTGTCTAAAGGAAATGCTTTGTCAGACACTGTGCCTCATTTTCATTACTCTTTAAAGAAAGATCTGTGAATGAAGAGCATGTTCTGGTTTTTAAATGATTTGTCTATCTCAGCCTTTCTCCAGCTGTGGTCTGGAATACATTTATTAGTGGTTTGTGGAGACTCTCTGGTCAGAGTGGTGAGACAGCTCAGTTTTCAAATGGTGTTTGTAGCATCATGCAGCCTCACCCAGGATTTTTCTACTGCCTCAACTCCCACTGAGTATTCCTGTACCATATGGTGTAGGAAATATCAATGCTGTGGCTATGGGGTCCTCAGAAAACTCACTTTTTTTGGTCAAAACCAAATCTGGGACACTTCTGTGACTTGCATATCAAGTTCTGTGCAGCAGAGCAGGCAGGCTGAAATGATGGCCAACATTCAAAAAGAGAAAAAGATGAAACTACATAACATCCTGGTGTGGTAAGAACAGTACTGTTAAAATGGGATTGATACCTAACTGCCTCCTAAATCTTTACTCAGTTTTATTTGGACCTGGTCTGACCTGGATTGGTCCCAAAACATGGGAGAAAAAATAAGAGGGGAAAGGAGAACAAGAAATGTTATAATTTATTAACTTCAACATATGTTCATTTTAAGCTCCTTTCTTCAATGTTGCTTTAGAATATTTTTTCTGCAAGGCATTATAAATAAAGTCTATAATAGGGATTGTGAAATTGAGACATGATATTGTTCATGAGAAATTCCCTACTTAAAGCTGTGGAACAATGTAAGTTTGTTTAGAACTGTGAAGCTGTCTAATAAATATCCTCTGGTCTAACACTTGGTCCAAGCTAAGTCAGAAGTGAATATTCTGATCCGGATGGTGAACTTTGACAGCCCTTAGCTAAGATGAGACAGGACAAGGTCCTGCAAAGAAAGATCCCAAAATGTAACAATGGAGAGATTTGCCCAGAACAGAGGGTTAAATCCGACTTTGTAGCAGTGTCTGTGTGTCCTGCTCCATTTCTTGCCTTGTCTTCTGGAAGAATCAAAACAAAATGTGATTACTGTGAAATGTAATTATATTTCAGTTTTGCTAAATTGGGCTCAAAATTTTAAGGCAGTCCACAGATTTTTGTGTAGTCATCTCCAAACACCTTGCACTCTGTCAGCTTCAAGTATGAACCTGGTAACATCAGTCAGTTTCTATGGGATAGAAATTAGGAACCTTGTGTGTGTGTAAGCCAAATGAGTCTGAAATTTTGGTCTGTGCCCTACAAGAATAGTAGCAACATCATTCCATACCCCTATCCATGAAACATATACTATTAGGGAGGAAGTAAGATACTGATCTGGAATTTTCTGGCCTAGTTTGGTCACATGTCTACATTTATTTGCTTGCCATTTAGCATCTATTGCATGCTAATTTTGCATTATGATTTCCAGGGTGATTAGCAAGCCTTCTTAGCTGTGTATTCTCTCCAACTTTCATTGCACACTTCTAACATAGATAATATGTAAATATTTCCCTTCTGCAGTGGTTTCCACTGTGTGCTCTTTGGATTTAGCTACTCTGTGAAGTAAATAGTGGAGCTGGTTGAACTCCTCATAACAAATATTTCATCCAGCAAATTCACCTCTTCTGTAAATGTAATGCACACAAGCTGATTGCGATTTTCCCAAATTAGATCATTATTTGTAATTGTCTGCTGAATTATTTTTGTGAGCAAACTGTACCCCATGAATTATCTGCAATTTGAACACTATGATTATTTACTTTAAGTTATTCCTTGTGTGTGACTATTTACCTGGTTTATTTCTGGTCCCTCATTGGATAGCGTGACTTTTAGAAGTAGGTGCTTTATTTGGAATTTTCAGTCAAGAGTTTAGTATGACTATATGTCTCTAGAAGAGTACTGAGATGGAGGGAAGGGAAGGGAAGGGGGAAGGGAAGGGAAGGGAAGGGAAGGGAAGGGAAGAAAGGATGGATGTGAATGTTTCTCTCATTCTTAAAAGAATTTTGTATTGAGATAGATGCATCTATCCGAAAACAAAAATCTTCAATTAATAGGTTTCTGTGCTCAATAGCACATCGTATTATTGAAATTAAGGTATATTAAAATCAGAGTAGTTTTGTGAGGCCTCAGCTGGTCTGGTACCCAATCAATAATACTGGTTTTGCCAAGAATGAGATTAACAGAGAGTTCTTGTGCTCACATACTTAGTCTCCTTGTATTACCTGGATTACTAGATCATTAGAAACTGCCTCTTAATGGAACTAAATATCACCTTAAAAATACTTCTTGTTTTTCTAATGACAGTTTACTCTGAAGTGGAAAGAAAGCAAAAATGTAGAAAGAACCTATTTAGCTGAATTGACAGAGATGATCACTGGCCATACTGCAGATAGATCCCAACACCTCAGGTTCCCAAGCCGGTGCCATATCCATAAGCCACCACTGTCCCTTTTCAGCCAGTGCATGTTCTTAAGGCCATATGAGAAGCTGGGCACCAGGGTCTGGCCCATTTAATTCTTGATTTCTCTCGACAGGAATTACTGTTGCATTTTCCAAACCCTGCACATAATGACAATCTGCACACTTTAATATATCTGCCAAGCACATGGGTTGAATCTGTTAATCTTTGTTTTATGTAGCTTCATCATTCACCTAAAACTCCTCACAGTCACCAATCAGGTGTACATGTGTGGGGCTCAGCACCAAGTGCCTTTGCCAACATACCTGCAGGAGGAAATTTAACTTCTGATCTAGATTTTACATCTGGCTGGGCTTTATGTGAGCACCTGTGGTAGAGACTGCATCAAGGGCACATTAATGAATCTTCTGTCTAACCTGGCCAAACTCTTTTTTGTGTGTGCTGTGTCTCAGGCAGCATAAGGTAAAGATGACTTCTGGCAGTACAAGTTTTTTTTCTTTCCTTGAACCAAGTTTTTCCCCTTTCCTTGAACCAAGACACTCCCTAAGTGAATGAAAATTCAGATAGTAATTAAACATGTATGCACACATATCTACCTCACTCCAATAATATCCTAACTGTAGCCACGCTGGGGTCAGATTCACCTAGGGTGGGCACATATTTGCACCAGATTTAGACCTAAACCCATGGCGAATTCTGTGAAGTCACAGGCATATTCATTTCCTGGTTTTAACACACTCATATGGCATGTAGAGTTTTGAAAGGTTAGGCAGGAAAGATCCTAAACCATGTTGTTAGCATGTGTGAGATTTTGTAGCTGTTCAAAAAGTGCTGAGATCCTCAGATGGCAGGTGCTATATAAGTGCCATGTATTATTACCATTATTTGCAATATTATCATCCAATTACATAATTATCACTTGCATGAAAGAAATAAGATTTTACAATGTCGACTTCCATTCCTATGCTTTTGGTTAATCTCTACAGGACATGATTATATTTGCTTGAAGTAGATCTACAATAGTGAGTCTAAACACAGAACTTTGTTTTTAATATGTTACTGATAATATGTTTTGTTTAAAGATAGATAGCCCTTCAGATGTGGAACTGCTGCTGAAAGTCAGCTGTCAAATGTGTGCTCTAACTCCTGAGAGTGTCCACACCCCCTTGAGACACTGGGGGAAAAGGAGTTAATCCCTGAGCTGGCTAGAAAAGGGACTACAGTTGTTTCTCCGTCCTGTAGGAATTAGACCAGCTGTGGGGAGTTAATTGCTTCCTGTACACACCACTCTTGCACAGCACAAAGGGGTGTGTTGGGAGGGCCCTGGCTTGGCAGGGAGAAGGGGAAAGGAAGGAAGCTGGGTCCAGTATTAGACTTCAGCTCTGAGCAAGGCGATGTCCTGCTCTCTGGTGCTCACCTGATGTGGACAGTGCTTAGGCAGGGCACAAACAAGCTATCATTATGTGATGGCTGCTGTGAACAGATAGTTTTGTTTGTTCTTAGCCTTTGGAATGGGGAATTTTTCCTGGCTGATTGCAATTCCCAGAGTGATACTCCTTAGGACATGCACAAGTTCTCTAGTCCCTCTTTTTGTTGGTGTATCAATACATCATGCCATGCACATACATGCACTTCAGGGCACCCAAGAGTGGGCAGGGCAGGAGGAATCCTAAATTATGGAAATAAAACAGGCAGCTAGTAGGGAGTGCTGGTGGTATGTGTACAGAAAACTGCATATGTACAGAGTGAATTGGGCTCTTCAGGCTGTCAGTTGCTGTTAGAAAAATTGCAATGAAGAATACTCAGGTTCTGAAAAAAACCACTCTCATTTCCTTAAAATAAAATGTAATACACAGCTGTAAATTTTTATTCTGCCTTCACTCAAAAACCCCATCTGCCCTTAGTGCAAGAGAGTAGCACTTGAGTCCAGAACCTGACGCTTTCTGTCTATCCTCTCTACAATTTGACATTACCCATGTTAATTGGCCAATATTCTCTGAATTTAAGTTGCAGGGGTGCTTCTAGGGAAAAGAATAATGTGTGTCAGGACCTGATTGACATGACCTAACTAGTGCCTGATGTGTTTGGTGCAGGGCTGCTGGTTGCTGTGCTGCTCTGTGTGTGTGGCTATTGGGGCTGACTGTGTTCTTACTCAGGGACCCTGGCACCAGGGTGAACCGAGCATCTTCTGTGCTGCTGTGGAGGGCGTGCCTTGCTAATCTATCTCCTCAAAGAATAGGGTTTCTTTTACCTCTTGGGCCTTGACATGCCTGTTCAAGGGGTAGGATTTGGCCCTTAGTGAGCGGATTATCCATTCCCTTGACATAACATAAAGCTCTAGGATTTACGGCTATATAAGAAAGTAATAATCTTGCCGGGACATGTGGGGAGTTACATACAGTATGTAAATCCCATCTTGAGATAGGAATATGTTCCTCTGAGAGTACAGCTGTAAGAGACCTGCATTATGAAACCTGAATCCATGCAAAATGGCCTGGTTTCATTAGAAACTTGAATCTCACTTTACATCAGTTGAAAGTTTTGCTATGGTTTGTGAAAATTTCAAAACAAACCTGGGCCATGGTTCAAAAAATTCCTTTATTCCTCTGTATCATGCAAACTTCATAGCACCATGCAATTTCAACGCAGGACCAGATGAAATGCAAGGTTTTTCACTGAGTATTTTGATACCTTTTTTTTCCCTTATTTTTGTGATGCTTGCCTGTCTCAAAGTGCAATTCAGCAGAAGCAAGCCAAGTGAAATCTTCATGAAAATCTTTTTAAAAGCACTGTGATCTGAAACAGCCAAGTTCTGCACAGCTGCACGACAGAGTGCAGGGCAAGGCTTTAGCTGCTAAGTTTGATGCAACCACACTCGCTGTCAGAAACAGACTGAAGGAATGCAGCTCCTCTGGTTTCCATTTCTGCCTGAAGGGGAGAGTAGCTCAGTGAACCCACAATGAAACTTGGGAAAGGGGGAAAGGAAAACTAAATGACATTTAAAGAAAGAAAATAAGCTTTCTGCTTTCTTTCTTTTTTTTTTTTAATGATTGAGTGATGTTGATCTCTTCCACATAACATAGATAAGGTTACAACAATCCGTTCATTATAAGCCTAATATTGAAAGCGACCCTTACCAAACTTTGCCAAGCCAAAAAAATCAAGCTGTCTGAAATTTCATAGGCAGCAGTTCAGACCAGAATCCCCGCTCCTGGCATATTTTCTAAGGTGTGTAAAGAGGAAAGGAGGAGGAAAACAGAGAAAGTATGCAGAGGGAAATAAGTTCCTGTAAAAGAATCATTTACCCTACTACACATACTATGTTGTGCTGTTAGCACTATCTGATGTTCTTAAATATAGTCTTCTAAATTCATTTTCTTTACAGGGAAGTGAAGGCTGACCCTAATGAGATGCAGTATGTTAGATTTGTTAAACAGGTCAGACAGAGGAAATAATGTGAGAAGCAGGAGAATTTGCTCTCTGTGCTGTTCTTTGATTAGGGTCATTTCATAACACAGGTGACTCTTGTCAAAGCTTGGAGTCAGAGCTATGCTTTGATTCTGGAGAATTGGCGTGGTCTCGTGGGTTGTTTGAAAAACTCAGATTCAAGACTGATTTACACGTGCAAATTAAAGCAAGCTATTACTCAGATTCAAGTGAGACTGCTTCCCTTTTCTACTAGAAACACATATGCAAGAGATCAAGTGTTTGTTACCAGGAGCAGAGAAACTACACCAAAGAGGCTTTAGTGATAGAAGCAAGGAGATACATCATCTCCTAGCAACACAAGTAGTGCTGTCTTTAGTGAGAATGAAAAACTTCGGTTTGCAGTTTGTCCTGAATGTGAGAATGGCAAAGGTATCAATGAGAAGTGACTGCTGTTACCTGGTACTCCGACTAGCACAGACACAGTAAAGGAAGCATGACAGTAGATTGTGGAATTCCACGGGGCAAACTCGATTTTTGTTCCTACCCTCATAGAAGAAATTCTAGGAGATTCATAACCTCAGAAAGAGAAGAAAATATTAAAACCATGCGAAGTCATTTTAAATTGGACTTCAAGATAAACTGAGATTTGATATTCCTGGATAATTACTAATGAGAACACTTTCCCTTTAATTATCTTGTGGTCACCATTTCAAAGGTGATTAAAGCTATTCTTCACTAGATGTGGTTATAGATTTAATGCAAACCTGGTCTTTCTTGTGGTTTTATCACAGCAATTAAATCTGACTTGTGCACAGACTTTGTGTGGCATGAGGGATTTCACCAAGCAAAATGATTTTATCCTTCAGGCAATGTTAAATTTAGGAAAAATATAATTAATTATATCAGACAGGTATCTATTATACATCATGCACACATTCTTAGAGACCAGGGGCCCACTTCTACTCGAAACAGAAACAGTCATTCCTTCCAGCTCTGGTCTTAAGCAGAGTAGCAACTGTTGCCTGTTCAGACATGCCTTAATATCATTATTTTTATTATCTATATCAAAAAATCATCCATTGTTTGAGAAGAAACAACAGAAAATCCCAAGTTTTGAATACAAGTTCTCCCTTCCCATCCCATTTTTACTGAGTGTTTCACGGTTCTTCACTCTCTTCCTGATTGTGTTCAGTAGTTATATCTTGGAAATAATGCAGTGTTAGCCCATTATAGTTACAGGCTATTTAATATGTTTCTATTTGGCTTTTATCTGCTGATTGCAAGATTACCTGATTGCATTTTATTTTCTTCCCCCTGGACTTCTTGATGGGTTTGTTGCTAACTTATCTAATACTGTACAATCCCTCAGCCCACAAAAATCTTCTGATTTAATTAGGGTTTTAGGCCGCCTTCTAAAGACAAAAGGCTGCACTTTCAAAATGCGAGTAGGCACTCAAGACGCCCATGTCAGTGATACTGCATGCTATTAAAATGTCTTTCATCAGTGGATCTCCAAGCCCTTTAAAAACATTTGCAAGGCATCAGGGAGAGAGAAAAGTATATCTAGTTTACAGATGAATGAACTGATAGGATGTGTAAGTTATAGATATACCATGCTAAACATCAAGCTACTCTACTTTTGATTACCTTAAAAAGATAGTGTTTGAGATACATGGGTGAGATGGGCATTTTTATTGTTGCTGAGGTTCCTCCCTAATTCTTAATTTAGGTTACCTGTAGGGGAATAGAGCTAGATTTAAAATGCTGCATCTATTTGCAAGTATAACATGAAAATGAGAAGATAGAGCTAACTTTTCTTGTTTTGCGTTCCTCTAATGTTCAGTAGAAGTTTATTCATCTGTCTGATTAAAATAAAATAAAATAGAAGATTTAAAGATGGTCCTAAGGAAAAAACAGCGGTAGAGAACAAGTTTTACAGTTAAATTATTGAAATAGAATGCTGTTTGGGAAAATAAGCTGTGAAATCTTACAGAGCTGTTACCAGATTTCATCTCTATCTTCTTTTATTGTTTCTTTTTAAATTCAAAAGCCTTAGTTCTTGAAAGAGTCTTACAAGTATTACAGCATTCAGAGCAGTGACATTGTAAAATATAGGCTACTAATCACAGAGTAGCTGTGCAACATACAGCTTTTTCTATCTGTCATATTTAATAACTAGACTATCATATCATTTGATTCTCATGTGCCAGAATCAGAGTCCTACCTCTCAACAGTTTGGAACCATGACAAAAATAATATCACTCAGCCAATCTCCTGACTCAAATGACCTTGGCCTTTGATCCAGTCAGATCTTATCAGATCTTCAGAGGGTCAAGGTACACCTGTTTTTAGTGTTTTAGCATTTTAGCCTTAAGCATTAAAGGGCTACAAGGGACACACGATACTCAGAGGAGAATGCAGTGCTCTGCTCTCTGAGGGCGTGTGTACCTATGAGTATGTACACAGGCATGTGCCTCTGCCTCAGGAAGGGAGGAGGTTTAATAATGCAGTTTGTTATTTAAAACTGAGCTTAATCCAAAGCAAAATTATTTATTTTCCTCTTATGAATAGCATGCATGTATGAAAATGTTGTTGATGCCAAATATCTCATTAAAAATGTTCTTGCAACATGCACAGAGAAAGAGAGGCAACTTGGCAGAGCAGGTATCATATATATGAAATACATTACAACTTAACAGCACACACACGTGCTTTGCTGTATGGGAAACAGCATGATCAGGTGCACGTCTGCCACATTAAAGGATTATGAGATATGGGGAGAAAATAATACTTAATTTTGAATGTAAATATGTTCTGTTTTTTAAAGAGGCATCTCTTGAAGCAACCGTATTATGAGATAGAATACTACAAAATCTTCTTCATTTAGCACAATAGAGACTATTAATGCTTATGGCTGCTTAATTTCTCTTTCTGAAGCATGCAAGAAAGCCATATGTTGGAATGTAGGAGGTTTGTAGCATGTCCATTTAGTCAAGAGTAATGCGCAGCCAGAGGCACTGGAAATGAGTATTTTGTTGATAAAAACATGCCAAGCATTTTATTTCCAGCCATGAAGTATGGAATAAAGTTTTGATGATCAATGTGGACTTCTCTGTGGAAAGTTGTGCTGTGTATACACCAGGCTAATGTGTATGCATTGTAAGCTATAGAGATATTATTATCATATAGATCATTGTTTGCAAACGGAAGCTTAGAAGACTGTGAAGATAATTTCTCATGACAATTATTATGTACAGTAGGCGTAGAAATTGTTTGCCTGTGACCCTCAGTAATTGTTAGTGAGGCATGCCTGCACATCTAGCAGGAGAAAATGAGGACCCTTCATTTACAGAAACAGGGTGGTGTTACTGAAATGTACATGCTGTACAAATGTTCCTGAAATTCCCTGTCCCAGCTGTGCTGAAGTATGGCCCCAAACAACAAAGCAGAAATTTTTGGTTGAAAGCCAAAATTTTTGGTTGCGTGTTATGGAAAATCATATTTTTCCACAGTAAATAAGGATCAAGGTGTAGTGCTTTTAATCTATTGAGTTTAAGTGAAGAGGATATGATGTAGAGCTTCTAACCTACAACACTGCTGTGGGTTACAATTAATCATATCTTCATTTCATGGATGGCTTTCAGTAAAAAGGAAAATGGTTCAAAAACTTTCTTTCAGGGGTACTAGACCAATTTCTACCACCAGTGGCTTCCACCTGGCTTCTTTTTTAAAATCCCATGACATAGCAGCACTAGTTTCACTAAACTCATGGGGTATTTCTGCTTGCAAAAGGTCTGCTTGTGTGAGCCAGGGTTATGAAATTAAACCTTTATTAGTGCTCTAACAAAGTAGGAATGATCAAAAAAACCCTCACTGTAAAGAGAGAAAGGGGAGCGATTACTTGTGCTTTTGTCCTAGTTTGGCTGCAGCTTTCCTTCCAGTGCTCTCTGTCACTTATTTTTTCTTTATTTTCCAACTTTAGAGATAGAGGGAAATGATCAAGCTCATCATGCATAAATGTACTTATGGGGATGCTGAACTTGACCCAACACAGCCTATATCACAGGGCTGTTAAGGAGGTAAATGTTCACATTTGCTAAGTGGCATCATGTATGAATTATCAGTTTTGTTAACAATGTTATTTTTATAAGTCAAAGCAGAAGGGGCTGTATTCCCTGAGGGATCTGGGTAATTTTTTTTCTACCTTCCTTTCCACAAATATGAAATAATGTCTTAAAAAGACTTGTGCGGCTGGGTTATTTGGGTTTGTAGACAGGATAAAACATAGCAGCCCAGTGTATTGTGGCAGTTACTTTCTTCACAGCTGGCATAATGTTGTTTTTATGTCCATCACAGAAAATTAAAAGGGAATGCATTGGTATGAAATTATTCTGCAACCTTTTATTTTCCTTCAAATATGCCAGTAAGTCAGGTGAACTGAAGACCTCTTTAAACTATAGACTTCTATCTGTGTCTCGCTATCCATTTTAACTAAAGAATATAAAGCAGCAATAAAGCCTGGGTCCTGACTCATGTTTGGGGGAATCCTTCCCTTCCTTGGGAAAAAAGTTGCACTTCCATTTCCTGATCAACCCCAAACACCAGCTCTGTCCTCCCTACTGCATTCATCTGGCCTCAACACTGTTTCTTATTTCTTTGCAGCTCTTGATACTTTCACCTTTTCCTTAGAGAATTTTATTTATTTATTAAAGCACAGTGCAAATAAGACACCAGGTTCCTGTGGCCATTTCTCTCACCTCTCCCTCCCTCTTCCCTTTCCCACTGGTCTTGGATGTGCTGTGACCTTTCTGTGCACAGCATAGAAAATGCAGTTAAGCAAAACAATGCTCCTTTCTACAGCACACAATGTGAATCCCAAAACCTGAACAGATTCCTGTCTTGAAAGACAGACCTACACAACTCCTCCCAGGCAGTTGCCAGGTGCCCAAGAACATAGTTTAAGGTGAAACTACTTTGATGGAGTGGGAAACCTACATTCCTTCCTGTTATATTTTTCAACAGTATAAAATGACTGAAGTTTTTGTATGAATTCATAGTTTAATATATTGTATCAGTCAGGGAGCAGATGCAGTTAAACATGTAGGAACATAGCCTCGACATAGCTGAGACAGAAGGAATGATTGCCCAGCTTTTAGACTTTGTAGGTATGTATTAGCTACAAAGTCAAAAGTAAACCTTGTAAACAATCATGTTCTTATCTTTAACCTTGAAAGTGCCATTTCCTTAATGGCTGGCAATGTCATATGATTAAAATTAAATTTGTGAGCAAGACTGGGGACTTGCACTTCAAACATATTTTCCTGTTGAGGAAATGGATCAGTAAACTGTAGTTCTCCTGGTAATAGGGAATAGATGCTTGGAATTCACTGTGGTAAGCAGCATAGAGAGTCTAATATTGTAAACTCAAGGATGTGAGTGTCTGCCTACTAGTTGGAACACTGGAATAGAAACTGGAAAATTTGGGTTATTCTGGCTTAAGATTGCTGCTGTCTTCCAGTGTCACTTTCAACTGTGAATTTGATGACTTGCCTACAGCTTCTCTATGGTATATTATCAATATAAGTGACCTAATCAATATTTAGACTAGATATTCTGCAATCTCAGTACAACTTTTTCAGTAAGCTAAGTTACCACAGCAGGACCCGAGGCTGTTATCATGCTTCTGGCTCTACTCCATAAAATATCCTGGGAGAAAGTTTTGATGCTTTTGCAACTAATGTCATGGCTTCAGTGCCATGACATACTTGGTGCAGGTACAGATATTCCTGTCTTTGAATGTCTTCACATATAACCTCTGGTATCTAAACCATTCAGGACCCTGAGAATGGTATCCCCCAAAGCTTTTCAGGTCAAGACATACAAAATTGACCTAATTTTCCTTGGTACATATGTAGGATTTGAATATAATATCTGGGGATTGGGTCATCTTCAAAGATATGCAAATATGCACTGAATGAACTGTCCAGGCTGGAGAAAATCTTGTGAGTCTTGGAAGCAGCTGAGTCAAACTAGAAAGGAAAGGGACATGTTTATATATATGTTTATACATTTATATTCCTCTTTCTCCCCTCTGAAAATGAAATCCAGACGTTGGCACCCCATTTCTTGGACTACTTAACAGATGGGCTCATATGTTAATGCTGAAGGGTAGTTAGTGGGTCACACTGGTAGGCTGAGTGTTGTCTCCATCCACTCTTGTGCAGCAGCACACAGCTGTCAGATGCTATTTCCAGATCTATATATAATCTTGCATATATCATAGACAAAGCTGATACAGGAACTCATTAAGGCTGAGTCTGTCTGTCCTCATATATGTGTGACTTCACTGAAGCGAGGACTTTGAGCTGAGATCAATAGAAGGATGAGGCCATAAGAACAGTGCTGAAAAGCCTATTGATTGTTTATTACACTAGGAATGCAAAAAAATGTAGATTTTGAATGATGCCTGTAATTCTTAAAAAACCCCCATAATGATAAAACAGTTGTCTGATGCCTTCAAAATGGTAGTTTAAACATTTACCTAAGACTTCTAAATTTATTTCCTAGGTTGACTAGCCAAGTGACCTTTCTGAAGTTATTTATATTGTCTTTATATTTGTATTCAATTACTCAGCATAAATCAGAATGAGAATTCAAGGCCCCCTTCTGCTTGATCTTTATCAGTATGCAATAAGCCTGATCCGAAGTCTGCTGAAGGCAGCAGATGGGGCCCCATTGACATTCGTTGACTTTGACTCAGAGCATTAAATTCTAGCCAAATTCCACACCAAATTCTAGCCCTCTGCAACATGCATCCCAGTTCAGCCAAGAGACAAGCCATATGGCTTTCATGTTATTGTATACATGGAACAAAAGTTTTGGACATCTCTCCACATCCTTACATAGGTATATAAAGGACTACTCATAATATCTAAAACCAGAGGAGCATTTTGGTTTCTCACAGATGTATATGCTGTGTCATCTGCTTTACTCACTGAAAAAGCTTCAGATTCCTTTTGGGCCTCCTATAGTTTCTCCTGCAGCAGTATCTTTAGATCTCATAAGATCCTTATTCCACTTTGGCTTGCTACTGATCTGTTTTTGACCTAGTGCCAAACTACTAGGAGGGTTCCCTCCATGGAGAATTGATGTGGCCTCTCTCCACTGTTCAGGTGCTGATTTCCAAAGCACTTACGAAATCTAATTAATTTGATGACTTCTAAACTGAACTGGGATGCAACAAGTATGTCAGAATGGGAAAAAATTCATCACTGAAGGCTCAAAGTGGATGGTATGGACAAAGAAACTGGTGAGTAGACTCACCAGTTGTTATGAGGAGAAATAGATGGTAAATAATCAGCATGACTGCATGAGCCTGATTTCTGCTAAATATTTTAATTTTCTGGGTCAGCTCTAGGCCAGGTAATTGTTAGCCTTTTCGTGATAGAATGAATACAAACCAACTTCTTCTTCTTCTTCTTCTTCTTCTTCTTCTTCTTATTATTATTATTATTGTTCTTTGTTAATCCACATGAATGGGAAGTAATTTGTTGTCCTGCTATGTCATCCTGCTTCATGAAAAGTGGCACAAAGTTGATGTCTTTGTATTTTCATTATCCCTTCATGAAAAGCCCTCAGAGAGTTAGATATGGTGAGCTTTCTTTTGGTGCTCTTTTGCAGATACCACTCCAGAATGGACAGAAAGATTTCTTTTTTCAAATACATGGATAATTTTTTCCAGTGGAATCTGTAACTTAACATCATAGGCTGATCCCCTTCTACGATGCCCATGTCAACATGTGTCCATGTAAAACCTTGATGTTTTAAATGGGACAAAATGCACCAAGAACTTTCACATGGTTATTGACAGCCATTGGGATTAATGAAGACTTGCTCCAGCCACGGTGTCACAGAGGAATTTTCTGATTCTGATTCTTTTAAGTTCAGTGGACCTCGTAGGGAAAACCTATATTCAGCACTTCTCCTTGTGTCTATCAAAGATTTAAAGCAATATGTATTTTTGCCCTGCAGTGTATGAATCCCGATGAATACAGTTTAAGGTGCTCAGTTTGTTAAACTGTGCTTTTATGCCATTTAATGTATTCCTGTCTTTTTCTTTTCTGGGCACACAACCTAAGGAGGAAATATGTCATCAGCCATGCTAAAACCATTGAAATATCTGGGAAAGAAATCGTCCTCAAGTCTCAACAAATCATCTTTTTACAGCATTGTGTGTTAAGAATTAATTTAAGCAATGATCCCCAAGAGGCCACATGTGAATACTGTGCCATCCTAATCTATCTTTTCCTGACTATTAGGTTGATAATGGGGATTGCTTGGCACAGTCATTATGCATTGTTGTCAGTCTTGAGCCAGTTTTATGACCTGTGTCCAAGATGTACCCTCATTCTCATTAAAGGCTTAAAATGAGCCATTAAAATCTTGCGTTGCTTCTTCAATTTTTCTGTCTCCTTACAGAACTTTAAAATGTTGGTGTTTTTGAGACAGCAGGGAACCAGCAAAGCTAGAACTATGATCTATTCTTGGTTCAATACCCAGAGATTGTTATCTATTTCTGTTGTGAGAACCAACTTTCAACAAGCAAATTCAAAACAATTTAATATCCAAATGACTGTGTTGAATTCCAGCAATAGCACTGATGGACTGTAACCATGATATCTTTCCTGAGTTATATTGGCATTGTAGGCATGTAGGATGCACCCATGCAGCTTAGTTATTGTTAGTATCTGCTAGTATAGGCAGTCAAAATTTAAAATTCACAGTAAAACTGTATTAAGGGTCTGACACCAGTATACTGTAAATGAGGAGAAACCCTAATTTTTGTGAACCTGATACTTAACAGACTATTCAAAACATGACAATCACTGTAAGAATACAGTGAAAGAAAAAAGTCCAGGGAAATAACTTCTGTTACTAGTTCATATCCCCCCATCCTGGGAGTCTAACTGTCTGGGTAAATGCAGGTAGGATCTCAACCCTTGTCTTTTCCTGCCTGATTGGAAGCCATAACCTGCTGGTATTGGAATTAGAAACTGTCTGCACACTCTGCTCTCTGTTTGGCTGACAAAATACTAACAGAGCAAATTGTAGGTTATTTCACTTTTCAGCATGGGCTGTCACCCCCTAAGTTTACTGATATGGTAGCACTGGTCCACACTCTCTCTGTTAGAGTTTCTTAAATAAATAGGGTGAAAGTGGATGGGTAAGCTCTTTGCAACTCTTGTGTCAGCTGTATACTGATAGTTCTCCACTTACCTCTATTGCCTAATCATTGGTTTGATCACTACCTAATGCCTGATCATTCTTCCTGCAGAGCTTGCTGTTTTATTAAACTGCTTCACTAGTATTGTGAGTCTCTAAAGCAGGGTTATTTTCACTTGAGGAAAAGAAAAAAAGATCAGAGATACACCAACCCTATCAGGAATTGCACTCTCCTTGGTAAACTTCTGTTCTTGTGTACATACTAAATTAATAAAGTTGCAACACCTGATTAAGTGACTGACACACAGCTACTTTTGTTTATATATGCTGCCATCAGTTTACATGGTAATAGACAAGATGAGTATTTATGGCAATCACATTTAATCCTACTCTCAATGGATCAGATGTGAACTGTGGGAGGTTGACCCACTCCCAATGTTTCTGTTTTCCACCAACGTTTGGAAATACACCAACTTTCCTGAAAAAAATGCCTTACAATATATTGCATGCTTCCAGGCACCAGCTGTCACCCAAAACACATCACCTGTGGATTGATGCCATGTGACCTTGTTAGTTTTCTATCAGCCTATTTCTCTCTTACTGTCTCAGGTATTTTTAATGTGTCCATCACCATGGTTTCTCATACTGCTTAGTAGAATCATAGACTAATGAAATGATTTGAAAGGGATTTTAAAGATCACCTAGTTCAAAAACCCCTGATATGGGCAGGGATGCCATTCACTTGATCAGGTTGCTCGGGCCCCATCCGACCTGGCCTTGAACACTTCCAGGTATGGGTTATCCACAACTTCTCTGAGCAACCTGTTCAAGTGCCTCACCACCCTCACAGTAAGGAATTTTTTGCTAATATCTAATCTAAACCTGCCTTCTTTCAGGTCAACATTATTTCCCCTTGTCCTGCCACTGTCTGTCTGTATAAAAACTCTCTCTGTCTCCTTTTTTAAAGCCTTCTTAGGGTTCTCGAAGGCCACAGTGAGATCTGCCCAAAGCCTTCTCTTCTCCACACTGAACAACCCCGGCTCTCTCAGCCTGTCTCTGTAGGAGAGGTGCTCCATCCCTCTGGTCATCCTCATTGCCCTCTTCTGGACCCACTGTAACAGATCCTCATCATTAATGTGTTGAAGAGCCCAGAGCTGGTGCCGTGTTCCAGGTGGGGTCTCATGAGTTTTAAATATTTTGGAATGTGTATAAGAGGTCTCAAAACCAAAATTGCCTGATATAAATGATATGCCAACTTTTTTGAAAGGAAGACTGTTTTTTCTATGAATTTTACTGTGGAAAAAGCACCGCTTAGTTATTTTAACTTTTTTTTACCTGGTTTATCACTGATGTCCATGATGATTTGCAGTCCTGAGTCTCTGTTCATTCCATATTTGTCAGCATTGCTATCCATCTTTGATTCTTTAACAGAAGTTTGATATTTACTGAATATTCTAAACGTGTGGGATTATTGATGGCATGGTTTCCATACACAGATTGGAAGTACTATATTTGTGCAGATCCTAGTCTGTTTGAGAACTTAGCATGACTGGAACTTTAGGTGCTATTGGACTAATAAATAACACCAGCTTTGCTGGTAATGAAAACCATGTACCTGTGCTATGAAATGCACCTGTGTTATGACACTACTATGATGAGAGTGGTCCCTAAGTTTTTAAAACTAAAAAGGATATAATTTGTAGCTTTAACAATAGAAAGAAAACAATTTATATCCAGTTTAGTTTACAAATACAGAAGATCCACTTTTGGCTCAACACCTTTAAGAAATTGGATCTGTTTTGATTTGAGAAGCAGATGGGAAGAGCTGGCATTTATCATACTTACGATTTTTTATTACAAACGATGCTAGATACATGTACCATGACATTCTCAAGGACACTGAGGTGCCACTCTCTGTCATAGGCCCCATTCTTATGGCTTCTTGAGAGTGAAATGTTGTGAAATTTTGCACTTCACTGGACTATTCTCATTTCTGTGGCAAGTTAATGGTGACATTACTATCTTCAAAAGGTCCTGACTCATAGAACTGTGTTATAGTCAACAAGATGTACTAGAAAACCATTTTATGTTCTTCTAATGCAGTTTTAGCCCAGAGATTGCATTTAGAACATACACTCAGATTTTTTTCAGCAAAGATATGGCTAGAATTGCCATTAAACAAACAAAAGAAGTAAATTTAAATAAAGATTAGTGAGATTTTTATGTTAGAATTCTCTTGAATCTGTCATCAATGACTGAAAAGAAAACACTGTTAACATAAAACTTGAATAAGATCAGGAGAATTAGTACTGATGATTTCAGTATTAGTAATGCACCATGAAAAATCACCTTACCTCAGCAAGATACCTCATATCTTGCATGATCATGAAAAAGTTCATATAAAATCTTGGCTCCAAGCCCTTTTGTAGCCAAAGGAATGTTTGAAAGAGCCAAGTTTTTTAGTTTATATTTAGGATCTGTTCCTCTGGGATGCTTTTAATTGATGGTTCTGGAGAATAATTACCTAATAAGTTACCTTATGCTGACTACAGGGAAGGAAGAAGTGGTGCTGCTTTCTCATGTGCATGTTTTTCACAGGCAGGTTCCCTGGTTCCTGAAGCTGCAGCTCTTGCTGCCACTGCAAAATGTTCCTTGAATGTGCAAAGACAAGACTGAGCCCTGGATCCTGTGACATGCTGTCGATGACCTCCACACGGTCCCAGTGTAATGCCAAAAGTAGTGGTGCCTCCTGCCAGACATGGTTGGCCAGTACTGTGAGGCTATCTGCAGGTTCAGTTAGGTGACACATACCAGTGCAAAGTAGCCTCCTCATTTTTGAGTAGAACATGCATGCTGGATTTTCTTTGCTTCTTTCCTGTAAGATTTCACAAGCTAGGATGCTCAGGAACAACAGAATATAGCACTGGATGAAAATCATTGCATCAGATAGTCCCTCCACAGTCCTGCTGAAGAATCCTTAGAGATGCAGGTTGTGCTGATTTGCATGGGTAGCACTAGGAGTATATTTAACAGAGCTGTCTGTAGCTGTGGTTTGCATGCTCCTGCTGCACAGCTACAGTCTGTCTTTCATCTCCTGTATCTGTCACACCTTAGTTTACTGTTAAATCTCTAATCGCTCAAACTGACCTTTCCAGTTCAGTGGACTGCTGCTCTAAAAGTCCCCAAATACTCAAGATGTCTAGCCCAAAATCTAATCTAGCCCATCAGTACCTTATTGTCTGCCTAAAAGTTTAGCTTCATCCTTTAAAATAAAATTTTTATCCTGTTGTGTATGGACTGCTGTCCTTCATCTTTATGATAAGAGCAAACTCTTTTTACTCTTCAAACTCACTGGAATAGCAAGACTCTTTGCACTGTCTTGGCCTTAATTTTTCTTAGAAATATCAATCAAGTTTTGAATATAAGAAAGTTGCAGAGAAGTAAAATCTACCTAGCCTGATTTTTGATCCTGCCCATAGTCCATTGCTATGTATTAAAATAATGAAGACATAACAAAGATTATATGAAGACATTACTCCCATTATACAGATTTTGCTTTTCTTAAGCAATGCTTATAAACTTGCCTCCCATACTCTGCTACTTGTATTAAAATATATTGCACTAAATGCTGCAATATTCTCAGACAATGAAGCAAGAGCTTATATATGATTGATAAATGTTGCATCTTTCTGTCTTGAATGCTTACAAGATACATTAAATGAATAAAGAAAATTATTTTCTTTAAAAAACCTTTTTATATTTTTATTGAATAAGTGTTTGCCTGCACCACCACTAATTTAGGTGTTAAAGTGAGTAAACTGAGTTACCATTTTGGCCATCAGCAGTCAGTAGGTTTCTACATACTTGTCTACTAAGATATTCCCTAATATGGCTATTCCGTAAATTCCCTTAGGTACGGACATATAAGTTCAAGTATTTACTACACTATTATAAAAACTGCATGCAGTGATCTTTCACTGATGTGTTTCGTTATAATACTTTCAAGATTAACCTTTATCAACATAGAAATTAACAAAAAATCATGAGTGACCCTTTTTTTGGAAAAAAGATATTGTTCCCTCAAGCATATTCTGTGCATCTAATAATAATTTTTTTTCATTTTCCCTTTAGTTACACACTGCAAGTGAAACAAAATAGAATGCAAAGTAAAAAAAAAAAACAAAAACAAATGAACCAAACAAGGATCATTATTTTTTGTTGCTTCTCCTGGAATCTTTCTCCTTTTGATAGCATATAATGTAGATGCATTAATGAAGAATTAAGAAATAGAATTTTATTATATAATAACAGAAATTAATGTGATTTTCTTTTATAAATATATAATAAAGAACAGATTTTCTGAATCTTTTCAATAGAACTTTCCTTGATATTTGCAGAAAAAATAGAATTTTTTCTTTATGCATTTTATTGCAAAAGATGCAGTTAGAGATTGGACTATTTCCTTAAGAGTAGATTCAAGACCAAAACCCCTTAATTTCAGATGTAAAGTGGCTTGGCTGCATTCATAAACAGAGCTGTGAATTCTTTTCCATCTGAACTTATGTTCTTTGATTTTCACTGACTGACTGACCATTTCAGCACGCTCTCCTGATCGTATATAATTCAGTCCTCAACCATGACAAACCAATCATTCACAACTGACCCTTGAAATTAATTAATGCCAATCACTGCTATCAGTCAAAAGACATTCTCAGAGATTTCAAAACAAGAGATTGATGTTACATGGTGCTAAAGGTAGATGTAGAAAATGCAGTCAGTCAGTGAAATTCAGAAGAACTTAAATTACATTTATAGATTGCTAACATCCCTTCTAGTACATGTAGTTACAAGATGGTAGTCGTCAATGTATAATAAAGCTGGAACAAGTGCTCAGTGTGAAAATGCTAATTTTCAGATACTTATATCTTGAAAACCATAGGTGGTCTTGGCATGGAAAATAACATACTACCTCCAAATTTGAATCTCTAAAGCATAGCAGGAGGCAGATCTAACCAGCACTGTGACCATATGTGTTTGGGATTTCATACACAATAATTAATTTCCATTCTGTAAAAATGAATAATTTAATATAGCATCCCACATCAAGAGATGCAAACACAAACTGATACTTTAAGAAAAAAATGCCAGTGAACAAACTTTTTCCTAATCAAAACCAACTTAAATTGTTATGAATAAAAATAAAATGAAAAGAAAGCTATTTAACTGCTTTTATTTCTCAGCATAAGAATCTTATGAAGACTGTCTCTTGGCAATTGAAGGATGCTTAATTGAATAAAGGGCTTAAAAAATACATATAATCTACAAATGTATGCTCTCTGCATATGTACAAAATATCCATGTTCTTCTCTAACTGTTTCTAGTTATGACCATGCTTTTTCTTTCCCATCTGATTTGCATGTGAAGATGAACCATCATCAAAGTACTCAGTATTTTTACCCAAACTCAATAATCCTGACACACCCGTCTCAGGCTAAGTCTCTTCATTGAAACACTGATAACCAATAGGCTTTAATGTCATTCTGTGACACAGGTCAGCTCAATAAAAGTCTGTGTAAATTATCATTTGGGTGTCAGATGATCAACAACATCAGTGATGTCATGTCATCTGGAGGGCTATCTTCCCAGTGAAATGAGAGGTAAAGCATGTATTGTCAGTCTCTATGTCTGCTGAGAATGTAATCACACCAAACTATCCAACACGTGGTACTTGTATAAAAACATGTTGTGCCAAATCTTCTCTCAAGTGATACTTGAAGTTTCTAAAAAAAACCATGTTAGCTGATGTATTTGTCTCCTGTTTACTGCACTCAGCTGCCACTCCTAGATCTGTCCAAGAGCAAAACAGCCTTTTTTTTTTTTTTTTCCCCGAATAAAAAACCAAATCAAGTAGAGAGAGAAACAAGAACTGAAACTTTAGATTTGAATTGCTCTTCTAGCAGAAGATTGACTACAAATCAAAACCACGTGCCAGCCTGGAAGATTTTAGCCACCAAAAAGTTGTTGATCAGTGCTAAAAGGAGCTTTCCAAAATCCAGTTAGGCTCCTAGGCACATTTCAAAATCCCACTAGATGCCAGTCTGACTACATATCTCAGAAAAAATGTGGTCCTTGTGAATGGCCTCTCATCTCTAATACCTGTTGGATTGTGATCCAAACCATGGAATTAGGCCTGGATCCAGGTCCTACTGTGCAGCTAAAGCTCCCCACGGTTGCTAATGGCAGAGTAATCTTTGTTGCAGAGTGGTGAAGACTTCTGGGAGTTGAGTGTGCCTTTTGGGGTGCCTTGCACAGTCTATACCACAGAACTGATGGCTCTAAGTCAAGAAGAGAATATTCCTGTACCCTCCTCTGCTTTGAGTGTCAAGGCTGCATTATACTAAATTAGAATATATACTATTATACATATATTATACTTTAAAGTATATTAATCAAATTATAAATTATATTATATATTTAAAAGCACCTATCAGCAAGCAAATAACAACATTGGTTACAAAAAGGCAAGCAAAGACCAGACTTTCAAAGTGCAAAGCCAGAGAAGGGGCTACCTTTCTACACAGTGGCATTGCTGTGCCACTCCTGATGTCCTGATAAATCATACTAGTTTGCAGCGGGTGCACAGACTGTCAGGTGGAAGGATGTTGATAATGAAGACATTACTCCCATTATACAGATTTTGCTTTTCTTAAGCAGTGCTTATAAACTTGCCTCCCGTGTTCTGCTACTTGTATCGTCACTGACATCTGTTCTTTTTAGGTTACAACACAATCTTGCCAGATCTGCAGTCCACCAGAAACACTACTTAGAATTTAGAATTTATTTACATATATATATATATATATATATATTCCCTAAAAATACTGCTTCAGCAAAAGAATTAGCAACGTAGTGATTTTTGGCAAAATTTTCAGTGAGGTGGTTTCTTAGGTTGAAAATTGGCTATTTTGAAAAATAAAATTCATATATATTACATGCCAAATTTAGTTTCTGGATTGAAGAACCCACTAGAGATGAATATGTGAGAATGACAGCGATTTCCTCCCAAGTATTCCTGTTGTTCTCTCAGAGTATACTACATACCAGGAGGCAGTGTAATGTAGTGGTTTTGCTACTTGTACGCTAACTTAGGTATGAGACCTTTTAGTTTACTAGAGAGCTGCCTAGCCACAGCTGCATATTTCTCAGTGGCTTGGTATGTTTCTTCCTCACTGAGCTCCCTGATGGCCTGGCTACAGTGCCAAGAGGACCCTTCATTGCAATAAACTTGCTACTGTGTGTGACTTCAGTGAAGATGAACCCCTAGCCACTGATGGCTAGTGCTACCTTTGTGAGTTGAAATGGATCTGAGACAGCAAAGCGGGAAGGATTTAACTCATGGGTTTAACTAATAACTTTCAGAACAGCATACCTCCCCACAAGGTCTGCTGTCCTGCAAGTACTGCTTTTTGCTGCTCTGACTGTTGTTAATGAAGCTGCAGCTCACTTCTGTCTACCCCTGGTTTCCGGTGTCTGGATTGGTTTGAGGTTGAGAGTGGTTTCCTGTTTCTGTGCAGCTCTTGGGTAGTCTAATTGAAACGACATGTCAGCAAATATGTGTCCAGTGTGGCTGGGGAGAGAGCCAAGGTCCGGTTTTCTGCAGCAACTGACTGAATAGAGAAAACTCCATGGAAAGAGAAGAAAAATCAATATGCTGATGTTTGATGTGAACAGCAAAGTTTGTCTCCTATTGGGAAGACTGGCCAAGTGCATGAATTGGAGCACTGGCCTTCTGCAAGCAGGACGGGACAAGACAAGGAAAAGAACAAGAGGAAATATTAGCACAGGGGAAAATCTGTTTAGTAACTCTCCTCTTGGTTTCTTCCAACTTGACTCTGCATGAATGAAAACATAGAATTGAATGAGGAAAAATACTAAATCTATACATCAAGTTCTCAAGAATTAATCCATCAGAAACAACTTCAAGTTCCTATGTTAAAGAAAGGAATTATTATGAAAAGAAGGATGATTCCAAGTATTGCTCTGTGTTATGAACTGTTGGTTTTGGATAGTTAAGGAAACCATGGCCATTATGTGAAAAGTGTATCCATTCATATGATTTGATTGAATTTCCACCACTATAACTGAGCAACTACCACAGACAGTAGGAATCTATTGTTTCATGCAAAATGCATGTATAAAACAAATGATGGACTTGGTCTAAAAGGGCTGAAGCCTAAGGTGCAAGATCTTCAATTAGTTGCAAACATGCCTACTCACGCTTTCTCCTACACAGAGTACACCCTTCCAAGGAACTTTGTGTCTGCATACAGAAATATAACTCTGTCTAATCTTGGCACATCATGCACCTTAATACACAAGCTAAACAGTGGAAATGTTTCTGCAGACTTACTCTTCAATTTCTTCTGATGGAGAAGCAGAGCATACAGTCTCATTGCTGCATCTCTTCAGTTAAAATTCCAGTTGCCCACACTGTCTAGTAGGATCAAGGTGCTAAGTAGTACCTTCTTCCCTGGAGAGAAAAGTATTGGAGAGCATACTGGTGCACTGCAGAGGGGCTGAGATGTGTCTGGGACTGACATAATATCATGGAAGCATAGAATCATAGAATGGCTTGGCTTGGAAGGGATCTTAAAGATCATCTGGTTCCAAACCCCCTGCTGTGAGCAGGGAAACCTTTCACTCAACCAGGTTGTTCAGAGCCCCATGCGACCTGTCCTTGAGCGCTTCCAGGGATGTGACAGCCACGATTTCTCTGGGCAACCTGTTCTAGTGCCTCATCAACCACACAGTGAATAATTCTTTTCCTAATATCTAATCTAGACTTACTCGCTTTCAATTTGAAGCCATTCCCCTCTGTCCTGTCACTACACACTCTGGTAAATAGTCTCTCCGTTTCCCTTGTACCGCTTAGTTACTGGAAGGCTGCAATTAGGACATCCTGAAGGGTACTCAGGACACCCTGGTGCCTGCTCTTTTCCAGGCTGAACAATCCCAATTCTACTAGAGTTGCTATGTCCCTCTGATCAGCTTGGTGGTCTCCTCTGGACTTGCTCCAACAGATCCAAGGCCTTCCTGTGCTGAGGACCCCAGAGTTGAATGCGTCACTCCCAGTGGGGTCTCACCAGAGCAGAGCAGAGGGGCAGAATCCCCTTCCTCGATCTGCTGGTCACTCCTCTTTTGATGCAGCCCAGGATACAATCGGCTTTCTGGGCTGTGGGCTCATTGCTGGCTCATGCCCAGGCTCTGCAACTGGCCAACTTTATGAAAGAGAAATCGTTTGAAGATCACTAAATATGTAAAAATCACATTCAGCTCTGGAGTCCCCATACTGAAAACAGTTGGTGCCTGGGAAATAATAATACTGGGAAAGTATTAACTGGAAGTATCTTGGATGCCTGTTTGCCCTGCTCTTCATCTTCCTTTTCCATTTGGTAATGAGCAGACTTTTTTTTTTTTTTAAATTGAGGTAATGGGGTGATTCACACACCCTTTCCTTTTGGTAGCATTCTTTCCTTTGTCATAAACCAGATGTTTTTGGTGCTATTCTAGATTCCTTTTTCACACCAGAAGACAGCATCACATGCTGCACAGGAACTTATTCTCTGTAAATACTGCATTGACAATGCAGTGGAGATTTTCTCAGCCTTCTGCTGATTCTGCCACAGATTTGAAATTCAGTGGTGCTGTAAAAAGACCCAGCCTCTACTGTAGAACTTGACCTTGTGTTTTACAAGGGAAGTCCCTTGTTCAGTGCCATCAGGCTTTTTTAAAATTTATCTTCTCTTGTCTGGTGGGGTCTATAATTTCTGCATCTCAGATTTTTTTTTTTACCAGGTTCTGCCCCATGTCATTCTGTTATCCTCTGTATTAACTCGGAGCTGGGTACTGGGGAGGAGGTCCCTAATGATTTGAAGACTACTTTTGTCTACTGGAATGGTCAACTCCAGTTGTGAGCTGCACTGCCTCATAGGACTTTGTTCTGACCCAGCATGTTTGTTGCCTTCCTGCTTTGTTATCCCTGGCTCAATCTGTTTATAACTTTATCAGGAGTTCCTATTGTGCTTTCCATCTTTTCTATCTGAAGCATACATGGCAGTGTAAGTGTTATGGGCTATCAGAAACAGTAGTGTCATTTACCTGAACATAAAAGGGGGCAAAGTATTTAGTGGTTCTATTCAGGCCCGTATTATCCTATGCCAAGACTGAAAGAGCTGAATTCCACTTTGTTAAATTCAAATGAACTTTCAGTTGTTAAATACAACAACTAAAAATGCTGCTGTTAGAAAAATGAAATAGATTAGTGTTGCAAACCTTTCCATGCCACGGTGTCAGATGTTATTTTCATCTGTTTGATAAATACACTGAAAGAAGAGTCTGCTGTTTATTTTCCCTTTAGGGCCGTATCACCTTTGTTCCTTGTTGTGAATCTCTAAGAGCAACAAGACTTTTGACCAGTGTGGAGTTGTATTCTTCTAACAGTTGTGGAACTTCTAACAGTCACAGCTCCTTCAAATCTTCCACAAACCAGTTCATGGTTTGAGTAAGGGCACAGATGCAGAAGTGGTTAAACTGGCAAATACCTCAGTAACTCAGACAGCTCACTTACATGCTCGTTGGTGTATAGCAAAATGGTATACTGGCTAGAAACCCTTTACTTTGGCGAATAAAGAATTAACTGCACGGAAAGTGGATCCTGCTTCTCCTTGAGCAGGTGTGGAATGCGGAGGAAAGATAAAAATTCTCTCTGAGACAGAGGGACACAGTATTTGGGAAATTTAGCTCAGTTTTAGAATATTATCTAGTCAACCTGATCAAACCCTGGACACTGAGAATTTTGTTAGCTTTTTTCCTCTTTTCCCGCTGATAATATTTTGCTTTGATTTCTGACCATAAAGATTGTCCCAGGAATTATATATGAACTTGACTGAATCTGATTTTTTCTGCATCATTTCACCTGCTTACTTTACACAAGCCAATGTTTTGGCTGATTTGATAGCTGGTAATAAGGAAGACAGGTTGGTTTTGAAAAAACAGAGATCAAAGAAATGAAAAGAATACAACTTCTTGTTGTGGCAGAAATAGAATGGGAAGAAATAGGAGACTCTTAGGAGCCCTTAGTGATAAAGTTGTGGAAATGAGCTTTAATTGCCAACCCAGTTCTACTTTTGTAAAAACACAGATTTTCTCTTTGTTCTAGCAGATGGAATTTTGATCACTCTATTCAGCCAATCCTCACTTGTTTTCTAATGGGCTTGGGATTTATTTTTTTTTAATGTCTGGGAGATCCATCACCCCAAATAAGTGGACTTTAAAGGTCAAGAGAGCTCTTATCCTTTTAGTTCATTTCATGAGAGCTCTGAGCAGCAGGCACAGCAATCTCAGCATGGACTCAACGATATTTCCTCACAATGTAGCCAGAAACTGCATGCCTGCAGGGTAAAACAAAATTACCAGTGTTCCCCCATGAATGTCCTACACCTTGAGAGGCCACAGCCACAGAGCAGTTAGCTGCATGGCTGAGCACTAGCAGTAAATGCTTACTTCAATTGTGGCAACTGCCACTCAGAAGGGATGCATTTAATCTTGAAGGATAGATGTCTCAAGACATCTCCCCTAAGTGACACAAAGTCTCTGGATGTAGAGGGGAGTGCTGATGGGTTCTGTATGTAGGCAGTTTCCCTCTGACTGGGGGGTAAGTGGAGAAAAATTGGTAGAGCTGATAATAAATTAGCTTTAACATTAATCTCCATGTCTAATGAAAATTGCTGATGAATGCAGATGAAAAAAAGTGAAACCAAACAACACAGAATTCTATCAATAACATAGTAGCACTTTTCTCATATTGCCTATTATTATTGATAGCAATGGACAAGTGTTTGCATATTTTCCTAGAAACTATTTTGATGAAGCCATGAAATACAGCTGATGAGAATTCAAAATTCAAAATCTGTAGAGATTTCCTTTGGGACTAATGCTCCTAAGACACATGGCCTAGGGAAAGGGAGAGTGAGTGAATCGCTGCTGCATATGAACCCCAGTGAAGAATTCTGGACACAGTCACTCTCCCTGCCTGATCCAATCAAAACCTTCTGCCAATTGCTTTAAGCATCCTGTAAGGAAATGGCAACAGCACTGGGATTTCTGGAAGATAAGCAGCAATTAAGGCCAAGTGTGAGTACAATGAGTACAGTTTTTCAACAGTACCAAAGGGCCTAGGGGTCACTAGAAGGATTTAGGTTGCAAACTCATCCAGGCAATTTTGAAAACTGTGCAAAAATTCTTACAGCATTTTATAGAATAGATTTTTAAAGCCTCTGCTACTGTCAGTTACTTTGTGAATTTTAAAAGTATAACCTGAAGGTGTAATAAATACTGTGCAACCTGATCTGAAGGGAACTTAAGGTAACTGAGTGTAAATGCACACACACACACATATGACTCTTTCTAAATATATATTGGCCTATTTACTATGGTAGTTACCTGTTTAAGACTTGCAGTTATATTAAGTAAAATAGTGTGCCTGGACTAATATATTTTCAGAGAGCCTATTTGTTTTACCGAAGAATTTATTGCAGCAGTAATAACTGTCAGAGTGAAAGCGTGGTTAAAGTGCTAGAGACAGGACCAACTGCAAAGGGTATCTATCAAACTATCGACTTCCTGCCAGCGGTGTTGCGAACTCTTTTGTCATAAACTCAAGCACCCAGAGTTGAAACCTCGATCAATGAAAGGGGAATCTGGTATCCAGCTCTTTAGAGAGGGCACCTCTTCTCTTTGACCCATTAGGACACAAATAACAGTTTTTATACAGTGCAGGTTTGATTTACAGCAAGCCTGCAGGTTACCTACTGACATTTATATTTTAAACGAAGTGAACAGCACTCACCATCTGAAAGAGTTAAATACAGAGCTACCAGATGCATTCTAATAAAAAGTTTTAGCCTTGTAATTGGCAAATAAAAATTTCATTACACTGTGCGGTTATTTACCATCCAGAATTTTATTTCTTTTTCTTTCCCATTTCCTTTTTAAATTTTTTTTTTATTTCATTGTAGAAGAACCACGTTTTGATTTGTTCATATCTAGGGCTTCACAGGTTTTGCTTTCTTAAAAATATGGACTGAAATTCAGCTCCAATTCAGTTTAAATATCTGCTTGCCAACTGAAGGCAGCTGGACCAAGATGGGTCACATTTTGCTTGCCTCTGAAGAGTTCCCCTGGGGATTTAATTTTCAGATCAGTGCATTTGGTTGTTGGATATACAAATCTTCCTCAATGTCTTCTCACTTTTATTGAGGTCTGACTGACCTGATTGTTCAAATTGTGGACATAGCCCTTTTTTCTGGTGAGTGTTCGGGCGAGTGCCTTACTTGTGGCTGTCCCATGACTGGGAGAACGAGTGATGCTACCCAGGGTATTGCACTGTTGTGCAGGACTAGACTGTGTGTCTCTCAGTGTGGCAATGTGAGCTCTAAAGCCAGTGCTTCCCTGATATTTTGTGTACGCTAGTAACTTTTAGCATGATTTTGATTCATGTGATGAAGTTTGGATACGAATTTTCTTCACATTTTAGAGCTCCAGTAGGAGTCATGGGCAAATATCAGCTTGCTTTGTCAGTGTTTGCTGCAGTCTATTTACTTTTTGGAGGCTTGGGGGAGGAGCTCAGTTATATTATGCCTTTCGTATGTGTTTACTATTTTTACAAGGGGAAACTTTAATTTAAATTTGTGGTGCTGTTAGCTTGATCATTATAGCATCATTTCAATATGTTTTGCTTCCATGCAAACTTTAACAAATATGTTCCATTCTTCCACCAACAAGAAAAGTGGCCTAGGTAAATTGCTGCTCTGTGTGTAGTACAACAGTCTTCTACCTCAGAGAAGGAACTTGCCTTGTGCCTTAGAAACAGAATTTTTTCTTGGTAGATGGTACTTTTTGTGCCATTTATCTAAAACAAGGTGCTGTATTGCAGTGCAGGAATTAAAAGTTTCGTGCATCCTGGATGTTATACAAAATACATTGCCAGTTTTCATTTTGCACAAGACCATTTTCTTGACATAGTTGATATGTCATGAAGTGGTTGATAACACCTTTATGTGTCTGTTTTAGAAGAATAAAAGTCTTTGTGTGTACTGCGGAAAGTGGTTCCTACTTCCATTTTAGTAGTTTTGCACAGAATAACACAGTCGATTTTATCAATAGATCTTGAGTTGTCCTGCTGTGAAGTAGGCCAGTTTATCTGGTGCAGTCTGAATATGATTTGCTCATCCTCAGTTATGGTTGTCATTTCTGAGTACTCCGTATTATCCAATTCAGTGCTGCTTGGATTTCACATGGAAAATGACCTGATCCTCCAGAATTAAACTCTACAGTAACTATTGTCATAATGATGATCAGAACAGTTGTCTCCTTTTTGTGTTGAAGTGTTCCATCTGACACACAAACCAAAAATGTTTTTTGCATAAGTATTAACCTTTAGGTGAATTGTTGCCTTGAAATATATTGGAAAATTTGAGTCAGCCTAGGCTTTCTCATTGAAAAACAGACAATATGAACTCCTGCTCTGGGAAGAAACGCAAAGGAGTATATCATGGGGAATCTTTCCTTCACGCTTTTGTTGTCATGGTTCAGACACTTATGAGCCACAACTGGATGCTCCTTCCAGGAAATCCAGATTTCTCCTAACAGTTGCTGATTATGTGGTTCAGTTGTGTTATTCAGTCAAAAGCAAACATCTCACCATCTCTGAACAACACCTTTTAAGGCCCCCATGCCATTAGCACAGTACTTTTGTTTTAATTAGAATGAGTGATACGCTGCTAGTAAGCACACATATCATGTTTCCTTCTGTAGACTTGAGGCTTTTATGGTTTGGCTTTTAAATTTACTCTGTTTACAATCAATAAAGTGTGCTACAGGCGCAATAAGACCAAAATTAACTTAACACAATTAGCTATAATTCAAACTTTCTGGAGAGCTGGTCCTTTATTTGCTGTTTTCACTAAATCACTGGAAAGTGACTACAAGGAAGGGCAAAATCAGATCAGACCATTTAAACATAACTGGCTTTTTTTTTTTTTTGCCTCCCTTCAAATAGTTTCCACTTATCTTATAAATTGAAAAATAGGAGAGAAAAGGTACTTCTTCTCAGTTTATGCTCTATAAGGATCTTGGGGGTTTGAGGGGTTGAGGAGCAGGCTAATCTGGGCCTACTGGATGCATACCTGAAATAGCTGGGAGTTACCCCCATGCCCCTCACCCGGGAAGCTTGGAAGCTCTGAAATGTGAAGACCTATTTTAGGGTAAAGCGAGGCAAATCACATGGCAAATTTCCAGATATTTTGTTTTTGGTAGGCATTGTGGGCACTATTCCTTCCCCTGCTGGAGAACTGGGCTGGTAAGTGAGGTGCCACCAAGGCAGATACCCCTGCCCCAGCATGATGCACCCCAAAAGCACAGGAACAGGAACAGAGCAAGAGCCATAGTTTATCCAGCCCTGATCAGAAGTTGGACAAGCATCTATACTGTTTGCTTGCATTAACAAAGCTTCAAAAATTGGCTCTCTCTTTCTTTAACTAGAGGTTTTCATTGCCTTGGTCAGCACTGACAAACTGCCCTGAGAATTGAGTGATAAAGTAAACAGCGTGAGTGATGTTTATTGCTGTTCTCAAATAATGATAGCAATTTTTTAAATGATTTTTCACCTAAACGGTGTTTCTCTAAAATCATGTAGGAGTTCAGGCTAATATTAAGACCTAAACTGATGTCAGGGGAGCTGTGATTTGAAGCAGAGATCACATATTTTATTTCTAAACCCATATTTTTCGGGAATTCAGTGAGTATGAAGATTGTCATTGTTAACATTCACCCACATTCAATTTTGCAGATGCTTAACAAGTCTTTTTTAACTAATGACTTCACAATTGAAAGGAAATATGTAAATAAGACAGAGTTACAATAAACATTACAGATTAAGGATAATTAAACTACATTTATCCATGTGTCTTCTTTAAAAAAACCAACCTAACTCTTCCATTTTATAAATAGAAGTCAAAGTTAACTAAGCAGTTAAAAAATCATACTTCCTTCTGGTATTTCTGATCATTGTACCCAGAATTTTTTATAGCCCTTGTTACAGGGCTTCAGCTGACAGAAACTGAGAAAATATGCATAGATAGAGTGTTTTAGATGCTAAATTAAATGGTGACATGTTAGAAAGCAGTGTATATATTTCCAGCCTGGAGCTCCCAGAATCATTGTACAAAATTCCACATTAATATCTTGCTCAGTTTCTGTGATTATATCCTTTATATCAGTGAATGTCATGGCTGCCAGGTAAAATAAAACCATCCTATGTGTCCTCTTAGAATTATGCCAAACCTAATAACGTGTGAGAGTTGGCCCGCGTTCCTCTGGAGCCGGTGATGCCAGCCCGTCCTCGCAGACTAATGTGTAATCAATACGCCTTTCACCGGCGACCCGAGCCCCAGCGGAGCTGGCAGAGACGCCAGTCGATAAATCGCGGCCGGAGGTCAGTGCCACGGCAGCCCGGCGCCCCGGGCCGGCAGCTCCGCCTCGGACCCGGCCCTGGCTCCTCGGGCAGCGCGGCAGCCGCGGGTCGGCGAGAGGTCGCGTTTGTGCCCAGCGGGGAATTGGCCTCTCAAATGCTGTTTGCTGTTCCTGACACTGACCATTAATTCTCCTCTGTCGCCACATTTAACCCTTCCTCGCCAGCCCCTGCACAGCCTCAGCCGGGGTCCCGGCACGCGGGGGAAGGATGCCTTCTCACCAATCAGTCCTGTTTTGACATTGCTGTTCCTACACCAGATTTTAGCTTTTTCTCAGTCAAGAGAAAATGGGAGACAGTTCTTGGCATCAATTTCTAAAGTCAGGAGGGGCTGCTGTGAAAATTAAATTTGAGGTGTTTATTCTGACACCCAAAGTGGCCCAACTCAGTGAGCTCGATGTCTTGAAGCTGAATTATTTGTCCCCAGGCTGAATCTTCTCACCTTTTGTAAACGTAACTGATGTCGTCAGATAACTTCTACAAAAATAACTGATGTAATTTTCTCACCTTTTGTAAACATAGCTAATGTCATCATATAACTTCTACAATAGAAGTTGCTTAATAAATGAAAAAACTTTGTGTCACACAAGTATGTCTGCATTAGGTAGGTGGGTAATACGTACTAGATAGGTGGGTGCATGTCAAAATGTTCACTGCATAAAAAAATGCAACTTTTTACCCCATGGTGTTCTTGATTTGTGGAATCTCCACCTTGCACTCTGCGCAGAATAAATGATGTCTCCTTTCTAAACTAGGTTCTGTGTTTAGGGAGCTCCTAAAATTGGCAACAAGCTCACCCCCACGGGGCGTCAGGAGTGATGTTTGCCTACAAGCATGATATGTCTTTATAGATACAGGCTTGGAAAATGAAGAGCAATATCAAGTTCCTTTAGGATAACTCAGTTTTTTGGTCTTACTCTCCAATAGCTTAAATAAATATAGTGCCTCAGAATCTCAAGGATTCACCTAAAACTCACAGAGAACTAAGTATAGCACCATGAAGCATTCTTGCACTACTCTTACCATCCTCAAGTGAGCAGGAATTACTTATCAAAATCACTGGTAAGCCTTGCTCTCATGAGATTTGTGAAATTTTAAACCTCATTTGTGGACCATAAAGTCCTGTACAATCTCAGATATGCAATATATATTTGACCTGCTGAGTACACTGCCACGGGAGGTAACCAAGTAAAATGATTTGACTTAAGTAAAACGGGGCAGGTACTTTTATGGTCACTAATAATATTTTTATAGCTGTGAAAGCCAAGATAATAAGGACAATCAAATAATACATTTCAGGACCTAAGCTGATTATAGTACCAGTAATGGTCAGGGAAGAATTTTACCTTTTGTCACCACCAAAAAAAAAAAAAGAAAAAAGAAAAAAGAAAAAATGCACAGTGACTAAATTTATAATTTAAAAGAACTTAATCATCTTAAAGTTGGGAACTGACAGCTGTAGCACAAAAGACTAGGCAGGGCTGAAGGCTATTCTGATATGAAAAATCTTTGATTAACTTCTTCTTTCTGTTATCCAAAAAACACCCCTTTAGCTTAGACTCATCAGTTGCCACATCTCTCTGCCTGCTCTCTCCCAGTAATACAAGGCCTGACACCTAATTCACTTTTATTCTCTCCAGTTGTCTCTGAGTCTCATAACTCCCAACCTGACATTACTGGATTTTTATTCTCATTAACCAAGATTGCACTTCTACTGTTTCTTTTCTAAAACTGAAAAATGGCCACATTGCGAACCTTCACGTGCTCAGGTACCTTCACTTTTCATACCCTGCACGTGATCCTGTCCTGTGTGCAGTAGACAGGAATGTCAGAGGCTCAGCAGAGCCCACGGGACCCAGACAAGGGATGGACCTTCATGGCATCAGGCCATTTAGGTGATGTGTTCCTGCTTCTGCCTTGGAAACTCACTGACCTCTCCAAGGACGGGCATGGTTTTGCAGTACCCCTTGCTCAGCCCATTATTGGGCAGAACAACAAAGCACCACATCAATGAAAACTTAACGTGTGGTTATGGAAAGCACTAACCTGCAGCACTGTCTTTCAACAAGAATAATAATAATGTGTAAGTGTTCAAGTCTTGAAAGAAATATTTGCACTGTTAATTCATATATGTAAATGCTTTTGAGAGAGATGCTGCTGTTAGCAGCCAGATTGTTTGGTTTTTTCCCTATTATTCGTAATTAGAATCTATTTGCAGAAAAAATTTCTAGGAAACTGTATGCGGATAGACAGAATGAGGTTTCAGGACAAATGTGTGGTTACAGCAAGTTCTAGAAGAGACATGTCTGTGTAAGGTGAGTTATAAAATTGAAATTTAAAAGGATAAAAATGAATTACTCTAGCAGTGAAAAGTTAGGTATCTTCTGGTCTCTCTCCTGCGTCAGTGATGAGCCTATGTAAGCTCCAAATTCGTTTTTTTTATTCAATCTCTGCATATATCACCTTACAGTAGGACAAATTGCTCTTCTCTCTCACCAGTTTCAGAGAAGCCTGGACAAACAGATCATACTGAACTCTAGAACTACAGAATTAAAGTTAAGTGAGAGAAATCACAATAGCAGCACAAACACTCCTTTTCTGGAGTCCTGCTTCCTCTCTGTGCTTTAAAGAACTCAGAATGACCTTACAAATAAAAGGTAGCTAAGGAAAATGCAAGAAGAAGGCATTCTCTAGAAGCTACCCTCACATTGAAGGTAGGTTTGTAGCTTTGCAAATAAAAAAGCCCACAGACAAACAAATAACACCGAACAAGAATCTGCATTGGAGACTAAATCAGAGTAAAATATTCAAGGAATGACAGAAAGGCTGTTGATAAAAGTTTCATCAACAGGAATGGAGTTGGCTGGCTTGACATCTTAAGATGAATGAAAGTGATGTGTCATCTTCATCTTTTCAGTGCATTTGAATTTATTTGTGGGAAGCAAATATTAAGTTACATAGGACAGCCTATATTTTTTCCTGTGGATCCTAATTGTAGGGTAAGAAAAATTTGCTTCCGGTCTGTTTTCCCTCCTTCCACCTCCCTCCTTAACAAAAATCATTAGAAAAGTAGAGTTGAAGTTAAATCTAATCTTTAAAAGATTTTGTGAATCTATGTCCAACTGAACAACACCCACTGTTATATTGAACTAATTTCTTATGCTCAGATGGTGTAGCTGAAGCAGTGTTTATAAAAAGCAGAAGTATAAATTTGTACACTGGGTATCTGCAGGCAAAATTATTCACAAATGCTTGGCACTGGTGCCAGAGAGGGCTTTTGTCAGGCAATGGAAAAGACCTGTATATGTTCCTAGAGTGTGCTTAGGAAAGAAGGGATGGCTTTGGATCCTTGCAGAAAAAAAGTCTTTTAAGGGACATTTCTACACTGATTTGAAAATAACAATGGGAGTGACTGAATATACAGAGGAATAGAAATAGCAGGTCCCATTTGTCTTCAGTGCTCTGATATGACCTAACACCCATTGCTCGAAATAAACTAAGCTGCTCAGTGGCAACTGGACACATCTGATAGAAAAATTTTCTCATCACCTCTTGGTACTTGAAATAATGCTATATTTTGCCTGGATTTCCTGTATATTTTTTGACGCTTATAAAACCTAAGTCCTTAGAACCATATGTGGTCATTGCCTTGTTCTTTTTTCTGCCAAGATAAATCTCATGAATAATGTCATAAAAAGTGTTGCATTAGAACTCAGAAATTGTTAAGATTTCTATAATATAGAAAGTTCTGATGTTTTAAGATGAATTTATGTTAGTATGATTGCACGGATGCTGATGAATTAATCTGAAGTCTGCGAAATTTGTTGGTGGGTTTGAGACAGTGGATTAAAATTACAAAGAAAATTGGTACAAGAAGAAAAGAGGCATGAAAGAAAAAAATGCAGTGGGAGAAATCAGGATAGGAACAAAGGACGCATGCTTATCTTAGACTTGGGTTCACCACTGTGGAAGTGGGAGAAGTTCTGGAGAGAAGGTGCATACAAGAAGCTCCTAAAGCTATGTTAGAAGTCTGCTTGCCTGTAGGGCTAAGATAAAATAGTGTACAAAGGCTTGCATGGAAATTGCTTTTTTTTCGTCTTCTTTTTTTTCTTTTACCTCCTCCCCAAAGGAAGATGGGGACACAGAAACATGTATGCCTAGAAGGTCTGGAACTAATGTGGAGAGGACACCTGGCATAGCAGGAGTTGAGATAAAGAAGGGCCACAGAAACTGAAAAAGAGAGACAGAGAAGTAGTGTAGAAAAGCACAGCTAGAAGTTAAGTTGTAATACATGCTACAGACAGCTGTTTGAAAGTGTGACCTGGTAAACAACTGTAATGAGGGGTGCTAAAATGGATATGAAACTTATTTGTGATGACATTAGTGGCTGGAATAAATCTAGTGCAGCAAACACAGAAGTTCCTAGTGCAATTTTGAGGAAATAAATTAATGGAATAGATCTCGAAAGAAGGCTATTCTTGGTCAACACAGAGAAGTTGGAAGTGGCAGGACATTGCAATGCCGTGGGCCATCAATCACTCAAAACAGCTTTGTTAAAATCACCACACAACAAAGTCAGCTTGTATCTCAGAAAATGGAGGTAGAACACCATGCAGAATAGTTAAATTCCAGTGGAAGAGAGCTGTATTCATAGCAGAGGTAGTAGTGGTAATGCAAGTAAACAGCCTAAGTAATATACAAAATACAACATTTGATGTTGGTTTCCTCCTATGGAAAATGAGGGTTTAATATGTTTATTGGAACTTGAAAAATATTTGCAGACCAAATGTTTTAGGGTTAAAATAGTAGGCTGGGGGAAGTCTATTAATGATTGAATAAATGGTCAACATAGAGCATTGAATAGAGACAACGAGAAAATACTTTCATAGCAATTGATATAAAAAAAGATACACCTTAAAAAATTTCTGAGTTCAAAGCACAACAGATTCTAGTTGATCAGATAAGGCATATAAGCTACTAACAGTTTTGTGTGCTGCAAATCGAGAACTCACTTCAGATAATTAAGAAGACTGATTGAATTCTAAAAAATTAACAGGGAAAAAATTATATATCCAGACATTGTTAGAAGTAACCCCATGATGGAAGAACTGAGGAGAAGTATTACTACAGCAGTACTACCAGAAATTTTAAGGAGGAAAGGTTGCTGCTTTTCCATAATTCATTCAAATATATCTCTGCAAAGTGGAGAATACTGGCAGAGAATCGCCTTCACACCTAATTCTTTTCAGTCCCAAATTTTATTCATTCACACTCCTGGATGAGTAACTTTGCTAATGTGCAAATAAAGAAACCAAACCCCACAACCCCCAAAGTTCTGAAACAAAACCCCACAAAATCAACCAGAAAGGAACCCAGAACAGGAATACTAAAACCAGTATTGGGGGAAAAAAAATCCCAAACCCAAACAAAACAGATGGAAATTTGTACATTAGCTACATCTCCCTGAAATATGGAATTACGTGAATTTGGATTCATTATAGAAAATTTCTTGCTGTACATTTCTTCTTCTCACCAAAGAGCAGTGAGTTATAAACCCTGCTGCTCCTGAACCCTTCAGCTGTATGAGACAACTAGGTATTAGTGGCTTTTATAACCTTCCATAAGGATTTTAGTATGCTATGATCTTTAAAAAAGCACAGAGTGGGTACAATGAAGTGAGTTAAATAAAAAGAAAAAGCATTAACAGTGGATTTCATCTTAGTATTTCATTAGCTAGAGGCCATGTAGGAATAGACGAAATAACAGCAGAGGGTCCTTGATTACAATCTCAAAACAGATGGGCATTTTTATCTTGAAAGGATGACCAGCTTATCTGTAGTTTTGCAGCTATCATGGCTGATCTATATCTTCTTTATCCAGGATAATCAAGTGCAGAAAGTTTATTAAGATAATAACACTGAAAGTTATCACCAGTTACGCTCTCTAATCCTGATACAGTTTTGCTGTGTACTGTGTTTTGAGAGGTCTGTCAGCCAACAAAGGCTAAAGTTTGAGGGGTATCATTTACACGTCTACAATGATGTTTTTTGCTGAACAACAAGCAACTTAAAACCCAGTTTAAATTGATGGCAAAAGGTTATTGTCATGACAACTCCAACAGGTTAAACACAGTCTCTGAAAACAGGGTAAAAGGTAGAAATCTTCCCCCAGGACAAGTAAGTTGTTGTGTCTCCCACTGACTCCAGTTTCCTGGCACTGCCCGCTAAACTGCCTTCTACAAACATGGAAGAAGAGATTCAACTGGTAAAAATCAGTGTATTCACAGTACTGGAATCTATGCCAACTGATGTAGATGTAATGATACACATAGCCAGTGGATGTAAGCCTAGGAGAGCCGACTGTGGGGTATGTAAAATTAGCATTTGCTTTTTTAATGCATGTACATTCTAAATTTGATCAAAATAGTCCTTCTGTTTTTTTATTTTTAAGAGATCTAATTTTAAGATTAAAAAATATTTAAAGAGAGATTTTAAATTTGGATTTATTTTTAAGCCCAAGTATGCCATGAGAGATTTCCTCCATACTATTAGGCTGTCTGCACTTTTGTATAATCATGAAGAATCAGTTGATTTCTGTTAAGTCTTGTATCAAAATAACACTGAGCCAATGATCTTGTTACTTCATGATACTTCAGGTGGAGAGAAGACTGTTCATAACAAGTAGAGGGACAGGGTTTTAATAGTCTGAAAATTTTTTGGTATAAAAATTTTATTCCTCCCTCAAAAAACAACAACAAAAAAAAGAAATTCAGAGGCATTCATACTGACCACCATTTTGCCCCAAGAGCTGTCTGCTGATCATTCACATGTGTGTAGAACGAAGCACAGTCTATATTAGCTGTAGTGCCTGGCCTTGACAAGTCAGAAATTCTTGAGCAGAGTTGCTATGGGGCTTTTGACTGAAAGATCAATGCTTAAATAAAATCTGTGTGCTGATTACACATCTCCACATTCAATCAATGAGTCACTGAAATTCCATAACAAGCTAAATATTGATGGCCACAAAACAAATGTGTACAATAGCACTTGACTTTTTTTTCTCTTTCTCTTTCTAATTTCACCCAGCCTTAATAAATATGAGGTTGTTACTGCCAGTTATACTACATGTAACAAGTCATTGTGCTGTAAAGTGCTATCGTTTGCTGTTATTGATCTTACCTATCTTTTTAATTATTGAAGTGACCCGAGGCTTGGTTTGGTCAGTCATGCAGGTCGTTCTTCCACCTTAATGATGTGAAATGTTATTGTCAGGGTGAGGGAATCAGAGTGCCCATAGTTTAATGCTCTTTTACATGCCAATTATTCCCCAGACTATTGAACAGCTGCAGTCAATTAAATATCAAATCTGGAGGTCATCTGGCTTTTTCTTGACCTCTTTGTGACTATAACGTAACAATAGAAATCTTTGATAATCTTGCCTTTCTTTTGAAAGAAATTATATTCTCAAATTTATCAATGGTGTTCCAGAAAGTTAGGTAATTCTCAGCTAGAGACAAATTTGGGAAAAACAGTCACATTGTTTGACACCAATTTAAATTTAAAACGGACTTGAGCAGAAATACTTAATCTGAGTCAGAGAGATCCTCTGTTTTGTCATATGCTGGTTCTACAAGCAAATGGAACAGTTTTTTAATAAAAATTTGTCAGAGACAATAAAATTTTGGTCTTGATCAGAACATGTCCAGTGAAGGCATGATGGTGCTGATGGTGGAATGAAGGGTGATGTGTCAACCATTTACTGTGTTGGTACCATGGATGAAATACTGCTGCATATAAATTAAGCATCTTTCAGGAATCCTTCACCTTTTATATCATGGAGAGTACTCTAAGCAATGTGTAGTAAAATCCAAAGACAAACCACATGAATAAGTTTTTCAAGGAATTTCTCAAGAACCTCAAAAACCTGTTCATAACCTTTTAATTTAACTTTTTAGGATAAAAATATTTGAGATTTTACTTTCATTTTACTGCTTAACTATCACATAGGTCTCAATTTTATTCCTCTGCCTCTTCCCAGAGGTCATAGGAAGTGTCTTCAGCCTATAATTTGTTGCAGTCTGATGTGTATGTAGAGAAATATCTGGCCATTTTGTTTGTGATCATATGCAGTTCTCACATTTATATATATATACATCTCTTTAAAAATCTTTATGATAGGTAGGGACAAGAAATATTTCGAGAAGAGGTCTTAATTTGTGTCATGGCAGGGTTGTTCACCTTTCCATCAGCAAATCTGAGCGTTGTTCTTTCAGAAGGCAGTACAGCCCAGCAAACAGCAATGCTTGAACCTTTACTCCGAGCCAAACTCCCTTTCAGCTTCTGATGCTTGTACCAGCCCCTGTAGCTCTTAATTCCTGTAAAAGAGAAAGTTATATAGCCTTAGAGACCATTTGGAAATGGAAGCAAAAGTTCAGTGCAGAATTTTGCTATCTGCTTAAACATGTCTTTTCAGTGGATGTGTCCTGGCAGGCAGCAAATTTCTGGCTAGTGCACTTTATTGGCATTAGTCCCTAGAGCCCTAGTGGCCTAGGATTTGCCTATTTGAGAGATTTTCTCTCTTCAGCTGACAGAGCAGTGGGCAACAAATCACTCTGGGTGTGCTCCAAAGCCCAGTAAAGTCAATGGAGACATTTGTGGAAAGGGAGGTTAGCAGGACAATCTTTGGTAATGATTTCTCCAGAGCTCTCTCTTACAGTTGGTTTACCATTGATCTGATTTTTTAACCTTTGCATCAAGCTGAAAAACCCACTTCACTATTTCCACTCTACTGAGAAAGGCTGAGCTGAGAGCTGGAAGGATCTTTTGTTTGTTTTCTTGACATTAGGCTGGTGAGTATTCACCTATCATCAGAGGGATGCTTCTTTATAATTTGTATCCTGGGAGGGATGCAGCATAAGATAGATGGTTATTGAGGGTTTTGTAAATATAAATTAATAACCCCAATTATACGTGGCTATAACAATCCCCTCTCCTACCTTCCTTGAGATGTTTCTTTCTTGTGCTTTCTACTGCAAGAATAAATACTTGAAGCAAATATGCTTTGTTATATTGCACCAGGGCGCTATGGATTTTTAAAAAGTACCTTTTCTGAGATACGTTAAAAAAAAAAAATCTTGGCTGATTACAACTTGTTAGCTTTGCTGCTGCCTCAGTTCTGTTTAGGAAAAAAAATATGGCTTTATATTCGCTCCCACTGATTTTCAACTAAAACAGAACTTAGTTGCCTGCTGATCCTGCTGGCTTTTTTAAATGAAAAACTTATTCTTCTTAAACTACTGGAAAATTATGTTTAAAAATCAGCATAATTTCATTGCCTTTTATTTCTGTCTGTCATGAAAACTGCTAGGCTGCTTTCTGGAACAACCCAATGTAATTTAATGCACAAATTTAGTTATAGTTATGAATATATTGACTGAAAAATATTTCAGTGATCCAGAGATATTAGTCACTCTACAGTAAAAATGGCTGTGTGCATACAATGGAAAAAAAAAATCTATGTCTGTAGGTGCCTCTATTTCATAACAGATAATTGCATAAGATTGAGAGTTGGCAGGTTCAGTAAAGAGTAAAGACTCTACCTAACCAGTGTACCAAAAATGATTCAGCCATAAAAGTTGCAGAGGACATAGAAATTAATTCAGAATTATTACATCACATGCCAGTTACTTTTAAGAATGGTAGAGACAGTCAGGAGAATAGGGAATAAAACACTTGAAGACTGAGAGAAAATGCTAATTTTTCTGACTGTAGGACCACCTGGTGGTTTTGCATAAATTTCCATGTCTCTTCAATAGGGAGGATGTACACTGGAAGAACCAACAGCGGTGACAAAATCTCACTGAGGTCAAAACACAGATGCTGTTCTGAATCTCTGATTTATGAAAATTTGGGGTGCTTTATAGAACTAGACTTTTTTTTTGGTGAATTTTGTGCCATTTTCGTTTATTCCTTCTGTGACTGAGTACCCCTTTCAATTCTAATACTTCCAAGCAAATAATTTTCCAGAAGAGAGGAGATAAAGGTGGGAGCACCTCTACGTATATAGAATGGTCAAACTCAGTCTAGCCTCTAGCAAATAGTTCAGTGTGTAAGACACAGCATGGGTTGCAAGACAGGAATAACCATAAAGGGTTTATATAAGCCAGAGAATTTTACTGGAAGGATTATTCTGCATCAAACTCTTATTTTTTGACCGAGTAGGAGGCAAGGGAAACACTGACTACACTGATGGAAGAAGTTCATGTGATGGAAAATCTGCTCCATCTCCCAGTTTCCAATGGTTAGTTACATTCACTGTTCAAACCATGTGCCTGGCTGTGGCTGAAAAGATCATAAATACTTGAAGTGTACAGCTCACATAGTTTAAATGCAGCCAACTGACCCTCAACTGATCCTTAATGGAAAGTTCAAAGAAAATTAGTGCTCTATGTTGCAGGTTTCCAGTTCCATGAGAAACCTTTTGGCTTTTCTCCATCCCTGTCTATACTATTATTATAAGGAAGGTACCACACAGTTCCAAGTCTGGCAGTCTTTAACCAGTGTCTGACTAAGAAATAGCTGAGGAAGCAAACCATGGATATATATTTCTGTCTTTGAGTGATATGATTTTGTCACTAAAATATGGTCTAGGGTGTGTGACCAACATTGCAGGACTTCGTCACGTGCTTAAAAATGAAAGATAACACTTCTATCCCATTACTTTTTGACTAAAGAAATTCAACTTCCCAAGGTTTCTAGAAAAAAAAATTGTTTGCTGCTGGCTCACTCAGACCCTGAACATAGTTGTTGCAGTGAGTGTATATTAACATGTCTTCAAATAATTTGAAGTAAGGTGACTGCCATATTAAATCAGATTGGTGACCCAGCAGTCCTAGCATCCCATCTTTAGCATCTCCTGGGACTAGATGTTTCAGAAAAAAATAATAAAGGGTATTCTTGAATTCCATCTGTTGGCTAATCTGCACAGTCATTTTCTACTAGTAACATGATATTCATGCTTAGAGTGGTGGGAAGTCTCTTCCACCAACCCAGACTTGATCTGTTTCCTTAGCAGTAGCCTCTGAGCATTTCAAGGAAGCAGACACAGTCTTGTGAAGTTCACCCCGATGCTGCCTGTACTCCTCAGAGACTGTTTCTCACTCATTACTGCAAGTGGGCGAGTGCCTTTTTCAAGCCCTGTAAAACTGGAAAATCTAACAGATGGTAGATATGGCCTATATGCCTGAAGTCCCTTCCTATCACTCTGTCATGTTTCCAAAACTACTTTTCAATGTGCTTTCCTTGGAAGTAATTGGAATATTCCTGTTTGGTTGGATTATTATATTTTCCTTTCCCATTTTTTTTCCCAACTGTAATTCAGAAATACTAAGAGGCTTTTGTCATCACGTAAACATATTTATAGTAGATTGTGAGGGAAGGATAATAGCTCAGGATAAGACTTGTATCTCCTGCAGCATACTTTAGGGAACTATAAATCACTTTCAGTGGGATCCATGTTTATAGTAGACCTGCTACTTTCATTACTTCCTATGGACTACCACTATGGCATTTAGCTTGCTTTTCCTGCTCATGCTATGGGTTCTGAAGCAGTGGTTTATTGACAACAATCCAGACCACTCACTAGTCTAACATAATCACTACAAACATAACCTTTACCTGCTGGTGATATCAGAAGGGCTTCTTTGGCATGAGTCAAAAAATTATTGTGGGGACATTTGGCATGTAGGGTATAAAAGAGAGTCATGGAAAAGAGAGCTACACTTGTTTGTGTGAGTTTGGGTCTCTCAGTGGTGTGAGCCCTCTGACACCTTGTTCTTATGCTGATGGTTGTTGCACAACATACACATTAAGCCTAAGGAGGATTTATGATGAAGACATTAGCTCCTCTCTACTCTGCTTCTATCTGCTGGGCGAATTCTATCAGTGTTCACCTAAGCTTTAGGTTGTCCTTTCTGGCATCTTGACTGTGGCCCTGTATGACAAGTAAAAATTTTAAATTTAAATTTTTAGCACATTGCTTTCCCTAATTACCAAGGAAAATGTTATCTTCATCATGGGTAGTAAGGCATAAAAACTGATGCTAGTGACATCTATGTGCTTCCCTGCCAATTTTATAGATCCAACATGGTCCATAGAGCAATAAATGTAACATTCAAATATTTTAGAACTGATGTGGAGGGATCATACAGGAGAAGAGGGAAGTTCAAGTGGTAAATTTTAGCCCAGCTTCTGTAACAAGTGACAGCACTAACTAAAATGCAATATCAGGCCACCTTCCATCATAGGTGTCTGCTGAACCCAGTGTCAAAATTACTGTTGACTTCAAAGGGGGTGGAATTGGGTCCAGCAGTGCTTGCAGTGCATGCCTGCTGCTTGCAAATAGGCTGCAAATGTCAAGACTGGGACTTCAAGGACAGTACTGGAAGGGATGGTTGGCAAACTCTGCCTCTACTCCAAAAATAACCAAGGTCACATTGAGAAGGTGTGCCCACTACAACTGAGCCTTTGATTCAGGCATTTCAATTTAAAATAGTAGAGAAAAACAAGCTGTAAATTTTGTCCTGGAGCAAAGATATAAGCCATCTGGGTGAGAGGTTTTTGATTATCTTCTTTGTGTATGATGAGACTTTTCAATACCAGTGTATGAATGTGCATATGTGTTTTTGTGGGCAGATAGTGTTCCTCTCCTCTCTTCCCTAAACTGTATTCCTGAAATTTAGCTGAATTCCAGAGCTTGGAACATAGCTAGCAAATAGTGTTAGCAAAAAAATTTCAAAATTAAGTGATCAGAATTCAATTAAAAAAATTTATTAATTAATTTTTGATAATGTATTATACATTAAAGTTAATTTTAATAACCATTTCCCATTTAAAAATAATAATCACTTATTTAATGTTGCTGATCTTCTATCATGATACACAGATATTTGTGCTGGCATTTGAAACAACATGTAGGATGTTACCCCTCTGGATTGTGTATGTGAGGACTTCTGACAGAAAAATTACTTTATGTCACACAAAAAGAGTCTTGTTCTCTTCAGCTAAATGTGGCTGAAGTTCAAAGAAAAGAAGTGAGTTCTTACTGACCTGTATATGGTCAGACTGAAAACTTTTATAAGGAGTATCTTTTTTCCTTTCTGTCAAGGTAGGTTTAATATTGTTGAATCATGTATCAAAGTCCCATACAACAGGTCAACAATTTTAATGAATTTTTTTTAATGGAAATTGTGGAATAATCAAAATAGGAAATATTTGTTGAGCCTGGTAATTTTTGTGAATTTCCTTCTTAAAAAGAAATCTTGGGCTTTTTTTTTTCTTTCTCAGCTGTCAGTGTTTACTTACACATGAAATCACCTTTCAGCTTCCAAGAGACTGTTTGGAACAAAACAATGCAGCATAATTTCAGCACATCCCAGCTTTCTCACTTATGCTTCTCTTTCCCCTAATTTTCCATCAGTTCACAGTAATTTTCAAAATTTTGACCTCTTCTGAAATGGGAGGAGAAAAAAATCAGTTGCAAAACTCCTGTTGATCTACACTATATTTTTCTCTTCATCATTCAAGGACATCTCTTGTACTAGAGAATATGGTATTAGCAGTCACCTGAATACCAGTCCCACTTCCCAGGAGCTTAGGTGCTCATATTCTGCTATGGAGTAAACATTTCTTTAGTCTCAATGATGGATTTCTGCAAATTCATCTCCTTCCTTCCAAGACAGTATTTTCTTACAGCTTCTTAGAACTGCATTCTGCTAGGGAGATGTTTGGATGGCTTATGTTGCAGCTATCAGGCCTCTGTATGTGTACTAGAAAAGTACATTATCTTTGCTTCAGGGATCACCACTGCCTGCCTTTATTTATACTCTGCTACTGTACCCTCCAGCCCTGTCATTCCAATAGTATTCTTGAGGAGAGCTTGATCCAAAGCACATTACAGAATTGCAAACTCTCTAAAGAGTTTTGTGGAAATGTGGCAAAAATGGTTATAACTTTTGAAATGCTGTGGAAATATTTGCTGGAAGCCAATGAATTTCCTTGCAAAAATGTCACATACAAGTGGAAGGGAATAGAAAACCTGGGAAATAATTCAGATTTTTACAAAGATAAAAAAAAACAAATGAAAAACAATAAAAAAGAAAGTTAAACACCTCAACCCCCTTAGCCTGTTGGGTTTGCCCAGCTTTAATCAATTCTAAATGATGTCCTCATTAGTCCAGACTCTAATGCCAGGGTATTGAGTCTTCTATCTGGAGAGGAGTTTTGAAAGGAAACATCATAATATGCAGTGCCTGTACAGATCAAATATGCATATGTTAGTTTTACAGACTGGTGTCAGTGTTGCATTTATTTATTTGGGACAGTGGTGATAATGTGTAAGCCATTTTGCTCCTAGAAAACAATGCACTGGGATCTTTTTTCTAAATATTAAATTCTGGTTTACTCAGGGCTTTCTCCACCCACTTTAGATGAGGGAGGAAAAAATCTTGGCAAGCGGATGCTCTGAGGGGGCACATGGAGGCGTGTGTAATCATCTTGCCAGTTTAATTAACAGTGCTTTTGACTGATATGTGTTAATGAGGATAATGTACAGTATGGAGGGAAAGAACCCTGTGTGCTATATTAAAGGGACAGGTGCTGGGCGTATTGGAAAGTTCAGTAAAAGGAAATAAAGTGTATGAAGTGACTTAGAAATGGAGGGAGAGGAAACACTTCTGAGAGCACTTGTGAGTAAATCTGTGCACCCAGTTCACGTGCCTTCAAAGTGGCTCACAGTGGAAAATGAGGGAGTGGAGAGAATCCCTCTGTCGGCTGCATGATTCTGCCCAGGCCAGCCGAGGGAGAGTGGCTCCTGCCTCCCTATGCTTGGCACACCTCATCAAGTTGTCTCACCTGTGTACATGCTCCCCTGTGCATAAATGTTTGCAAGAGTGGGCCTAAAAAAGTGTCACACATTTGACATTCTGTGCTGCTTCTTCTGAAATGACACCATTTATAGTTAAGAGCAATCAATGAAAGATTTCCTTCTGCATAAGGGCCTGATCGTCTGATGCTGCAAGAGCCTCCTGCAAGGTGCTGAGTGCCCTCAACTCTAAGTGAAATCAATATGATTGGGCACTAGCATTTTTAATTCTTCTTATTTATGGGATATTTTAAAACCATTTCCTACACTTTGAAAGTGGAACTAACTTTACAAGATTTACTACCAGCCTGAAAAGAAAGGGAAGATTTCAGTGTGGCAAACATATTTATCTCAAACATATCCTTGGGGATTGACAGTGTCCTATCAGGGCCTTTCAACATTTATAAAATTTATATATTTGTATAGTCTTTACTTCAACAAAGTTGAATGCAAATATTTCCAACACAAAATCTTCACTTTCGGGAAACAATGGTATCGGTGGCTCAAGAAGGCTAAGCTCTTAGTGAGTGTTTCAAGCTCCCACGTGGCGTTATTTTTTTTCCATGACCTTGTTTATTTTTGAAAAGGACTAGTGAAGTGCAGATATTCAAGTATAAAATAATTTTCTGCCTTCAACGGTCACAATTTTTAAGGCTTTATATTTATTTCTGTTTTCAAGTCTCCATCTTTCTACAAGATTTATGTATTTTAAATCAAAAACCTATAAATGTGAGTTGTAATTAGAGGAAATATTTACAATACTATCGCTTTGAATACCTTGAAAATTCATTACATGTGTTCACCATCTTAAAACAAAAATTTGATATTGCTGTATTCATAGTGAATTGAAAATTATCTATATCTGTAAACTTATTTTATTATATATTTATATATATTTTATATATATATAATGCATATGCATATTTATATATATTTCTGTAATCAAAAGAGAAATTATCATCTGTAGGTAGCCTGTTCAGTCTCTTTGAAAAGAAGAAGCAGAATACTCTGACAAGGCTTTAAATGACAGAAGAGCTCTACAAGCTGGAGATAGGACCAATGGATAGTACAGTGCCTATAACAAGCAGGAGAAAAAGATGTTAGTATTTCTTAAAACAAAAAAGAACCCCCAAAACTCTGAAAAAAACCCCCAAAACCCCCAACCCCCCATTTTTGTCATGAANACACCATTTATAGTTAAGAGCAATCAATGAAAGATTTCCTTCTGCATAAGGGCCTGATCGTCTGATGCTGCAAGAGCCTCCTGCAAGGTGCTGAGTGCCCTCAACTCTAAGTGAAATCAATATGATTGGGCACTAGCATTTTTAATTCTTCTTATTTATGGGATATTTTAAAACCATTTCCTACACTTTGAAAGTGGAACTAACTTTACAAGATTTACTACCAGCCTGAAAAGAAAGGGAAGATTTCAGTGTGGCAAACATATTTATCTCAAACATATCCTTGGGGATTGACAGTGTCCTATCAGGGCCTTTCAACATTTATAAAATTTATATATTTGTATAGTCTTTACTTCAACAAAGTTGAATGCAAATATTTCCAACACAAAATCTTCACTTTCGGGAAACAATGGTATCGGTGGCTCAAGAAGGTGAGTTAGAAGCTCTTAGTGAGTGTTTCAAGCTCCCACGTGGTGTTATTTTTTTTCCATGACCTTGTTTATTTTTGAAAAGGACTAGTGAAGTGCAGATATTCAAGTATAAAATAATTTTCTGCCTTCAACGGTCACAATTTTTAAGGCTTTATATTTATTTCTGTTTTCAAGTCTCCATCTTTCTACAAGATTTATGTATTTTAAATCAAAAACCTATAAATGTGAGTTGTAATTAGAGGAAATATTTACAATACTATCGCTTTGAATACCTTGAAAATTCATTACATGTGTTCACCATCTTAAAACAAAAATTTGATATTGCTGTATTCATAGTGAATTGAAAATTATCTATATCTGTAAACATATTTTATTATATATTTATATATATTTTATATATATATAATGCATATGCATATTTATATATATTTCTGTAATCAAAAGAGAAATTATCATCTGTAGGTAGCCTGTTCAGTCTCTTTGAAAAGAAGAAGCAGAATACTCTGACAAGGCTTTAAATGACAGAAGAGCTCTACAAGCTGGAGATAGGACCAATGGATAGTACAGTGCCTATAACAAGCAGGAGAAAAAGATGTTAGTATTTCTTAAAACAAAAAAGAACCCCCAAAACTCTGAAAAAAACCCCCAAAACCCCCAACCCCCCATTTTTGTCATGAAAACCCTGTTCCATGGCCAGTTCAATGATAGGAAAGAAACAGTGTTTGCCCTTAGAACAATGGCTTTTGTGTAAATAGCCTTAAACTGGTGCAATCCAGAAACCTTGAATGTTTAGGAAGCTAGTTTCTTGAGTCTTCTGTCTGTGAGAAACAAAGGCTATCCCCAGAGAGGGGTGGTTTGACCAATGTCCTTTCAAAATAAAGTAGGGCTAGAAAGAAGATAACACAGTTACCTCTTTATTTAGGAGTGATTAATTATAGGGATAGGTGCTTAATTATTTATTACTTCAGAGTGTCCAGACTTATACATCTGTTTTTCAAGAGAAAAATCAAACTCTCTTTGTTTTAGATTTTAATGGCTACGTCTGAAAGTGAGTAAAAGTACCCCAAAATCAGAGTGTGGAAGTACTTTCTGTTTTCTATATTTTAACATTGTCAGCATTACAGATTTTCAACAGTGTAATTCCCTATTTTCCTTTAAAAATTTTTTATTATATTTCTTCAACTAGAGAGGGGTTAAAATCCAAGACAATGTTGGCATAAGATCAAATGGGTATAAATTGGTTGTAAATACATCTAGGACAGAAAGAGAATTGTAACTAACAGAGGACCAAAGTTCTGCAACAGTTTTCAGATAGGAGCAACGAAGAGTAAAAAAATCTAATGGGTTTAAACAAAGAGCTTGATAAATTTATTATCAGAACTATATAACCGGGTTGCCTCCATTAGCCATAAACTGGACCTGATTACACAGGAATTCGTTTCTATTTTTGTTTTCCCAAAGAAATTACACAAGCACCAGTCTTTGTGCTGCAGAAATACAACGCATAGCAAAATATCCTAAGTAAATAAAAACCAAAGTAATCTAGAATCAGCTCTTACCTGTATCTGACATCAATAACCTTTAGATAAAAGACAGAAACTGGTATTATATCCAAATGCAGGCCCCCTAGTTTTGACCTTTTTTAGTTCTTTTCTCAAATAAGGCAGATTTCAGACATTAATTTTATTCCATCTCTATTCAAAGCAGACATGAGCAAAAACATTGGCTGAATGTACTGTTATTCATTTTAGGGTCAGTATCTCATCCTCCCTGGACAGCTTTACACATAATAAAAGACCTAACATCCAGCAGAGTTGAAAGCCTTCAATAGATCAAGGATCAGGCTCACAGTTTTAGAATCTGTGCCTCAGCAAAGCATCTGTTTAACCCTACATATGCACTTCATTCCAGTTGAAGCATATGCCTAAATATTTGTATGATTGCAGACAGGCTTCAGTGCATGCTCAAAGTTAAGATCACATCTAATTGCTTAATCAAATTGAAACCCTGCTTAATCTACAGGATGCACAGGCTATTAATGGATGATGTTACTTGAATAATTGTCAATACAATGCTCTCCATTATTTTGATTTATGTATTGAAACTTCCATTATAAGCAGGCACCTCAGAAATACTGTGCAAAGTTAACGGTACAATTATTAAGCCAGCCACTTATAAATAAGAGGAAAAGAAGAATAAACGAAGAGGAAAAGGAATAAAAGATAGAGACTTTCAGATTAAACATCACTATTACGTTCACTGTAACACAGTAGATATTAAACTATATCAGGCGCCCTGTCTTTTTATCACTTAAAAAATGAATAAAAACTAAAGTACAATATTACACACATTGTTCTTACCCATTATTATCTAATGATGTTCCACTCTTCTTAATTCAAGCACTTCTGGTCTTGTGTGCTTAACCGTCCTACTCTCAGTTGTATCTCTGTTAGTATTGTTTCCCTACAGACAGTTTGTTACGAGATTCAACCAAAATTATATCCTCTGCTAGTAGGATTTTTTTTTTCTTCTGCTTACCATTCCTTTATAAATTTCATGATACTAATTTAAATGCACCTAACATGTTCTCTTCATATTCTAGATAACTGTTTTAACTGATTTCACTCACTGGGAAGAACAATTTTGGCTTTGTTATTTTTTTTTTAATCTTCCTACATTATTGTAGTCTGAGTCTTTTTTCTCTCTTATGAGAGTACTATCTGATGTATATCCTGAAACATTTGCCATCAAGTTTTGAAACAGCAGGTGTCAAATTCTCAGACTGAGTATAATAATAACAATAATTTGTAGAAAAACATTGAGCCTCATGGAACTGGTAATAAAGTCAGAGAACTAAATGTGCCATTTTTCAAGGGATGATGCTATTTACAAATAAATGCTTAATGAACCCAGATCTTGCATTTTTCTTTTGCATGATATTATGCTTCATAGACAATCAGAATAATTTTATTTCTATTGTAACTTTTTCACTTTAACAGCATACAGTCCATCAGCAAATAAAAAAGGTATACATTGCCTTAGAGTTATAGAAATAAGGTCTCTTAAATACCCATTGCAATAACTTTTACATTTGCCATGAACATTTTTAATACACAGAAATAATTATCAATAAAAGTACTGTGATGAGGGTTATGGATCAATTATTTGCATATATTTTAATTTTGAAAATGGATTTTGCTGTTGAAGATAACATTAGTGCTTCTGTTAGGGAACAGTTTTATAATTAGACGAATACTGTACCATAAAATACCCATCACCATAGCAATGGCTTTTCATGGGGCATAAGCAAGTTGATAACAGAGGCAATGCATTTACTACAGAGACTGTTGTGGTTGAATAATGTAAAGTTATAACTTCTAGTAAAGCACCTACTAACATAAGAAATCATGGCACAGTCACACTACATACTGACATTAAGAGTAATTTTAATGAAAAGCATTAATATTTTATATAGCATCCTCCATACAAAGCATAATAACACCTCAGTGTCTTACAGTGCAGTGTCTCATATACTGCATCTCATCTTGAAGGGTCATGTGTGTGCATGTGTATAGGAATCACTTCAACCACTCCTGAAATTCCTTTATTTATTTATATGTAGTGTTCTAATATTAACCACTTCAGTATATGAATGACTACAAATGTCTGGAGAGCAGAACAAAATTTTTTTAAAAGCAGATTGCATCCCCAAACAATATTTGAATTCTGAAAGCAAAAGAGTTAGTCTATCCAAACTGAACTCCAGAACAGAAATTTAGATAGGTAAAATGTAATTATCTCAATTTGAAATATGCACACCACTGGGTATGGTATTGTGGAAATTACTATGAGGCCTTTAATGAAGACAAGTAGCCCAAACCCTTGTCTTATTTCTCCCTTTGACATTTCCTATAGCACAGTCTATAGAAAACACAACTTTGTTTCTGACTTGAAGTAATGGTGCCATCCTTCAAGGCACAAACTGGCTGCTTTTCCCCAAATGGTTCTCCCATCTGAGGATTAACACATGCTTGCTCTGGTGAACTTGTGACAACAGACCCCCTGTACGGGGAAGACGACAGAGAAATAAATGTCTGCTTTGTACAAGTACATAGAGACTTACCTGGGCTGGACAGCAAGGAGAGCAATGCACGTGAACATTTGTGGTGAGCACAAATAAGGACAGTAGAGTCTCTCCCACTCAGCTAAAATAGACCAGAATCATTAAATACTGGCAAGCAGAAATAACAGCAGCCCCAAATCAAGACTTCATCACAAGTTTCATGCCTGTGAGTCCTACCACTGAAGTCAATGGGACTTAACTGTTCAGGGGAAATAGTCATGGGCATTTGCTTAAAAAATGGCTTCAGGCATGGTCAGTAACAGATGCAGAATATTTCTGGAGCTGCTTCATCTCAATGCGAACTCAGTGCTTCAATACGTACTTCATATAATCATAACAAGACCCGCAATAGTTATTTCCTACACAACAGTTAGATTAAATCTCTTGCTGGTGACTGGAATGTATTTGTATGAAGGTTTTCTTCTCTTTTCAAGAAATGCAATCAGTGGCATATTTTGGAGAGGATAAAGACTGAAGCTTGCTGTATTGGTAAAACAGATATTTGTGATGACATCCATTCAATTGAATAATACAATTTTTTTCTAAAATAGCACTGGATTATATGGAGAACTCTTGAATTAAAATTTGAAAATAAACAATTCAGAGATCTGATAGAAGAGCTCTGATAGCAGGAACTATCATCTGCTGTTCAAGGTGTTCCATCCTTAGTGACCTGACCATGTAATAACATGATGTCTGTTCTGAGCCTGAAGTGACTGAGAACTGAGGTTACTTGGTAACAGGTCACTATGAGCTTTCCACCTTTCAAGCCTTCTGAGAGCATCTTTTCATTATGCCTTGTTTGAAAATTATTTTATACCTATGATTTCACAGAATCCAAAAACACATGGAGGCACTCTAACAGCTTATTACCTCTCTTATATTGTGATGCCCAAAACTGCCCCCAGGACTTGAGGTGAGGCCACCCCAGTGCAGAGCAGAGAGGGACAATGCCCCCTCCCTTACCCAGCTGGCGATGCTGTGCATGATGCACCCCAGGACACGCCTGGCCCCCCTGGCTGCCAGGGCGCTGCTGACTCATGTTCAACTTTCTGTCAACCAGGAACCCCAGATTTGTGTTGTGGGTGTACAAAAACTTTAAATTATGGAGCATGGTTTCCCTTGAAATTATCCCCAAGTAGTATTTAAGCTACTGAGTTTCAGTTTTGCTTAAGCTAATTTAAATTTTTTATAGCATGGGAGGGTTTGAGGCTGGTGTAGTACCGTGTTAGGAACACACTTGCAAAATATCACTGATAAAGGAGTGGACTCATTACAAAAGAACTAGTTGTGTATTGCATTTCTCTTCCAGTGTTTCTAAATCTCTTATATTTAAAATGAAACAAAGGATTGAGCCAATTTCTCCCATGTTGGGTTTTTTTATATATTGGCAAAACAATATTGGATGCATAAGTGATTCTTGGAGCAGAATCCATATGATGAATCCAGGACTACCATGGCTAATGGATTTTTTAAAAAGAAACACACTAATGTAAATTATCTCAGGTAATTCTTTAAGCATTCTATTTAGAAGGCAGGAAATCATACAAGAGTTTTTACAGCATACCACATAAGCAGGTTGACATTCTAAAAAAGACATGGTTTGTTTCAGCCCTGTGCCTTTTTGTTATCACATCTTATTACATTATGGTTTGAGATAAAAATCACACCTTGGGCATTTGAATACACTCAGTTTCACCTCCTCCCTCACAGGTGTCCCTTGAGGTACATTGTTATGTTAGAGTATCACACTGCTTGTCATATCTTATTGCTTACTTGCAGATTGTGGTAATATTTTGAATACTGACAGAGTGGGCACAGCCTCTGAGCATCAGCACCAGCTTGCACTAATGTAATGTGCCACTGCACCAGTCCTAAAGACAACAAAAACAAAAAAAATCTGCAAAAGCATACTGAAGACATGTTGCCCACTATGCAGTATATATCAATTTATCTATTTTTGGTATGACTGTGAGCAACATCCCTGTCACCTTGGCGCTACTGCTGAGAAAACAGTATGGACTGCATGAAAAACTTTTGGATTCATGAGCTGTTAGAGTTCAGTGCACTGACTGACAGATACTGGATCTCAGTCACTCTGCTGTGTGGCTGCTGGGGCTGGAGGAACAGGGGCAGTATAGGAGGGAGAAGGTGTGATCCACGTCTATGGATATTCCCTGAGCAGCATCAGGCAAACTAAAACTTGAAATTGAGGTTTCTCTGCAGTGAATGAGGGGGAAGAGGCAATTTCCACTTCTTGCTGGGAAGGCCAGACTGAAGGGGTGCTACGTTGGAGGTGGTGTTGGGGAATATTGCCTGTTGTTGGTTAGTAGGTTTGAAGAGGTGAGATTTCAGAAGGAAGTCAGAGATCTGGGATGTGAAGGAAAGTACAAAAAAAGAGGAACTATAACAATCTCTCCTGTAATTCAGGTACTTTATGCCAAGTGAAAGAACATAATGATACATGCAAAAGGGTCAGAAGTGTAAAGAACTAAAACTAAGAGTTTCCTACTGAAGAAATGACAGACACCAATCTTAAAGATTCCTCCTTGTCTTTGGGTATAGCAGGTGCTGCAACAGTTGAAAGAAGTAGGGCAGCAATATGTAATGTAGAAAGATTGGCAGCAACACCCTGGGTGGGGATATCTGGGGTGTGTCCTTCGTGTTGACACTGTCCTGTGGACAAAGGCCTGATGACCAGGGTGTCAATGTCTCCAATCAGTAAAAGCCATCAGATCTGGGACAGCAAACGTAGGAGTATCCAGATCCAGGAGGGCTGCATCCCAGGTAAGTGTAACACAGCCTTAGTGACCTGTGTGACAGCCTGGACACGCAGCTGCAATTTAGAAGGTGATGAGGATTGCCTCAGTTATTTTAAGGGTCTTCTCAGCCTTCAGAGCAATCCTGGGGCAAGAAGATTGCAGAAGTGCTTAAAATGATACAGAGTCATAACCAAGATGGACTTCAAATGTGAAAGTGTTTGCAGCAGCACCAAGGGAAGTGTGATGGAAAAGATCACTTCAAACGAGCACTTTAGGGACATGAAAAAGCAGCATCTGTGGGGCAGGAAAGAGGAAAGAAAGACTTTCAATTAGGAAAAAAAAAAAAAAGAGAAGTTGTCTGTCAAATCATAAGTACATTAATGGGCTTTAGCAGGATTTAAAAAATCAAGTTTTGAAAATGGGCCAAATTTGCACACATTTTTCATTCAAAAATTTCAGGCTAGTCTAGTGAATAAAAATGAGACTGACAAAGTCAATAAACCTGAGCTGCTCAAACTCTAGCTAAAGTTTCTAATGCAGCTTATAAAAGGATGGTTGATTGAAGTGACCACACAGCTGGGACCTGTGTGATTTTTTTCTTTCGAGCACTTCAGAAATTGATTTCTACTTTTGATTCTACAATTGCAGTTGCTAGAAGATCCATCAATGGATGAGCTATCACAGAGAAGGACATGGTCTGGTTCACAGAGTATAGTAGAGGTTTAGCTATATAGCTCCCAATTAATGCTGAAGGAGTTGTTCAATTGGCTCTTCTGGGATAGCAAGTATAAGCACAAGAAAATTCTCAGTGTAAGAAGCATGATTTGCTTTTGTCTGGCTTTGTGAACATATCCACAGTCATTTTGAGTTTGATTTTGCTATGCTTATCTTTATTACATTGTATCTCTTTTTTCATAATCAATAGAATTCAAATATATATATTTTCATCTGCCTGTGGTTTGATTTGTTTAAAAATAAACTTGATACCCTCAACCATCCTGGTTACATTCAAGAGAGGAAGTAGTGGCAGTGGTTGACTGTGCTCATGAAGAAATTTGAGTAGGTGATGGGGACCCTACAGTCATCCCAGCCTCAGTCGTGGGCATGTGTATTTTTCTCTATTGAGTAAGAGACGTCGTGCTCCTGTTCTTAATGAGGAAGTGGAGTTCACATGACTACACTGCTAGCTCTCTACAAATTTAGGGCAACTCTAAGTCATTGAATAGTTTGTTAACTTCAGCCAGCTTTATCCATTCATCTCGAGTAAAAGACACCTATGTCACAGTGGTATATTTTGTTTTGGATTTCAGTGCTGTTGATGCCCATGCAAATAGCAAGCAGCTAAGGTCTCTAATGATCAGAGAGCATGCTGTTGCCCAGACCTTGGGAGGCTTAGGCAGCTCAACAGATGTGAGATGTGGGGCTTCACACGGCAGACACAGCTCTTCTGCGATTAATCAGAAGGCAGAAAAAACCACAGCCCCACATGTTTAACCTGCTTGGCAACACTGCCTGAGGCAGGCACAAAGGTTCACCTGTACTGTTGGGATCTGTCTTGACACTGTTATGTACTTCCAGTTGTGGGAGGTCATTTCAGTCTGTCTGAAAGGGCAGGAAGGTGGCTCAGACCCTGCCTAGGAGAAAAAGCAAAGTTGTAGTCATTGCAAAAGCCCCTTCTTTCTTTATTTTCAATTTTCCCCTCTCAATCATACACTGGTATTGGTTTTTTTTTTTCCCATTTTTGGGTCACACATGTCTGCAGGCCACAGAGAGTTGAGCAGCAGCCCGGGAGATGAAGAGCTTATGGAAATGAGCTCTCCTCCTCCTCCTCATGCAGACTGCTAATCCTGATTCAACAAGATTTTTAATTCCCCATCCGTGGCTGTGCAAACAATTTGCTGATCCCCAAGAGTTGCTCCAATCCAAGGCTGGAGTAACTCTCAGGTGCAGCTGTGAACAGGATTTTGGTTAAAGTCAAGTTCATAAATATTTGCCTAATAAACCAGACTCTTTAAGCACCAAATAAAACAAGCCCAGGCTGGGGAGGGGGTGGGGACAGGCAGAAGGAGGGAGAGAAAAATACCCCTAAGTTTTTAAACATTCATTTAAATACTTTTCAATACTGCTGATATTTTATGTAACACTGGCTTTATTTATGTATTTATGTATTTTGCTTTGATGGGGGATTATTTTTCTCACTGCAGTTTTCTTTTGATTGATGCAGTGTGCCTGCTCACTTTCAGATATGGTTGGAGAAGAAGCAGCATAAGTTGGGTGACTGTATTTAAAATGGGCAACACCGAATGGTTTTAAACTTTAATATTTCATATAGACATTTAGTTTTACGAATAATTTATTTTCTGAGATGCAAGTTTCTGCCTGGACAGTGTTGATTTTGAGGAACTTGATGTTCATTTACCACCTCTGCATATTAATGTTATTTGGACAGTGTAGTTTAAAAATACCTTATTGTTGGATTCTTTAATAGCCATTAAGGAAATAAAGTGAACTCCTTTATATGAAGATATTGTTTTTTCCTTGTGGTGCTTTTAACCAATATATTCTTCAACAAGAAAAACAGCAGCCTGTATTATATGAGACAACTCTGTTAATCATGAAAAACATAAGATATAAAATGGAATAATTTGTAAAATTGTGAATGTTTCCCAGTTAAAATATATACAGCTTCTGTCAGAATGGCAGCTGATATAAATGAACATTCCTCCATCAACTTTAAATCAACTTCGCTAATTTACACCCATTGAGAATCCTTCCCTTCCCTGATGTAATTTTTTTTTAATCTGGCAAACAAAAAATTTCATTTTAAATCAGATGCCTCTGAAAGTTAAAATCTTAGGAAAAATGAAAAACAAAATTCCTTACTTCAAGTCCTTGAAGAGAGTTGACATCTTTGATTGCAGTATGTTTAATTGAACTTCTGAGTGATTCTTCAGAAAAGAACAGATCAAGCATATTTAGATTTGTCACTGAGTTACTTCTTTTAGAAGACAAATCTCAGCAGGTTTTGACCCAGGACAAAAGACCAGAGGTTCAATTTCATGATCCTTATTGTACTAATATTTTTTTTTAAAGAGCGATGAGGAGTATTTAACTATAGTGAAAATGTGACTGTAAATCAAATGTGTCCAGAACTTTATTTACCAACATTATGCCAGCAAACAGATATACGGTCTTGGTTTGAAAGACAGGTGTGTATTACGGAAGGCAGGAGCCTCCCTTGGAATGGAAAATGTAGCCCACTTCCCTCCAAATTATTGTAATTTTGAAATTAAGGGTTTCTCGGGCAAAGATATGAGGAATAGAAATAACAGTTCTTTACTAATATGTATACACGTATGTACAACAAGACACACAAACAACAATATCTGCGGCAGTGACACCGAACAGAACCAGAACCCGGTGCCCCCTTCTCGGCTCTCGGGCCCTTTCCCCTTGGGTGCAGTTCCGGGCACGGCCGGCAGGGGCGCTGGCGGCTCCCGCTGAGCAGGGCGGGGGCGATGGTTCCCCCGCGCCTGCAGGGGGCGCTCCGGAGCGAGCGCGGGGAGCACGCGGCAATGGCGGCTGGGCCGGGCCGGGCCGGTGAAGGGATGGGAGAAAGGCCTCACAAACCCCCTGGGCAGCCGATCCCGGTGCTTCGGCAGGATCTCCCTGGAAATAACAGGCTGGAACAGCAGGGACAAACACAAAATCCCGGGTGGTAGGCGAGATGTATCAAACTCCGGAGCTGCAGCGGGAACCCCAGGACATCGCGGCAGGTGGGGCGTGCAGAGCTGCAGTGCAGCAAAGGCTCGGAGCAGCAGCAAAGGAACGGCAGGGGCGGGGCAGGGAAAGGCGGGCTTGGGATCCCAGGGCCCCCGGAGGCACTCGAGCAGATGGTGAAAAGGTCCCTCTTTTAGTGAGGTAGGCTGTTAAGGAGGGTCCCAGTGCCAATGGCTACTCCAACCAGCAAGCTCCGCCCACGGTGGAAGCAAGGTGGCAGAGGGCAGAACCCTGCAGCGACAAGTTCTCCCTACAGCGACTGCAGCCTCTCCCTCCTGCGAACGCCCAGAGAGCCAAGAGAGCTGGCCGCTGTACCCACCCCCTTTTTCCCAGTTCAAATCTCACGGCATCTCCCCCCTACATGAGAAAAACCCAGGTAAAAGAGGACAGCTGGATCCCTCCCCCTGTGGCCAGGTCTTTTGTCTCTCTTATGTACTCAGTAATTTGTCCCCTAGTAACATGTATGGGGAAAGTTCTTTAAGAGAAAAAGAAAAACAAAAGGAGAACTCCTAAACCCCCAATATATACCTAGAAAAAGATTTATTTAAGAATATTACAGAAGTGCTGGGAGAAGAAATATATGTTTCTGAGATTTATACCTGTTACATTTAAACCTTGATTATGCATGCTTAATATTGCCAATTCTTTTGAGTTTAAATTTCAAATATACTTAGATATAGAAATTGTGACATCAGCTGTCTCAACATGGACTGGATCTGTGATGGTACTTAGCATGCATAATACTGCTTTTCAAAAATTACCATTATATTATTAGATCTGTAGATATTAAATGGTCATAAATACGTACTAGTCAACATCTCACTCTCTTTTTTAACTAGAAGGAATATTGTATTTTTATTTAAAAAGTAAAAAAAAACCTGTTACTGATGATTAAACATTTATTGTGGTTTGACTTTGGTATCTTTGGGGAAAAAAAGTGATTCTCAGACCTGGTCTAGTAATGAAAAGTGGTTTCCATTGAAATCTAAGTAAAGAGGAGTCAGGTTACACCTGTGTAATTCCTGCCATGACTTCTAGGACTTAGTAAAAGCTCTTGGTTAATGTAAGGTTGAGTTCATATCTTTCAACACTATAAACTTGATCTGTAATGTTTTAATGGTCATGGGATTTTCTGAAAAAACCTTCATCAGCACCACATCGGTGTTTCATGGAATAAAATTATAGAAAAGAGATAAAACACATACCATACTTATATAGAGATAACATAGCTCATGATTGTAAATGGTAAAATACTTTACAGAAGTCTGTAGAAATCCTAGCACTCATGTCATGAATTCACGTGTTGAGGTTTTTTTCAAAGGTAAACATTTTCTTTTTTTCTTTCTGAGAGACTGTGACCGTGAAAGTCACCTTCTTTATGACTAGCGACCCTCAGTTCTCGAGGTGGTGTAATCCTAGAGCAGGCTGCAGAAACAAAATGCAGACCTGTTGATTTCTTCTCTGGTAATTTATTAGGCCAAACTTTTCATGCATCAATAAATAGAACAGTTCCTGCTAAGTCACATGAGCAAAATGAATGAGACTTGGCCTTCCATTAATGAAAGATGTCACATTAAGTAGCGTAAAATATGTGGCAGGGAGCTTGAAATTCATGGGACCATATGGAGCAATGAACACATTGCAAATATCTCTTCCCAGGTTCCTGCTTTGATGCTGATTCTGTATCTTTTTTATAATCTGAATTGCCACATCCCTTCTGGATAAGAGAAGAGAGAGCCCCTCTGATCACCAGGCTCTCATTGCAGTCATCTTCATCCAGAAGAACCCTGCAGCCTTGTTTCTCCTACATGGACGTTTGTGTTTCAGAGCTGGAGTTTCTCAGCTCAAATACCACTGAAGACTTCTGTGGAGAAGGACACTTTACTTTCTTGAGCTTCTGTGGAGAGCTGCTTACTCCTTACTTCTTTTCTTTTTTCAGGAGTTTTTTCAATCAGGTTTCTGACCAGGGTAATCATCTCAGTAGTGAGGTTTTACCCTGAGGGCTCTAATACCACTGATACCTTTGAAGTTCAGTTCATTGTGCCTTAGTGTATTTTACCCTGTGTATTGGGTCTGTCTGAGATACAATTATTTTTCCCTGTAGCAGCCCTCAAGTGCTGTGCTTTACATTTGTAGCTAGAAAAATAATAAACAGCAGTGTTTTGGCTACTTCTGAGGAGTGCTCCTGCAGCATCAATGCTGTCTCTCCAACATTCCAACCCCCAGCTCTGCCAGTAGGTTGGGAGTTGGAAATTTAGATACATGTGCTGCAGCCCTGCTTCCTGGGAAGTGGCCAGACATCACTTGCTGATGGGAAGTAGAGAATAAAATCTTTGGGTTTTTTCTTTGATTGTGGAAGCACAACCTTTTACTTTACTAAAGTGCCTTATCTCAATCTACGAGGTTTTTTCTATCTTATTTTCTCTTTCAGATGAGAATGGAAAGTGATAGAGCAGCTTGTTGGGCACTTGGAATCCAGCCAAGGTCAACCCACCTCACCCTCATCAATTTACTACGCCTCTTTTGACAGGAGTTTTGCTGCCACTGCAATGCCTTGGAAGACTATTCTAGTCTTCTCTTCCTATCCGCCACCATCTATGAATGTTTTGACCTATTTAATTTTTTATTAATTATTATCTGGGGGGATTGAATGTCCTTTTTGTTGCCTCTCTTGGCCTTACAAAATTGAAAGTCTTGTCGAGGTTTGCTAAGTTTCTTGGTGTCTCAGGATCTGTCGTCATTCAGTCAACATTTTTAACTTCCCCCAAATATCATCATGATTGGACTGAATAAGGTTTAACTTGAATCACAGAATAATATTTGTTGAAAAGTATGTCTGGAGGTCATCTGGTCCAATTTACTGGTCAAAGCTGACCTAATTTTGATAGATTCTATTTCTCAGGGTTTTGTCCTATATTCTGTGACCTTTTAATAAAGTTAGGAGACATAATCAAAGTGGACTTAAAACAGTGAGAACTCTGCAAAGGCACTTGGGAATGTATAGACCATTCTTTTTCCACCTGCATATTAGATCATTGCTACCACATGAACCTAACTGTTGGGTGGTGAATTTATCCCAATCACCTGCTTCAAATAATATCTCTAAACATGGCACTCCAGTGATTGTTTTGGTCAAGAAAATGATGTTCGAGATCCCTGATGATTCATTAATCTCTACAGGATTGAGTGACATTTTAAGCATTCGAAACAAAAATCCCAAACAAACAAAAAGCCAAAACCAAACAGAAAAGGAAACAAAGAGGCATCCTTATGTCTTCTGTGGCTTTGGAAATCAGGGCACTTATTTAACTGCTAACTGTAAGCACCCACATTTGAAAATACAGGTCATAACTCGATAAGAAAAGTGATACAAATCTCTTTTGCTAGAGTTATAATGTGCTAGGCAAACAGTACACCCCCAAAATGAAGCCATCTGCTTAAATAAGCTGTCCATGGATTGTGTCTCTCTACACGTATTTTTGTGATCCCACTGAGGGCAATGCATTTCCATAGCTGGCACAGATCACTGTTTTTCTCTGTGAGCCACCCAAATTTGAAAGATCTCTGTCCCAACTTGCATTCTGATTCAAGACAATTATACATTTTCCTGATGTTTTGGGACCTCTTAGATTTTGTTATCATTTTTCTCCCCATTTTGTTACTTTCTCAGGTAATACATTACAAATAAAACTACAAATAATATTCAGGTTGTGCCACCTTGGAGAAAGCTTTCACAAAACATCACAGAGGAAATAGGCACAGATAAAACCTGTGAAGAAAATACAGTAGGATGTACATACACTTCTCCCACTCATTGTTTGCAATTTGCACCATTTTTGCCAGTGTTTGTAGGCAGACCTAGAAAACAAGCCACTGCATCACTGCAAAACATAACCTTGGGACTGAAACTATTGAAGAGCTCATGACTCCACCTCCTCTCCTCAGCTTTACTTGCTGATGGAGAGTGCAATTCTACCATTTTCCAGGATTTTTATGCAAACTTCCCTGACCATCCATGTAGAAAAGCTTCAAGCCTACTCCAGGGAATGCTTTATCAGCTGACACATTTACAGTGGACAGCAGGCTGGATGCTGCTCCAGTCCCCAGTGGACCCAGTGCCTTATGGTGGGAATGGAGCTCAAATCCCTTAACTCTAGCTGGGGCAAAATTGCGATGTAATGCGGGTGTCTCGCCTTTCAAAGAAATGTCCTCTCTTTCCCTCTGCTGTTGACTAGATAACAGGGGAAAAATCCCATTCCGTTCTCATGTTGAGAGTTCTTCATTTCTGCGGACCAGGTTATAATAAAATACGATGCTTAAACCAAACATACTAATTTTCAATGGCACACATCTTGAGGGAATAATTGTTTGTTGTTTGGATAAGGACAGTAATTATGATGCACTGCTGTGAATTTTCCATCCAAGAAAACTGTGTTTTGGTTTTTTTTAGTATTTAATTTAAGAAAGACCTCAGTTCTGCAATATATCTTAGAATATCAAAATAGCCCTTTCTGACCTTGAAATCCAAAGTCTTGACTGAGGACTACACAACGCTGGCCTGGAGCAAAACCATTTCTATTTTCTCTAATCCATCTCTTACTGGATGCACCATGCCCACATGCTAAAGCCTATTTTCTTTCATTTGACACTTTTGCAAATTATGGAATTACCACCTCAACTCACAGGTTCCTGACAGCAACTGCAAGAGGAAGAAAAAAATTGAGCTCAGTTGCATATGTGAGGTTTTTTTTTATCAATCTAGCCCTAGGTGTGCAGGGATCTTTTGCTCATCAAGTATATTCAAGTATGCATTTTAGAACTGGCACTTTACAGAGCTAATTTTCCTTGTCAAAGCCAGCAAAAGCAATTATATAATGTAAACATTTGATTCACTTTCATTATGTAGACTGTATTTTTCTTAACCCCACATTCTTAAAAGCACCTTAATTTCAATGGAAAGCATATGCATTTGTGTAAAGAATACGAGGTCGATTCTCTCCATTGGTGCAGTCTTGTTGCTCCCAGTGGCACTAATGGAAGTTAAGCGTGTGCGTCAAGGGGCTAGTATTCAATTGATGGGTTGAACTCACAAATTGTTTTGTAAGTTCCCATCCCTGTCCTCAGCTTCTTTTGTGTATCTATGTAAGTGTGAAGAGATTTTTAATTAAAAAACCATATTTCTACCATTCAGTATTCAACCCTACATTTCAATCTAATGCAGTATGTAAAGATACTTATTTATGGAGCAGATGCCCTCTGATGGAAGCTAAAAATTAGTCTTAAACTGACCTTGTCCTGGTTCATATTACAGAAACCATTAGCTTGTATTATCACTGGTTTGCTGTGAAAAAGCTCTGGGGCTTTACAAGCATTCCCCATGCTCCCCCTGTCCCTCTGTGTCTCTTTGACATTGTGCCACCCCATTGTTTAGAAATTAAAATATTCAGTGTTCCCCGCGCTGCATGCAAACAAATGAGCGTTCATGAAACCCATACGAAATAATGGTGTTGACCTTGTTAACAGAAAGATATCCTCCACCTACAACTAACTTCCTACTGCAGTATAAAGCCAATAAATGCCTGCCTGCCTCACAGATATAAATAAGAGAATAATTTAGGCAAACTTCTTTTGCAAAAACTGTATTCCAGCCTACTGAAGTGATAGAAGACACTTCTTATCTGTAGTAAATGGTGTATCATGCCTGTCACCCTTGTGTTCATCCTGTATTCATGCAGAAAGAGATTCAGAAAAACTAATACCTGTGTTTGTAAGGCAGACTCTGGGATGTTGCTCTGAGATGCCTCACCACAGCCAGCTCTGGGTGCTCTGCAGCATCCCAGCAGTGTAGAAGTGACTCTTGAATTTCCAATTAAAGATCAGATTCTAGAGTTCCTCCTGGAAATGCCCTGCTTTCTTGATTGCCTGGACTCTTCCACCTTGTAAGAGTTATTCATGGATGGGCAAGAGTCTGTTTGCATTGAACATTCTGCAAGGAATCATCTATGAAGGATTGTGTAGAAGAGTTGTGCTGCTTCCAACCATATACCAACAGTCTCTCTTCCTCACAAGAGCAGACTGTAATCTGGGTAATAACATCTTTTCCTTAGCAAACAGTTCTTCTTTTGGGTGGAATTCAGACCAGTGCAGAGGCCTCAAGAACTTAATTGGTGCACAGGCTCTTTCCTATGGCTCTTCAAATAGTGCTGGATTTCACCCTCCGTGAAGTACTGAGTGGGCTGCCTATGAGTCTCAGGGGAGAATGTATTGGAGTGCTCTGGCACTATTGCTCCCACTTTATGTAAACCCACTCCAGCTTGCTCCATGCTTCTGGCTTGGTGCCTAGCTTTGCAGACAAATGTCAACCTGCCAAATATCTTCCATTTACATTCCAGCCCATTTCAGAGACCATCCAAACCAAACAAACAAAAAAAAAAAAATAAAGAAAGGGGAGAGGCAGTGACTTGTCGAGTTTCCTTCCTTGATCCCTTAGGGAAAGGGGTTATTACTGAGTGTTGTTGCACAGGAACCACGGTGAAGAATACGTGAATGGGAGGGTGGGAAAGAGACAGAAAAAAATGCCTTTAAATCATAAAACTGTCAGTGAGCTTAAAAACATAGAGCAACATTTCAGTCTCAAAGCCAGTGTAGGAACTGTTGTACGTTATGGTTTCTAAGGGATTTACTCAAGGCTATACTTTTTTCTTTCTGCATTCATCAGGTAGCAGGCACAGCATCTGGTGGACAAATTAACAGATTCAGAGGAAAGTTTATTTCTTTTTATATGAACATATAGAAATGTGTAAAGTATTAATCTGTGAATATAGAAAGGATTTTAAAGCACTGAGTACTGTAAACTAGTGGCTGTACTGTTTCTGCTTGAGAGAGGCTCTTTAAAGGTTAATTCTCAGGAGAAACTAATTCACATACTCTGAAGAGTCTTCTTGAGCAGCTCGGCTGACTAGATAAGGAATTGAGGGAGACCAGTTTCCTAACTGAGATAGCTAGGGTTTACCACTGGGGAAATGAGCCTAAGAGCCTTACTCAACTTTCCAGTAGAAGGAGGAATAAATGTTACTGCAGGCCTGTGGCTGCATACATTATGTCTGACAACCAAATGCAAACAAAAGACGTTTGTCAGGGTTTGGAGCTGGCACAGAGCACCATGCTGGATATCTCTGAATCGGACAAACTAGAGAATTGGACAGCTGTGGGGGTGAACCACTGATACATGCTGTAGTTGCTTTCATGGCTGGGCATTTGATAAGAAATGAAGCTGCTAATGGCTTTGTACACCTTGCAATGACCTTATGCACCTGGCCTGTGTGTACAGCGAACTGGTGCTTGTGTGCAGGCAGGTGGAACTTGTCCTGTTGTGTGAAGCTGTAGCAGGCATCAAGATAACCTGCCTTGGCTCCCTGCAATATACCCTGCTTTGCATTTGCTTCCTAAGCTCCAGTTCTGCCTAGATTCTTTTACTGTTGAGCTGGTGGGATGGGGATCCAGTTCAAGTCCCTTTATGTTTCTGAAACCACAGTGATAACCAGAGAAGAAACTCCTGGGTGGATTTGGTCAATTCTTGTTAGTTCCTTTTAGTACACCCTCTGAAAATCCTCAAAGGATCTTATAAAGGGGAACAGCACAACTTTGCCTCACAGATAGGCAGCTGTGGGCCTGTGCAAATTTATCGCTTAGCCTCTACTCACCTGACGTAGTTCCCTGTTAGTCACTGCCCTTTTTCAAACTTTACTTTGATAATTAAAATATTACCATCAGGAAAAGACTTCATCACCTCAGACCACTGCAAGTAAAGATGATTATGTTATAAACTGACATTGCAGATGCTGAACAAAAGCCACATACCACCAACAACTAAACAAAGTGACTTCCTGCTTAAAAGCATCCTAACACATGCATAATTAGCTAATTAAGCTACAAAATAAATAATTATCCAGTGTAAGAGTAAGAGGAGGAAAGAGAAGAAGGGTTAAAAGGTTACACACAGATATTTTCTTCTTCTGGAAAGATAACTGAATCCACCAGGAAGTCACTAGCTCTATTTGTGATTTTCATTTAGGACTGCCTACTGAATGGTTGCTAATTACACATATCCACTGGAAATGGCAGTGGCTGTTAGCTGTGATCGTTCTGGGTGACGAACAGTCTGCCTCATCCACCCCTGCTGCTGATTTTTTTCTTCCTTGAGAAATTGCATAGGAGTGCATAAGAGCAAAGAGATGTCCGGCTGTAACCCAGGAGACAGCTGCTCAAGGCTCACTCCTCCCCAACTTCCCTGGGTGGTCTTTGGCAGGTGATCGGGAGCTAGATTCAGGCCAGGACAGGGAGATCTTGAGTCCTGTGAGAGCCCCTTTCCAGCCCCCACTCACCTGCCACCTCCCCAGTGTTTCTCATGTTGGGATGAGGAGATCCCCCAGCGCCTCTAGGTCTGGGCATGCCACCAAGTGTCTTAGTCCCGGGTAGTTCAGTGCCTAATTCCAGCCTATCTGGCTGGGGATCTACAGCTGAGGTATTATTTTGTGTGTGGTCCCCTTAGGGGCTCAGTCTACCAGTTGACCTCAGAGTGTACACATCCACCAGAGGAGCGGTGCCACCAGTCCCACAGTGAACCCACAGCTTGGGACCAGGAGATTTTAGTGGGATTTCCTGCTCTGCCTGAGAGCCTTTGAACCCTCCTCACTAAAAACAGGGGAAAGGGGGAGGTGCTCTCCCCATCTTTGAGGTGGAAGCTCTTCCAGTTTGCATCAAATAATTGCAGATTCATTAGAAAGAGATAGGGAGATAGCAAGACCGAGCATGACTGGCAGTTTGGGGCCCTCACCTGGAAGGAAAGGGTGCAGACTCGGCCTGCCATCCCTGTTCTAATAACTATTTAAGTATTTTATCCAATGGCTGTTTAATATAAATCACATAAACACATTGAAATGAGACTGGAGCCCAGGTCTTCTTCCTTCCAGGTGAGTGCCCGGACTAGTACGATAGAGATTCATGCTCAGTCTTGCTTTGCCTCTTTGGCCAAATGAATCTCTAGATGTTTCTTACAAAGTGAAACTGATTTGAAGGGAGGGACTGAAGACTCCCATAACGGCTTCCAAGTCAGGAGCAGCTGGCATGTAGAGATCCTCCATGTAGAGATGGCCGCATCTCCCAGCTGAAGTGTGAGTGCTGTGACCCTGCCTTGCATAGGAATGGCCAGCTGGGGAAAGAAAACCATGGGGGGAATCCCTGCTCTCTCCCTCTTCTCTTCAAAGCAAGAGTGCTTAATCCCAGGGGAAAGGTTGACTTTGACCCAAATCAAGCCATGTAAAGCCCTGAAGAGGGTGAATCTGTGTTCCTAGCACTGCAGTTCCAGATGGGGACATCATATGAAGGCTGTGTCATGGGATGAGCACCAAGAAATGCACCCTTAAGTCACCAGATGCTGCAGAGATGATTTTTTCCTTGCACGAACGCCCCTTCATCTCCTTGTGCCTCAGTTTCTCATGAATATATTTCTCCCACTGTTCATACAGCCTGTTTATTTGGTGTCTACCTCTCTTACAATGAAGATGTACATCTTCCAGTAGTGCAAAGTGTTCATTTCAATCAATAATTTCTATGTATTTTCAGACCTGATAATAATAATAATTAGTAACAAAGAATTGTCTCCTCAAAGTAAAATTCCTAGAAATAGGTAAGAGAGGGCATGTTTGGGCATTTTGTTTCAGAACAGGTTAGTTCTCAACCTTGAGCTCGATTCAGTAAAAGAAGATCTGACCCTAAATATTTGTTCACTGAGCCAATATCACCAGCCTGAGACTGGTAGTCTAAATTATCTTCTTCCAGCACTTATTTTGATTTGGCCTAAATGAATTGACTCTATGGTAAATAGATGCATATGGAAACATAGGTTTCTCTTAATAAAATAGGGTACTAAAATATTATGGCAAAATGTTTGTCTGGGTAGTGAGATCATACGCTTTCCTAGATTCATTCACTTGAGTACTCAATGTTTTCTCAAATATCCCCTAGTGCATATCTGGCAAGATCTCAAAACAGTCTTAACGCAAATTGTCTTTGGTCAATAAATACCAGAACAGAAGTGTCCTCGAGAAGAAGATTTATGATATAAGCAATACAAACACACGCATAAATCAGAACAGGAACGCTTTCAGGTAGCACAGTCGGCATTTATGCAGATCACAGTAAAGGCACAACTACACATATAGCACTTTTAACTGATGACTTATCTTTCAGTATCTCACATTAACCAAATAAAACCCCAGAATTTCCTTAGGAAATGAAACACATGATCTCAACTACCTCAACCGTATTGTTTTATCTGAAGATAATAATTTGTTTCTTCCTTGTTTTCCCTGAGTTGGTGAATTGGATGCTTCAGATTTGTAATTAGAGTATCAATAAGATTGCAAGGTATTGCAGTCTTAATTCATTGCAAGCCTGCATTTTCTGAAGAGAAAACTAAACTACTGACATTGTCAGTAAATCTTCTGTTGCCCCCTTCCTTTTCCCCCTGGGCTGCCTTAGCTCTCCCAGTCTGGCAGGTAGATTTAGAGCAGGGCAGGCAGTGTGACCAGAAGGTGTGTGTGAGGGTAGGTGAGCAGCAGTCATTACCAACAAAGGGAATTGGTGCTGCAAGGGAAACAAGGCAATGCCTGAGGTGTGTAGTGACTGTGGTAAGAAACAATGCACAAAACCTCCAAGCAGAGCCCAGCAGCCCATCGGGACACAAGGGAGATCAAAGCAGGTGGGCATATCAGTGCATGAGACATGTAGGCAAAGGGACCAGATCACTGCCTTTGCAGTTCCAGCATCTCTCACAATCCCCTAATTCTTGTGCTATCACCATGTGACACATGGTTTTGAAGCAGAACATAGTCACATGACAACCCTATATTTTACTGCTTGTGGATAATTTTCTTGTCCTGTCAGAATGGAGTAACTTTGTTTTTGCTATCAATGTGTGGTCTAATGCATATATCATGTCAGTGCTGCACCAAGCTGACACACGCATTAGATGCACTGACAGTAAACAGGAAGTAATCCAAAGTTATTAGGCAGGAAAAATATAAAGAAGCCTGTAAGCTCTTACACTGCAAAGCTATCAGCAGCTCCAAGATTTTTTTCTTGTTGCTTCTCAGTGTTGAAGACTGTAAGTATACATATTAAAAAACTTTGTTTTCAAAGTCTGTAAAAGCAGAAACAGCTACAGATGTTGATGCTGAAAAATGTAGGGTCTAGGTGACTTCTCACTTCACTGAAGCTGGAGTCAGAACACCCATTGGCTGTCCTAAATCTGTCCCTGATTAATGACTTTATTTGGAAAAGGACTAGAATCTCTTCTACTCTCTTGCTACAAATTCATATTTGTCCTCTTTCGTAGGCCTCCAAATTCTCCCAGTCTGGTAACTTTTCACAGCTGGAAACTGCGTTGTACCTCTAAAACTGGTTATAAAGTTACTGCTGTTTCATCTGTAATCAACTATTTTTCTCCCCTTCCAGATCACTATATAGCTGTACAATTTTAAACAATTGTTGCTGGAAGGTGCTCCAGCCCTGTAAATATCAAATTACCCGAAAATTTGTCTCTGTACCTCCTCCAGAATTAAGTAAATAGTCTTTAATTTGCCAAGAGCCAGTCCTGGGAGGCATTTGTGAAAGCCATTGTGACAGGGTAAGGGTGAATAAGTCCTACGGCATTTGAAGGAAGAAAGATGAGATGAGGAAAAGCAGTAATCTTCAGGCAAATAAAAGGTAGAAGATTTGGCTGTCCCTGTAGGCACTTTGGTGTGGCCTTTCACCACCAGATATTTCAAAAGGTAGTTTAAAGAAAAAGAATCGGAAATCTTTAGACTCTTATTCAGGAACACTAAAATTAAGAGATTATTGCCCTACAGTTCTTTGAGGACAGAAAGTTATTTTTATGAGGAAAGACAGCTTTTAAATTTGACAACACTATTATTCAATGGTGCCAAATCTTTTCCCACATTTTAGACAGTCTGGGAGGTTTTTGTAAAATAAATTCACTTTCTTGGAATCTCAATACCTTGGTAATCAAGTCAATGCAACAGTAAGACAGGAAAACATAAATAAAGTAAACAAACAGTTTAGAAATTAGGAAACACAGGCCATTTTTTTTCAAAGATCTAAATATCCATATTCCCTTACATTACCTAGAATTCCTTCCAAAATTATTATTATTGAAGCCAGACTTCCCTAGTCAGAAGTCCTTAGTTTTAGAAATCCATTGGAGGCTTATTAAAGACATATTTTTTTACATTGAAAACTCTCCTTTTTGTGTGTAAGAAGGTGTGGGAGTACATTTTGTGCTTGCGTAGTTGAGACCTGGACTGAAAAATAGTCATGTGCTGCCAGCAGTTCATGTGAGTTAGGTCAGATCTTAATCTCTTTGTACAGGGGCCATGTTTTTTATCTGGTAGTGCCTACTTCACTTCACGTGGTGGGGTAGGGTAATCAGATAAGGAATCTTTAATCTGTGATCTAATACATCTGCGTGCAGGACATTTTCCATATTAGCAGCTTTCGCAAAAGACCCTTTTCCTCTCTGGAACCTCTGAAGCCTGTCTTTTATCATTCACACCATGTCTGCAAGGGAAGGTCAGGTACAGACTATGGAAAGACCATCTGAAGCCTGTAATGATGGTGGTGAATTTGAGGCAGTCTGGGCAGCAGCCCAGCCAAAAAACACAAGAAAATTAAATCAGAGTAAAACTTCTTTTGCAAGTCAGCCTTGGGCAAAGCACATTGCCTGTGGCTGAGCTGCATAGCTGTCCCGAGAAGTATACCTTGCATACTGCAGGATGCCTGAAGCACTTGTGGAAACATATGGAGCAGGGACAAATTTTAGTACCCTCCCTAATGCTGTGGTAGGATTCACAACTTACAGGTGAACTTGAGTGTTAATTTGAGAGTTGTGAAGTGGGTGTCCTCTTATCTGAAGTTCAGACAAATCACCATGAGCTGGAAATTCCAGTGACTTTAAGCCCTCACAACATTCCTGCTATTCATGTTTTACCACAGTGGACTACTTCAAAAAAACTAAAAATACCCAAAACCCCCTTCAAATCCCACTGAACTCTGATGGAGAAAAAGACTGAGTGAATAACAATGCTTTGGGTTAATTTTGGATTAAGGCATGGTATGATTCTCATTAGAGTTAGGTCTGGGCAAACTGGTTCAAGTAAATGATCTTGTGTTTCCAGCTTTGCAAGCTCTTGGAAATACTTTAGCCTTTTTCCCCCCCTTTCCCAAAATTTTATTAAAAAAAAAAAAAAAAAAGAAGGAAAAAAAAAAAAAGCTGTACTCCTGGCTGGAGACACTTTCATGCCATCTTTCACCCTGGAGCAAATTTTTCATGCCTGAGTTATAAAAACCTCAGAGAAATAAGTGGTGATATGTTAGGTAAACATCAGAAGACCTTGAACTACAATTTTGCAAGGGGTGTTGTGAACCTGACAGGACAAAAGATTAATCAGACAAAAGCCTCTCTTCATAGCAATTCATCTTAACAGGGATGTGTTGTCTTGTGGTGGGTAGGATAGAGACACAGGAGACAGAACACCTCACTTCTGCTCATGTTTCAGCTTGCTGAGTGACCTTTAGCAAAATGCAGTATCTGTGATACCCAATTTTGCAAAGATCCTTGCATAAAAAGTGCTGTGCAGTTTTTAAATACTGGCGTGCATTAGCATGCAGATTTGCTTTCCAGGCCCATTCCCTTTTCAGACTTTTATACTGTGGAATTAATTACTCGCAAAAGCATAAAATATTTTTGGTTTTTCTGTGTGCTCCTCCTCCTCTCTGCCTTTCTTAGCTCTTATAAACTCTAAAAATATGCTGAGAGTGTAACTCATCCTGGGTATAATTCCAGAGATGAAGCTACTTAGGAAGCAATCTTGTAGAAACATAAGGTGAATTCTGGATATTCTGAGTGTGGTGATAGTAAGGGATTTTTGGAAAGGATTTCTTTCTCACTTTGTTCCTATATTTTTTGTCACTGATTCCTAAAGCAGAGACACAGTGGCTAATGCAGATGGCATCTCCTGTATGTCCAGAACATTAACTGCTATGGTTATGTTTAGAAAAACTTATCAGAAACACTATGTTTTAATCTCTAGTAATGTCTGTGGAAAATCAAGAACACAGAAGCCCTTTGTAAATTGAAATTAATAATGTTTGTACAGCTACAGTTCTTTTCCAGGGGACTGGAATATTGCATAAAGATACAATACAAAAGAGAAGTTGAATGAAAACGCTTAACCTGTAAGGACCTTTTCTTCTTTTCTTCTCCTTTCCTTCTGTTTATAGACTGTCACATTCTGTTTAAATGTTGCAGGGAAACTGAACATCCATCTCTTTTTTTTTTTTTTTTCCTGGTAAGAAAACAAACCTGAGGAATTAAGACTCTTGGCCTTGGCTCTTATTTGGCTCTTATTTTATAAAATGGTCCTTTTATACACCCACTTGAACAACCAATGTGCTCATGTAGAAGGGTGTAGGAGAGATTCAGCCTTAAGAGTAAGGAAAAGAAAAAGAGGGCTGTATCCACATCTGCTTTGTCTCATTCACAACTATTAAGCATGGTAATAGTGGCTGATGTATTGTAGACATCAGTTTGCTGTTTATTAACGCTAAATTAAATTACTTTTATTTACTTTGCTTATTTTTCACTCCAAAGAGACAAATGTAGCTAGATGAGTCATTGATTTCCATTGATACTTTGTAACAAAATGAATAAAATTTTATGGATTAAATAAGATACATTTAATGTCATTCAGAACACAAAGAAGAAGACAAAGTAAAAGGACACCTGGTTAAGTAAACTAATTAACCATTTTCTAGGTATACTTAAATAATGAGCCATCTTTCACATTAAACAATCGGCTTTTCTCTCATTAACCACAGCACTCTTGGTGTGTGGGTTAACCACTATGTTTTTTAATTCCTTACTCCTTGCACACCATTTTATTTTTTCTCACTGAGGCAATTTGACCGGATCTATGTATATATTTTATGATTATTTTACTGTTTCTTTTGCTAAAACACAGCTTCACAGTACTAAAAATATTTCCTATTTTCAGCAATGGATTCAGGGATAAGAAGCATTGGAATATTACTATTAATTCCAAGCAAGTCCATCATGTTTTAGCAGCATGATGAAATGCAGTAAGATGAAATAATTGAGAAAATTAAGCAGTATTTGAAGATTGATGCAACTTTGGTAACATTTAGATTTTGGTGGGGTTTTTTTGGGGATAATTACTCCCTTACTTTATACTGCAGTTTTTCAAAGGAAATTAAATGTTCAAATACACATTCCCATTCCAGCATGTTCAAGTATGGTAATATAACCTTTCCTGCAATCTAGATAAGTGGAGGTTGATGGGGGCAAGGGAGTAGTGCCAGCAGCTTAGAACTTGAACAACATCAGAGCCAGGTGAAATCCTAACCTCACACTTTTCAAGTTTCTTTGTAAATCTGGAACCTTATGTTTGTGAGATGGCAAGGGGATAGGCAGAAGACATTCCCATACTCTTCTTACATGTCTTAGTTCAGATAATTATTTTATTATATTTTCAAGTTGAAGCTTATTCTAACTTGCTTCTTTCTCTGTTATTTTTGTTCCAGCCTAATTATAAATTGGAATTGTTCAAGCCACAGTCTGAATGAAATCAAATAAACTTTATAGTTATTATCAATCACAGACCTATCAACATTTTTGAGTTCATGAACAAGATCTTCTGTCATTAACCATATAGGATTTTAGCTGATTAAGCCACAACATTTCTTCTAATCACAGATTTCTTTCATATGGCCTCTCATTGGCTAGACTGAGGTTTGCAATTGTTGCTAATCCAATGAACACTGGCAGTTCTCAATTTTTGACATTTCCAGAGCTCTTTCTCCAACTTCTGTGACATTTTGATATCTGAAATGCTATCCTGTCAACATTTTAAAATCAACACCTGATGTCAACATAATTCAAATTCACTGCCTTCACTGGGCTTCTATCAGTGTAGAAGTTGGCCCATGAACTTAAACAAAGGCTTGTATTAATGTATTCTTAAGAACTAATTTCAATTACATGTTGCAGTACCAGGCAGTATTATGCAGCTGCCATTTCATGAATACAAGGCTGACATGAAACCCATAGCTGTTCAACTTTTGTAGTTATTCTGAAATTCATGAAAAGTGGATAAATTGGAGAAATTATTCAGAAACAAATATATTATTTAGAAACATTTTTGTTGTGTTCCATCTGATTGCATACTGTACTGGTGACACAAAAATTTCAATAGATTTTAATGCTCCCATTGAGTACAAAGACAAATTCTTCCCTTCTCCATGAAGTGCCAAGATCCAGTTTTGCAAAAAAACCATTGCTAAATACAGCACCTTATGGTTCGTTCACTAATTGTTCTTCTGTATAAGACATTAGCTCCTTCCACCACAGTCTGAGATGAAAGGTACTGCTATGATATCTAGCCATGGGAGATCAATAAAGCACACTTTATATTAACAATAAACACCTCTCATTCTTTTCTCTACTCTTCTATTATTTTATTGTTAACATAAATTTTACTTGAACAAAAGCCCGGTATCAAAAGGCTTTCCTTTTGGGTATCTGACACAAGCCATTCACGATATTCTCAACAAATGGAGTTTTGCAACAATATTTTGTACATTGTGCTGTAATAGACCAAAAGACCAACCAAGTCCTTTGTCAGAGAAAGTGTCTTATAGGTGCAAATTAATGGAATATGTTGACAATATCTGCTATTTCTGCCCATTTAATTCAGGCATTTGGTAAAAGCATTCACTTTGGGTCAGTCTAGGGTTCATCCAACAGTGTCCTTTCCCAAATGGTATCTGTAAGTGCGAGTGCAAGGACATACCAGGAAAAGACATGGTAAACATATATGATCTTCCCCTGTCATTCTCCTCAAACATCCTTTTGTGTTCTGTTAACAGGAATTCCTGAGCCTGATTTTCTTTGTCTGTTTAGCGACCCACAGTTCTTTCTTCCACCTCTGGAACCCATGTAAATACTCCTTATCCTTTTCTTTTGGCAAGGAGATCTACTGGGCTGCCATCTGCTCCATAAACACCTCCTTTTGTGTGTTTTAGAGTCTGGTCCCTTTAAAGGTCCTTAGTACTTGAAATGGAAGATAGTGACAGATACCTGGGCATTACACAAACTCCTAGCCCACTTGGGATTTTGTAGGCCAGATAGGATAGTCCTCATCTCCTCAGTCATTCCTGTAGAGAAACTGTTCCGTGCTGAGATCCTTCAGATGTATATCTGAAACTTTTCCCATAACATATAATTTTTACTAGATGGGAGCTGATACTTTTGTAGCCATAGAATGGCTAATTGGGGATTTCTTCTGTAGTATGATGAAGTTTTCTTTTATCTTCTCCACTCTTTTCTTAAGGATTCTGAACACTTCATTTACTTTTGTGATGACTACTGACTTGATAGTTTTCATGGAAGTGTCTTTAATATTTTAAAGATCAACTTTCTCCACTGACTAGTAATGGTGTGAATGTAAGACAAGTTTTCCCAGTGTGCTTCCCTTTATATCTATCTACATATATCACATTTATCACCCAAGCATTTACTTCTTGTCATCCATGAATGTTTAGCAGTGCTGTTTTCTACAGAATTTCATAGGTGATCTCCATCCACTGCAAGAAAAGGTCATTTATTCCTAACTTCTGCTTCATACGTGTTTCAGTATGTATTCCAAAAGCTTTTGTTGGTTTACAGACAACTGAAGATTCTAAGGCAAAGAAGTTTCTTGTGCATAAACATAAATTTCCAGTGGGAGTTTAATTCATTTTACAGGATTTGTAGTGGGTTTCTAAACTGAATAAATTCAAAACTACTGATTCAAACCATTTTGATAGGGAGTCTCTTGTAAAATCTCAATGGTTTTTGGCCTTTGCATCTGCTAAATGACCAAAATGGTTTTAACAATCTCAACTCCTACATAGGCCCTAAAATAAACAGCAGATTTACAAAGATACTTAGTTCTTTGAAATTTTTGATGATAACATTCTGGACCAGTTTTTCAAATAAGTGTAACATCCTTTAACAATCCTTCATCTGTTTGATAATAAAATAAAAATGGAATTATATTTAAAGCCTGTTTTGCTTCATGGATGCTACAACATTGGAATTTTGCTCTTGGTATGTGTTTGAGAAATGCAGACTCAGTGTTTTAATTGATTTCAGTTCAATAAAATTTTTTCAGACAGAAAAAAGAATTCTAAAAATTATTTTTAGGAGGTACTTATTTATTTCAATAACTTTTAAATTAAAGAGCCTAATTTCACAAAGATGATTATCTTTGGGTCAGGACTGTGTCTCTTTGGATCTCCATAAAATCCTTAGTAGTATCCTGAGTGCTAAGATAGTTGGGTTATTATGGAGCGTAAGTAAACTGATAATTTCTCAAATCATCCATTCTGCAAACTCAGGAAGGTATCTTGAAAATAAAGTTGTTCTTTCCTGTCTTCTCTCTTCTCCTCCTCCCTTAAGGGTAGTAAGGAGTTATGATATTACAGGTTATTAAAGTAATTATTTGGAAAGGAAAATATTACTCTGGGCTGTAGAGGCCACATCCCAGGAACAATTTGTGAATTTTTTGTTACCAGTTTGTGAGATTTGCTCGTTGTTTAAGATTCCATCTCAACTTGTTCTATACTCTTTTAATAACTAAATAAGAAAGCATTGCCCATTAAAAAAAAATTGTAATCACAATTGGTTTGATATTTTTGCTGAGAAGGCAGGACAAGGTTTAACTTGATCTTATTGTTCCCTGGCTCCTTTTACTGAGTGACACTGACATCCATAATCACACAAACTGGATCCATTTCTGAACAAAATGGCAAATTGAGCCATATAATCCAAATACTCAGTAGACTCTAAAGTAATGGATGTGCCATGACTTACTTGGGTTCCAGGATCTTTTGGTTAATTTCTGGTATTCTTAAGATCTAAAAGATGACACAGACCAGTCAGTTGCGTACATTTTCTAATTGATGCAGTAATGTCAACTTGTTTATGGTGATATTCTGGTACTGGCAGAATTGTGAAAGAAAAATTCAGTATTAAGACTATAGGAGTGTTCTTCCTCCTTTTGCCTTTTCTGTGCTGGGTAAAACTATTTTGAATTCAACACCATGACTGCCAGACATGTTAGTCTCTAGATATCCACAAATAAAATAATGTGCTCTCTCTTATTATCCTTGTGTTTCTTGTAACTCTGTAGATGTCTTCCCAGGCAGAATATCACATTCATGTCTGCAGTTATAGAGACCATCATTTCAGTGACATCAGTGGATTTGTGTCCACCTAGACCAAGGCTCTTAGTTGACCAGAAGGCTCCAAACTGTATAGCCCATGCTCTAATTGTGCAAAGGAAATGCAAAAGATCCTGCAAAGCTATAGAGAAAGTTTAAATTACGTGTGTATGATGCTAACATGACAGACATCAAGAAAAACAACTGTATTTATAGTCTAGTTTGTGCTAGCACTATTTTAAATGCAAATGTGCATAAAGATAGCGTGCATTTTCAGAATGTGGAGGAATTCAACATTCTTCATTCAAGGTACATGAGATTTTCTTCGTCACACACTTTAGAGGGTTGCTCAAGTTGGTATCAACAGCAACCAGCTGCTGTGAACAGTAAAACCTTGCATACAGAAGTAGAGCTGGGGATGGGGGAGCAAGGGAGGAGCACGTTGAGCTTTCACAGCTGTGCTTGTGCTAGCCACTTCAGAGATCCCTTCTGAATCCATAGCACCATTGCTGCTCTAGCACTCATTTTTCATCTACTTCGAATCCACAGTTGTCAGTGCAGCCCTCATTATGTTCTGTTTAAATTCTCACTGAATCTCCATGGGTTCCTCTGTCTCTTCACACTGAGAGAGACAAGAGAGAGAGAGCAGCAAAGTGGTTAGAAATCTTCTGCCAAACACAGATGGTATCCTGATTGCTCTTTCAGCCTACCTGTGTCTGTCTGTGAAGCTGTGGATGTTGTGGACATGTGTGTGAAGAATTTCCAACACTCTCAGATCATTCACCCAAAGGAGAATTTCCATGTGAGTTTTAATATTCACATTAGTCAGCCTTGAGAAACAAATATGGTTATTTAGGGTTTATCTCTGTAAAAGTATGTCTGTGTGTGAATGTGCTTATAAGAAGAGAGAAGTAGAGGAGAACAGGAAGACTCCAAAATTACACAGCAGTCTGCTTTTTAAAAGTACTGACAAATGCGTTTGCTTGCACAGTGTAGGCAGTCTGTGAAAAATTCCAAAAGCCGTGGAAAAAAACCACACTGGCTTTACCTCATGGTATCTCAGCATGCTCAGCCATTTGTCCCTCTCCTCCTCAGGATATGGGCACAGTGTGGGAGACAATTGCATTATGGCAGTTTGACAAGTTAGTGCCTATCAACTGACTTGTTGTAACCAACCGTGCAAGCTCTCTTCAGCTGCCCCATTCCTGAGATAAAATGCATTAGCTTAAATTCACATACAGTAGATTTCCCTTCCAAGTCAGATCTTTAAATAGGTTTTGGCATACCTGGCAAAGCAAGCTCGTATCCTTTTCTCAGCACAGAACATATCCAGTGCAGCAGAGGAAAGGGAAAGCTTCCTCCTTGCAATAAAATAAATCAACCTACCAACAATGCACTTAGCATTTGGAGGAAAAATCTTTGCTCAACTCCTATAGGTAATCATTTTGCAGAATGAAGCATGAGATTTGATTATCCTCATTATCTTAGTTCAGATAGCTCCAAAAGTTGCTACTTGTCACGAAACATACAGCTCTTTAAAAAATACAGTTATGGTATTTGACTTATTGACCTATTCTGGCATTAAATTGCACAGTATGCCAATTCACTGTGAAAATTCAAGTCCTTTTTTTTCCTTTATGCATATTAACCCTAGTTCAAAGGAAGGAGCTTTGGATCTCTTACCTTTCCCTTTNTTTTTTTTTTTTTGGTGAGGCACGACAAAGAGGAGGGTTGGTTTTCACTAATACCATTCACATACTTTAATTTTTCAACCATGCCCATTCTAGTTATTCTATTTTCCAAGCAAAATTCTGAAAGGGTCATTGAATGGTTTGGGATCTTGATAGCCATTTCTCAATGAACATCCTTAATAGGGATGTTCTGGGAGCTCCATGATGAGCCTGACTAAAGTGAGTATATTAGTAGAAAGGCGTGCATTTCTGTGTATCATGTAAAGGCATAGGGATTCTTACAGTTTCCTTTCCCTTTAGGCATTGCAGATCAGATCAGAATAAAAAGATAAGAAACTGTGTTCTTTCTGGTACTCTGGTTGTGGGTGGTACTTTTCTGTATCACTAACTAGCAGACTAACTAATTTAGATGGTCTGTAGACTTCTGCCATGGAAATAACACACATGTAAACAAGTGGGTAAAAGTTTTAGGCCACCAATTCATACAGCAGTCCACGTTCCTGCTTTCTTCAATTCCTATCTTCCCTCAGTGTCATGTGCTTTATGACAGAGGGGTTTTATGTCCTCGTGCATCCACGTTTTCACACACCTTTTATTCATTGATTCATTCCTTTCTTTTTTTTTTTCCCTATTGAGAGTTTCACAGGATGGTTGTCACAGCTGCAATTCTTGCTTGGCAGCATTTAAATGCATGCTAAACAAAAGTCTCTGTCTTGCCCATCTCAAATATAGGCAAGTTAGTTGATAAATAGCCTTATGCCACCCCAGGGTGTGATTATACTTTGAGATAACATCATCCGTAGGATGGGTGAAGGCCCTTTGATTTTGGCCCTGTGTCTAATCATGTGTTTTAACTCTTTCCAAGTGCTGGGTTTCTGTTGATCTCAGCAATTCTGTACATGTTACAACTGATATGGTTACTGATATACCTGATAATGTAGCTGGCATCAGTGAAGGAAACCATTTGGTTGGGCTAGACAGAGCTGCACCAAGACTGCACTCATCATTCAGTTAATATGCCAGATTATTGGCAAACTTTTCCACTGCCTCCTTCTGTTGTTTTCTGCTAAGCATTATTGTGGTTGAGAGTCAGGATAGTCCAATCCATTGGTTTTGGTTCTTGCTAACCTTAATGCTCTTGGTTTCACCTGGGCGTGTACGTACCAACTTTCTTGTCCCCTCTGCGTCTCACAGAAAGAGACGTGTAGTGTCCCGTGTGCAAATTCTGCTATGTTCCATTTTTCAGGTGGAATTTTCATGGATTCCTGGTGTTGCTCTTCAGCACTTCTTTGAGAGTTGCAAGCACTTTTATAAGTGGGCAAGTCTCTATTCTACCCACAGCTTCTACTTGTTTCAGTTTAGGTATTGAAAAGTTGTTTTAATATTAGAATGAGAGAAGTTAATAAAATTCTACTATTGACTCCTGGCATAGTATGTAAAGCTTGCACTTGCAGTTTTTGTGCTTCCCATCTATGCTAATATACATTTACACAAGACTGACAGAGGAAAGTTGCTTAATGTAAATTACATTTGCATTGGCTTTAAGTCAGTTTTATACCATCAGAAAGGAGAATAATAAATTCCAAAGCATTTAAAACCACAAATACTCCCAGAAAGTAACTAGTCCTGATTTCCTTATATTTTCACTAGTACAAATCAGGAATAAGTGTGTTAAAATAGTTGGGATTGTTTTCATTTATACTGTAGCTTTATTATAGAGCTCTGAAGCACTGCATACTTATGCTACAACTGCAGTAAGAAAGGGTCCATAGTTTGAGGTTCAGCGGCCCAACATGGGTGCAAGAGAGAGGAGGTTGGTGCATGCTAGGACTATATCCAGCAGTTAGTGTCTGCAGGACTTGGGTCTTTGATCGTAAAATAAGAGAACATGTTTTTCTGGAATTCTGCCTAGCTGTATCTTTATATAATATTCACTTCTCAATAAGCCAAATAAGCTAAAAAATGTTTAACTGAAGTATAGACCTGTCACTTTTACTACTCACCCATTTCCTTAGCCTGTAAACTTTGGGTTCCCAAAATTGTAATTGTTAGATGCTTAAATGCTTTTACATGTGAAGAAACCCCTGCTTTCAGATGCATTCTGGTTGCAACTCATTTGGATTGCATAATATGAATGGTTAACAGTCTGGCTGCTTAAAGAGGACTAATTTTCTAGGTATGGGGGGGAAAGAGCTCTTAAAGATGTTCCCACAGATATCTAAATGGGAAGGAAGTTAAGATCCCTTTATCCCATTTGCTTTCATTGAATGCTCCAGAAAAGGCATTTTCTAGCTGGGAGCAAGGTGTAGGTTTAGGATGTAAGGAAATCCTGGAGTGTATTCACAGAGAATGAAATATTATTTATAAAAGCATCATTATTACATCTTAATTATTTATGCTTCAAAAAATGAATAATATATTTTCTGAGTGCTTGCTAATTATTAAATGACAGAAGTAACTCCACATTTCAACTAGCTTGCCTTTCCTGGCAGCAACTTCAAATGAAGAAGCAAGCAAAACTCCAGCACATTGCCCGAGACTTCTGAGAGCTCTAGTTTTTCATAATGGCCGGGTGAGGAGAATGGCTCTCAAACAGGAAAATGAAAATTCCACATTATTTTGGAACACAAAAGCCTTCTAGGGCACTGAGTCATTTAGGGTGAACACCCTACAAACCTCCACTTTTACTTTCTCCAAGTGCAAGTGTCAGTGACATTACTACATAGGTGGCATTGATTTTCTTCTTTATATCAGCACTCTTTCAGACACAGGAAAATATCCAAAGACCTTGTTCTCAGAAACACTGTTTCCACTGTATCACCAAATTTATGATCTTTGGCCAGCCCATGCTTGCTGCTGACATCTTCAATTTAATGGGAAATACAAATATTGTACCTAGGAGAGAATGAAAATATCAGAACTAAACTTTAGAGTAAACCCACATTTTCAGCATTGGAATGGGAAAAAAGCAAAGCCTGCCAGCTAAGTTTCATGCTATGAATTTTTCTTACTCAGCTCCTGTTCTCTGAGAAAGGAGTTTTACTGAATTGTTGATCATATCCTCCAGTATCTCCTGGACAATCCTTCTCCAAGAATAAATTTCTGTGATCGGCATAGTTCTGGGTATGATTCCTCATGAAAATGATGTGGCCCCTTTTTTTTTTTTGTGAAAAGTTCGACAAACTTTGGTAAAAGGTCATTGGTCTTACCAATGACAGACATTTGTTTCTTTCCTCCCTAGGCAAAAATGTGAGGCTTACTGGCCATGGAGGGTACCACCAAAACCTTACCAAAGCTCCTGTTTTATCAGGCAGTAAAGGTGCAGGAGACCTCCTGGTTGTACTTCCAGCTGCAGGCATGATTAAAGCCTGGTGGTATTTGAGACTGCTGTTGATTGAGAGAACAGCCAAGTCAAGCCTAGAGGCTTCTTTCTCTGCCTGGAGTTTATCAATTAACTTGAAGCTTTTTATGTTTCAGCTCTAGCTGGAAGCTTCATTTGAACTTCCTCCGCAGACTTTAATTTCCATTTGATCTTAGAGAGACACCATCAAATAGTTTGGGTTCTATAAAGCTGAGAGATAACTTTATTGCTGTGTTTCATACCAAACCTGAAGAAAACATTCAATGATTGCTGAAACATGATATTCATGGAGTTCTTTAAAACCACAATAGAGCTATGCTTATTTACGTACTTAAATGATGGCTTTTTTTAGTGGCAAGGTGGTGTACCTATTGAGAAAAATCAGGGTTAGATGCCAGGGAAGAGAAGGATTGCAAAGTTTCCTATTTCCGATAATTATTTTTTACTGCCTTTGCTATCTGTTTTATTACATGTGGACAAGAGAAACCATGCACAGTGAACAAAGCTATTTTTTTTTTTTTTTTTAAGAAGAAAACATACCTTAATTCTATTTTTCTCCAGTCTGGATAGACTTCTAAGTCTTACAACAATCCTCAACCAAATTCTGACAGAGTCATAACTTTTGTATGCCACATGTGACAGTGTTAGCAAAGTAAACACATATATTAAAAACTTGGGATGGAGTTGTAAACAATTAACAGGCTGGCTCCAAAGTCCAGCAGAGCTTTTGCAAAATTCTAGTCACACACATAAACTGAATTATGCAGGTCTTGTCAACAACTGCCTCAGAAGCATATAATGGGTATGGAGGAATAAGGGAGGATAAAAGTATGTGTTCATCCTTTTAGAAAAAGGGAAAAGGAGTCTTTTATACAATGTTTGAGAACCGCTTGTAGGGGTCAGAACATTTGTAATCCCATGTCAAACCTAAGACAAAAGACATTTGACTGAGAGGATAAACAGATGTAAATACCTAAATGGCAGTTGTTGGCATCTGTCCAAAGGTTAGGGTTGTTCTCCCAAAGGTTGAGCTGGTTAGACAATTAAAACAATGTCTTCGTCTTTTTTCTTTTTTTTTTTTTTTGTGTCTATTTCCAACCTCGCTCTCCTTCTTTTAAAGTATTTATATTTTGAAAGACAATGTATATAAAAAAGAAAAGTAAATAAAGACATCTTAATTTTCTAAAGATCAAAATGAAGAGATTAGACTACATTCCAGCATGTCTGAATCTATGTCCTCTCACAACCTTTTATGAAGGAGACCACAATGGTTGCCAGAAGAAAAAAACAACAACAAAAACCAAAACCAAAAGACAACCTGTGTGTCTTTGTGAAGTACTGAAATATGCCCAGAGATCTATAGCAGATTTCTAGATATATGTCTGACTCTGATCTCTCTACATACTAGCTGAAATCAAGAGGAACTCCTGACTTGTGAAAAGTTAATATAAGATCAAAATCAGAACTATGTACTTCATTCAGGTCGTGACCAAGATATTTATTGTGGTTTGAGAACAGACAAGATTAAACCACTACAATGCCAATAGTTGTACGTTGTGTGGGATTGTTGGGGAAGGAATTTGTAAGAAGTCATTGCAAACAGGCTCCTCCCTGCCATTTTTTTTTGTTTATATTTCAAGGCAAATGAACACACTGTATTTTGTAACTGATGGAGTAAGTCTTGTATTTGATATAGCTTACAGGCCTATAGCTGTAGCACCAGAGTGTTGATAGCAGAAGTTCTTGTAATTTTCCTTGCTGAGATGAGTGATTACACAGCTGTTGGTCCATATCTGGTTGCCACTATTTTATGTCTCCACATTTAAATACTAATTCCCTATCAAAAAGACAACATGCATGCCGATTTGCCTGCTGAAAATGAGGCAGTGTAAAAATAAATAAGCAAATTATAAATAGATAAGTACAGCACATATGTAATTTCTCTGTTCTTCCCTGCAAAGCCATTGGACCCACCAAAGGGTGGGTTTTTTAGCCAGTAGTAGGCTGGCAGAGAATAGCACCACTGTTGTCTGGGGACTAATCTGTGTTGCTGCCCCTTCCTCGTGTAGTGGTAAAGCAGCTTCCAAAAAGTTGATACTTTCTGAATCTGACATTTGAAACTAGTTGCACATACAAAGTGCTAACTACTAGACTTCCATGTGGCTGCTTTGAATTAGCTATTTGGTTTCCATATCCTTGCTCAGATTTCCTTTATGTTAAAAATGTTTTTAAAGCCTAACTATGAAAAGCAATAGAAAATATAGGGGGATAAGTATTCCTACTTGAAATGCACTTTTTCTTGTTTTTTGCTAATTTCTTTGCATTCGCCTTTGGAGAAAAAAATGTCAGTTTCCACTAAGCACACATATACGACAGAACTATATACAGAAAACACCTTACTTTAATTAATATTGTCTTTGCAACTTCACTCGTTATCAGTGATTGAGTACAGGTTTGGGACAGAGATATACCCGTTTTTAATTCAGATCTGATACTGTTTGCTCCGTAAGGTACTGAACCTCTAATGTTAGTTAATTAGGACTTTGGGGCCTGATTTTCAAAGATGGCTGATAAAAAGCAATAAATTTTTATCTTCAGCTTGATTCTGCAGAGCTTTGCCTCCAATGAAGAGGGCAGTTTGTAGTAAATTACAAGTGCCAACTGCTTATATTGGTAATTCCCTTAAGAGTGAATGAAGTAATGTATTTTCACTAGCTGTATGCTTTTGAATATCTACAGATATTTTTAGCAATTTTTTTGGGCATTACTACAGTTGTTTTCCAGTGAAGAAGGAAGCGTGTCTTTTAATCTACCTATAAGACACTAGAGAAAATTGAAAATCATGTTATTTGAGAAGAAGGTTTCTACCTACCCAAATTCAATAAGACTACTAGATAAGACACATTTTGGTAACTCAGGCTTCAGTTGTCAGTCTAGCCCCAAATATAAGCAAGAGTCTCCTTTAGTTTGCTTCTAGAAATTTCCTTATACATAATTCCTTTTGCAATCTATTGTTTTGCACATAGGGATTTGGAAATATCTCAAAGTACAAGGGGGAATATCTGCGTCTACTCTAAGCAGCAAAGGACTGCAATGCACTGCCTGCCACAGACCATTTGATTTCACAAGTCTCATTCTGCAACCCTGTGCAAGTCATGTAAAACTATTTGTAAGCTACAGATAGTGATGCATACTTGCAAATGTTCTGTGGGAGGCTTGATCAGTTAATATTGTAAAGCACTTGAGATAGCTATGGAGAGAGCATTGCACTTTATCACACACTTACTACCATTGTAATCTTTTATTTGCTCACTTTGCATGGGTGTGAATGAACGCTCAGATGTGTGAGCCCTAAGTCTTTTCCATTCAGGCTCTTCTAACATCCTCTCATTACCTGTACCTAAAGGTCTTTCAGTACAGATATTAGGACAGTTTGCCTATTATCCTAACCTGTCCATTTGATGGTTGCTGTTCTCAAGTCCTCTGAATAGCTGCTAGTGATACAAAGCTTCAATTTTTTGCTCGCTTTCAACTTCATACTTCCGATCCTTCTGTTTTCCTGGGACTTTTAACAACTGTAATAAACTAGACGAGCCTTTAGCTGTTCACTGCTGTGTCAAGAGGCTCAGGGGTTACAGAATCACAGAGAAAGAGATGGGGTAGTGGCTACTTATTCAATTTTTGCAGCTTCCCCCAAAACCAGGCTGTATGCATGTCAGCTGAAACTGGGTTCTGGCCCATGGTGCATGGACGCTCCTAATGTTGCAAACTCTCCCATAATTCAACTATTACAAGTAGTAGTGGTAGTGAAATAATCTTATCTTCGACTCATCAGAGCTTTTTAAATTGAATTTTACTTAACATGAGTGTTGAAAGAGCCAGGCTCAACATGCAGCCTTGACTTTGAAACCTCTGGCGTTTTGTGGGTGTTAGTCACATCCTTAAAATTACAGTAATACAGTTTTTGTGGCTTAATATTTACATATTTTTATTGCTGTCTGAAAGATAAATGGGAAGAGGATGATCAGAGGAGAAGCCTGAAGCAGGTTTTTAATATGCTGAATTAAAAAAGTAGATAGAGATATATTTATATATATGGGAATGTGAACTTAAGGTTGCATAGGTAAATTAAAGACATTAAAAGACACAAAAGCAATGGCTGGCAGAGGAACATTGAGTTGGCACATAGAAATGCACTGTATTTTGTGGAGTGTGTAGTGGGACACTTGAAACTGAGGGAAAAATATTCTGGAAGTTCATGCAGCTGAAAGGAATCATGGTCTTTACATCTTTATTGTAACTTTGTTGCAGTAACATTTAAAACAAAAGGCCAAATTGGAAACTTTAACTTCCCATAGTTCCTCTGATGTTTACTGGAATTTACCTGAGTAGTTCTAAACAAGGAACTGAAGATAAAGAGTAATTTTCCCACCTATTTTATGACTGAGGTACACAACCCATCTCGTTTTAAACCAGCTTGATGCACATTGCTAATGTCTCCAGTACCCGCATTGCACATCCTTAAAAATGAGGTGTTGGTTCACAAACAAACTCTCTTCCCTGCTAGACTGTGAGCTTGGGAAAAAGGACCAACTACAGAGAATGAGAACTCCTGCCACACTCCCCCCCTTAACAACTAGCTTTGGACCCCCTCTACCTAAGGATGGAGGATTGCCCTTTATGACCCCATTAATATCATGGGTGAGTAAAGGGAGAATGGCAAATGCTGACTTCTGTCGGGAGGGAAGCACGTGTCCTTGCAGAGGCCTCCAGGTGCTTTTTCAGCTCTTTTCCCCTATTTTTCATAGAAGAGTGGACACCATTCATGGGGAACATTGCAGTGCATGTTGTGGGTATTTTCGGGTTTTGAAATTAGCAGAATGTAGAACAGGACAAAGAATAACCCAGGAAAATATTCAGAGAATCATGCCGCAAGACCTTAAGCATTCTCCATCTCAACAGACAAAAAGCAGGAGTTTCATTGGTAAAGGCTGAATAAAAAGAACAAGAAGAACATGTTCTTCTAGGAAATGGGAAATTCCACATCCTTACTGCCTTATCCTGGGGTCATCTTTAGGCTTTGTTAAGAGATGAACTAGAATGGTATAAATCTGAATTGGTCTGTGGTGAGTGCAAAGGATATTTTGTTTATAAGAAGAAACAGAAGAAGAAAGTGCTGATGCACAACTCCCCAAAGGGACTTGAAGATAGCTGAAGGCACAGGACTCCATCATATCTATAGTCTTTAAATGTGTTTTAATGAAGAAGAAAAAGGTTTTATAGCTCAGAGTGGGGAAGTGGAGAGCATATGCTTTCTCTGACATCAATGGCCCTGTGAAGTTTATGAGGCTCAAGTTGAACTGTGAGTTCAAGTGCAACCAAGGAGTGCTCAGAAAGAGGAGATCTGTCTCAGTAAGATTGACACCTCAGATCTATACAGCTATTGGCTTTTTGTTCATCTCATGGGAGAGGCCACTAATGCAACTAGGCCAGCAGATTTATTCCGAGAGCAAAATAATTTTGAAATTGTTTTCAAAATTATGGGAACAAATGCATGGTTTTTTCCCTCTACTTTGATACGTTTTGAAATTACAAAATGATCTGACTCAAGCTTTCAAGGAGGTGGGGAGAAACAAACCCAGCACATTTACTTCTCTTTTGGACCCAATCCAAATACAGTACTGACTAGTGAGAGCGTGTGAAAATGGGTTATTATATTGGAAATCAGATTAGTGTTTTAGCTCTCATGTTTTCTTAGGGAAAACAGTGATGTGATACAGGAACATAGATGCTGACTGTATTTATTACAGCAAGTATTGTAAGAGTTCTGTGGGAGACCGTTCTAAGCCAAAAATCAATTGGTTTAGTCCAAAGAGGGAAAAAAATGTTCTTATCTCTCTCTTTTAAGAGAGGGCACTTCAGGTATTTCAGAAAGAAGACTGTTATTAATTTGGGTTGTTTCCCATAGGAATGCTAGGTTGTTGTGGAGCCAAAAATCATGTTAGGACACATGCTTTAAGTTAATTGTTTGTGTGAGAGTAGATGGCTGCAGGTCAGAGTTGCCTGTTTAGTCTGGGAAAAGCACACAGGAACACTTAACAGGGGAAATAAGAAAAAAGGAAGGCTTTATCCTCCGGTGCTGAGTTTGGAATAACCAGTTCTAGATGATGCTGTAGGCTGAATCCAGGGAGTAAACTGGGTGGAGAGTTTGCCTCCTTGAAAGCCAACCTCAGCATTCCAGTGAAAAAAAGTCCCATTTGTTTGAGGTGATGATTATCTTCTTCCTGATTCTGAGCACCTCCTGAAACCAGTGGGAGCTGACAGTGCACGGCTCAGGCACAGAGATGCTCCTTTCCCTGTTTCAGGATTTGGAATTATTTTGGGACTTCCCTAATGAACTTTAGTAAGTATTTCTTGCTAACAAAGACCTCATTAAAACAAATAATCTAAGGAAGCAAATGGAAAAAACTTTGCTTGCAGGGTACACCACCCTATTTAATTTACGTTTTCAGCCTTCAACACACTGTTTGCTACAAGCTGACTGGTTTTTGAGATCAAGCTGACTGGTTGTTTTCCCAGCCTACAAATTATTCCTTTGGTTCTTTTTTAGAATTTATAGGCTTCATTCTTAAGGCTCCTTGTACCACAAATGCTTTTCAGAAATGCATCTGGCCAGTCCTCAAAAAATGAATAACAATAAATGTAAAGCACAAATTTAGGACTAAGTTGTTATAAACGCAACCTTGATTCATACAAAGGCATGTTCAACAGTCTACTGAATTTAACTGGAGGATTTGTGCAGTAAGACAGCAGGCCCCAAAGGGAGAGAATTGTCACAATTTGGTCCTTAATATGGTATAAAGCAGTTTTTGTACGAATTGTGAAAGATAAATCATCCTTTAAAATCTTATTGTCACATGCTTCATGAAGAACAAAAAATCCCTTGACATAACTGTGTCTTTATAAGAGAACTTGCATGTTGGCTAGAAAAAAATTATTGTGTCTTGGAACTACTTTCTGACCACGTGTGGACTTGGGGAATTAACCATTTGAAAGCAAATATAAAAGTTGTTTTTTTTTTTTTTTTGCCACATAACAACACTGATAAATACAGTGCTGAGAGAGAAACCCCTATGAATCACTTGGATTTATTTGCAAGCAAATCTCTCCTTTCTACCAGTTCTCTGAAATCCAAGTGTCATTTTGAGATTCAGCAGCCGTTATAAGCTAGAAGGTCTGAATGCTGAAAGTCTGTAACAATTTTTTCCCCTAAACTGAAAATATCTCTGACCATGTGGAAATTATGTTGCTCATGTGGATGAATATGGGCTCTCACCAGAGGCACGGTTCACATTAAGTCTCAGTACTACACTGACGTATTTCTGCAGTTCATTGTGAGAGAACATTATTCTTGAGCCAAGCTGGTCAAGGTTGAGAATACAGGGGCAGAAACTTTAAATCTGTTGGCAGATCTGCTGCAGCCTATTGTATATCTCTGAGCACACTACAGCGCTTCTGTTCCCATCTTCATCCTTTGTCTGCATAGCCTATATAGGCTGAAAAATCTTTGAGGCAAGAACTTTCCCACTGTTTTTGCAAAGGGGATCTGATCTCACTTAGGTCCCTAAGGCATTGCTGAAGTAAAAATAATAAGAATAATTGCATTCAAAATTGGGATAGGAAAGAATATTTCTCTATTTTCAGAGATTGAATAAGTTGTTATATTTCATACATACCTCCTCTTTTTTTTCTTTTTTTTCCAAGATATCCCTTTTTGTCTTAATCAAATCTTTACATATCACTTCCCTTACTCAGTGAGGAGGGGATCAAATGCTCACTGTGATGCCACATAATTAGCTGAAATCCACAACACATGCAAAACTGAAGCTCAGGGATGTTTTATGGTTTAGAAGTTTTATTTAGAAATTCAGAAGTTTACACTTCTAAAGTTGGAAATTGACTACTATGTGATTATTTTATAATCACGTCATACTAACATTTGTTGCTTTCATAGTTCATTTGACTGACTCAAAAATTCCCAACATGAGAGTATTTTCAATCAAAAATTGAGGCATCTTTTCTGTTTGTTTCAGATATGCTGTCCTTTTAAGATGTAATGCCGTAAAAGTAAGAAGTAATTTTTAAGGGAAAAAAATCTCTAAACAGTGCATGGATTGGAAGCATTAAGTATGAATAAAGGGAGTTGGTAGATGATATTTGGAGTTGTAAGACTTCACAGATTTGGGAAAAGAGACATGATGTGACTCAGCAACCTCTGTTATTATCCATAACAAAGAATTAAAGAATAGGAGTTAATAAGAGCTATGTCATGTTGATGAGATACTTTATAGGGTACCTGGTAGTGGGCTTTGTTCCTGCAAAAACAGTGTGGTGTCATGTAGTAAGACTGAATGGTCTTCACTTACTTGCTCGTATTTTCTATTTTTTAAAATTATTGTCTTCTAATTTAATTATTCACAATCATTTTAATTTCTGTTACAAAAGGGAATATTCTGGGTTTTTATTAATAGATCAGTGGTTTAATTTCAAAAGTTTGATTTTACAATTTAGGTGACTATATACAATTAAACTTTTTCTTTGGTTTCTCTGGGACACTTTGTATGATTGCCACAAAAGAAAGACTTGATTAATTAAAGTGATTAATTTTTGTGTATGACACATCTCTTGCAATGTAGGAACACGTGGAGTGGTTGGGGATGCGCATTCTGTCAGGTGATTACTCCTCTCCTCTCCTCTCCTGCCATGCCATTAAACTTCTGCAACCATATTTGAATTGATTTATGACCTTGGTAGTCAAGAGTCTGATCTTAGTTTTTGACCAACCATTGAAATATATTTTTAATCAAAATAAGCACATGTNGGGGGATGCTCATCCTGTCAGGTGATTTCTCCTCTTCTCTCCTCTCCTCTCCTCTCCTCTCCTCTCCTGCCATGCCATTAAACTTCTGCAACCATATTTGAATTGATTTATGACCTTGGTAGTCAAGAGTCTGATCTTAGTTTTTGACCAACCATTGAAATATATTTTTAATCAAAATAAGCACATGTTGAGAGAAAGCAGATGTTGATCACTCAACTAAAGGATATTTTTTCACAATAAAGTAAGAAAAATGAGGATTATCACTGACTGCATCTGTTGGTCTGGAAAAGAAGTTGCATATTCCAACAAGAAGAAGCAAATTAGCAAAGTGTCAGCACAATCTAAAATGAAGCAGTATGAAAAAATGCTGAATTGCTTATCAGGAGCTGACCATGAAAGCAGGATACGTTTTTTAAGGGTCCTGGTTCTGAAGATATCTCTGGCAACTTCTGAACAACCAGGCAGAATTTGCACTTGTACAGAACTGTTCACAAGGACAGTTTCTTCTCTGACAAAGAAGTGACAGGTAAAACTGGCTTTTACTTCAGTGATACAACCTCTATTTAGCAATATATAGAAAACAGAGGACTTTGAAGCAGGCATATAGGACATATAAAGAACCTAAATATACATGCATATATGTTAAGTCTTTTAAGAGAACAAATCTATCTGTTGACCTTTGCAAATTAAATAAGGATTACACAGACACTAAACCACGTGCAGTATGTGCATGCTGCTGCTCTGGAAGCTTTCCAAATATACACCACTTTGAGTGCTGCTAAATGGCTTGAAATATATTTGAAAGGATTTTACTAATTTTCTTCAAAATACAACCTTTTTTAGTCTACTATATAACTGAACACTAATTTCCTAATGTTTTTCAGTGTGCACTATGCACAGTTAGGTGGATGTGATATAAGTCAATACAGTTTAGGGGCTATGTTGAGAAATGTTTACAGAAAACACTGATAGTTCCTACTGAACATTGATGATACAGAAGTTTGCAGTCCTACATCAGCCTTCTGATGTCTTAAGATTGAAATCACAGCAGACAACCACATTCCTGGCTTTCCAAAGTGCACATTAATTCCTGAGAAGCTGCAACTCCCTCCTTGGATTCTCAGTAGTACCATGTTTTAACTGCTGGATTTTCAGATCACTCAGAAAGGGCTCAGTTTAGCTCCTTCTCCAATCTCTCCACAGTGCATGCAGGGCTGATAAAGACAACAATTAACACAACCTCCTTAGCTGTATGTTTCAAATCTTGCAAACACTTGTTGCATAATGTCCTCAGATTATACCCTCTCCTTGCTCTTCACACTGTGAAATGCATTCCTGTTCCTATTGTTTTACATTCCTGTCTCTTGACACAAAGCCACACTCTGGCTTTGACAGATTAAATCTTGCAAGAATAATATCTACCTAAAATGTTCCTCAGAGATTATCTTTGAGACTAATGCACTGACCATCTCCCTGCTTTATTTGGATCCTTCCAAACACTTTCTTTGCATTCAGTGTTTCTCATTAGCCTCAAAGATGCTCACAGCTTCCTCTACTTCCTGGGTTTTTCTTTTGGGATATTATCTCAGGCCTAGAATGTCACTTCCATCAGTCATTATTTTAACTTGAACACAAAACTTTCCTGCCTGGTTGATGTGTTTCTGATATTCACATTGTCCTCTTTCAAGTTCTTTCTTGAAAGGCATTTTCTATAATCATTACCAAAAACATGCAACCAAGGAAGCTGCTAATGGGTTCTGACCATCTCTTTTCCTGCTGACCAGTACTGCCTCCTTGTTTTGTCCTGTTGCTATTGACTCTGAGATTGTTTTTTGACTGTCTGCTCTTGTAGTATAAAGAACACTGGTCTTGCCCTGTGGTACGCAAGGAATATCTAACCATATCTGTGTGTTTTCAGGTGGCATCCTAGGTAAATTAGTAAAGAAATCAGCACAAATTAGAGCATACACTTTATGGAAATAAAATTTTAGAAATACATAAATTTACAGCATATGCTGAGTAAGGTACAACAATAATGAGAAAGATAAAAAAGAACTTTATAGGCATAAGGGTCCACTTAAGGACTAATGAAAAAATCCTGCCCTGTATCTCTCCAGCTGAGAAATGGCAGGGACTCTGTTGTCACACATCATGAAGGCTTGCCTTATGGAGCTGCTGTAGAAATTCCTGCACCTCCCCACTTTTGCATTTGATATATATTTAAATCCTAGTAATCCTGGCTCTCAGCTGAGTATCAGTCCCAAAGAGATTTAGGATAGGGTAAGCCAAGGGTTGTGAGTCCATAGCTATGCAAATTCCAGATTCACTGGGGAAACGCAGCAAGGACTCCTGGAGCTTATGAGATGGAACAGAGTTCAGAGCTTCTGGTTTCGAGGCAGATCATCAGTCTAAAATGCAAATTGCTGTATTTGGTTTTCTTTTTTAGCTATTTGTCTTTTTGGTGTCTGCTGTGGAGGGAAACTTGCAGCTAGCAGTAGTAAAACATTCATGTTGACATGCACAGACATGGACACCCGGACAACACTGCAAGTAATTTCCATAAAAAGAATTAGGGAGTGAAATTTCTTTGCCTGTGAAGAGTGTTATACTGGGCAAATTTCCACTGACACCACCAGATGAAATATGTTTGGCCACCACAATTTCTCCAAACTAAATGCAAAGTGAAGCTGTCTGACTCAAATTCTTGTAAAGTGTTTCAAAACACTAGGTTTTACATTTACAATGTGTTGTGGGTTGGGTTTTTGGGGATTTTTCCCTCCAAAGACCAGCAATTAGTTGGTGTATCATTACAGAGAGGATGGAAGATAATTTTTTGCGGTGGAGTCTCATATGCCATGGTGATGACCAACCTTATAAAATTCTAGATAGTCATAACAGACCACAAAGGAGGCACAAAGTCATTATAGTCAGTGTATTAATAATCCTCATACTGTAATAAGGAGTGTCCAAATAGCCTATGACATCAGAGAACTTTATAGCTCCAGAGGAACTATTAGATTTTATCTTCTCAAGAATCCTTAGATTAAAGAGTCCTCAATGAGACCCTGACACAATAAAACATAACGATTTCAAAAGAGTTGCTATGTTCTATTGTGTCAATAATTTGCATGCTAAGGACCCCCTATGGTACCATAGTCCTTGACATTACAGAACATGGACTTGGTACATACTGAGTGGCATTTACATTACCAGACAGTCCATACACAGGAATCGCTGACTATTATATCTTAAAAAGAAAACGAGCTTCACTTGAGTTTTAATTAAGAAAGTTTACACAAAATATCCTCTCTTATTTCTCACACCCATAAAAAGATGAATTATGAGGACAAAATAACTTCTTATGTAAACAGTCCTGAAGGCTGGATTTTCAGATAGTTGCCTGAGAGTAATTCCTTTAGCCTCATTTATGGGGATACTATCCTTAGTCTTTGTACTCACTCACAGCATCACAAATGTCTTGGTGTTATATGTTAACTTATGTAACCCACAGACCAATATGTTTTCCTGTAAAAGCATGAATTAAGGAACAAGCAGGTGCTTTAACACTGAATATTTCTCTTTTTTTGTGTGTGTCTGGGTAAGTGACATCCTTAACCCGACTTTAACAGTGGGTATGTGAATATTCCTCTGTAGGTGAAGAGTTCTCTCTATGTGAATAGTTTTATGTGTGCTGGAGAAGAATTAATGTCTCTGTATAAGATAAGAGAATCAACCATGACTGTTGGAGAGAGCTTCATTCCAGATAGTGGGAAGACTTTTTTTACTCTGCTGAGCACAAGTCCTGCTGTTAATAATTGAAGGTTGCTTTGTGGAAAAGGACTGTCCATATCCATCATTTTGAAGACAAAATTTTTCAGGTTCTCTCTGTTTTATGCCATATCAAACAATCCTACAGTACGCAATTCACAAATCGCACGACCAGCTTCAAGTTTCTGGCCTTTGAAAAGTTTGCTATTTTGACTTAAGTATTGAGATACTTCTTTTCTATTACAAAGAAGATGCATCTTTTGAGGATTCAAAGAAGCAAAAAGAATATCCTCATTTTCCTTGACAGAATGCTTGCTGTGTTCTCCATGTTGAAGGCTGGCAAATATGAACAGACAGGTTTACCCTTTTATCCCTTCTAGTTACCCAATGTGGCTTTTAGGTCTTTCTCCAAACGAAGCACTCTGCAAGACATCCAAAGATAAAAAAGGAGAATGAACTCACCTACACAGAGCTTATGAAGGCTTTAACATTTGATTGATAGTGTTTCTGTACCTGTGGCACATTTTTTAAAACCCTTCTACAACTGTGAGTACAAACACTTTTGTGAACACTCATAGCATGTGCATGTGTGTGTATAAAACTGCAGAACAGAACAAGAATTTTAAAGTTAGAGAATAGGCACATTCTGTTATTGATTATTGTTATGCAAGACTTATAAGACTTCTATGATGGAATGGTGGTAGCAGGAAGCCTTAAAAAGCGATATGGTCCTTGCATGAGTTTCGCCTAAATTTATCAGTTTGCTGGGGCTTTTTTGCTTGCTATTCCAAGAAAGAAATTAACACCTTGTCAGCATGGCAGAGGAGAGAAACACAGTAAGTCTTCATAGATCATTGACAACTACTGATCTCTTGTGCACTGTAGGCAGATTGCTCTAAACAGGAGACCTAAATTTATCTCTAGCTAATAGATAAGTAAAGAACATCAAAGCCCTGAAAGCCCTGATATGCACTTACGGTAGAGGGGAGAGCTTCTGCATCCCTAATCCCATGGGATCTTCCTTCTGTATGAATAATCTTCTATAAACACTTTTTTTTAAAGAAAAAGCAATTTCTAATAAAATTGAATTTTGGCCATTTGCAAGAAAGATCATAGAGTTTGCTGCTCTCCAAAGAATTTGACAGTAGGAGTGAAAATAAGTGCTACTGAAATTTAAGAAAATTTCACTGTGCAGAATGGAAAAACTGTAGTCAATGAGTCTTTTAAAGACTGAGAGAAGTTTTGCAATATGTGCACATCTGCAGAGACTGAGTGGATGCACTTGTTTCATCATTTGAGATAATCTAGTTGGTTTGTTGCATGTATTTCCAGAAGGGCTTGATCTTTTTTCCTTTGCAAAGCATTGACTTTGCTATCACTGTTGTTATTGCTGTGCTAATGTTATCATACTCTGATTATTTGCACTGTGTATGTGTTTGTTGCTTCCTGTACAGTATAGAACTTTTTCTGCAGGCAAAAGCCAGAGCAGCAGTCCCCATTTAATACAAACCCTATTAAAAGCTGCCATTCTTAAATTAGCTCTGCAAAAAAGTGCATTTTATAGTCAAGCAACCAGTAATTGGACACTGTGGCTATGAGTGGCCCTTGTGGTGTTTGGACCAAGTCCAAATGTACCTTCTGTCTGTCTCTGACACAGGCAGACAATAGTAGTATTATTTACTGTGCTGGCTCTGTGTAATTTGACAGGCCAGCTGCAAGAACAAAGAACCACTAACATTTTGCCCAGCCCTATTCCCAATTGAAGGCCCATCTACATTTCATAAATAATTTCCTAAAATACTGGATTCTCTTTCTCTTCCATAGCCTTTACTGTGCTAATTTAGAGAATAAAATTTAGCCTTTCAAACAGTATTCCCTTCCTGTGCTGTCATTCATATATTTTCAAGTTTTGGACACCATCCCTATATTGAACCCCAAGTCAATACTGTGTGAGTTGTCTCCTTAGCTGTGCTCAGGAGTAGGGAACTATCCCTGTTATTGACTTTCCCAGGATTATAAAGTTAACCAAAGAGTTTGGGGTGGGTCATTTTACTCTATCTAATAACTAACTGACCCCCTGCGACTATATTAAAACACAAATATTTAAAAGATATAGAGGAAGAGCATCCCTCTTACACAGCCATAAGGAACATAAGAATGAACACAAGAGGGAGTATTAGGTAATAGTTAATATTAAGGGGATTGGGAACAAGAATTCCTGGACCTAATATTATCTGTAGCTTTGACTTTGTTTTTACATCCTTGGACAGCTTTCTGAAATGTAACCTATCAAGAACAATGAGACAGCATTTACCACACCTCCAATTTACATCCATTGTACCTGCCTTTCCAACCAAGGAGAGGATGAAAAGAGCTGTTACCTGTGCATTTTTGCATATAACCTCAGGTTTCTTGAAAGTCCAGGCAACTGAACTGCATCTGTTAAATTGGTATAAGGACATGTTCCTATCATTACATGAAAGGATGCCCCCTGTGAGTGTTTTTTCTTGAGCTGGCATGAGCACCTGGAGTGCTGATCTTTTAAATGCAAAATATATCCTTTCTTGCCATTAGTATCTCCATTTTCTCACCTGGTTCTACTGGTAGCCTCTTCACCATCATTTGCTGTTATTTCCCATAGGGAATGCCAGGAATGTATGTGAGGAATCCACAGGTAAGAAGCAGGCACTGGGAACATACTGGGAGCCCAGTCCTCTGATATCTGTGCACTGGGCAGGCAAGCTGGTGGGAAGTGGGTGGAGGAGGCAAATTAACTGCAATCAGTAAGGAACTAAAACAAATGACTCCCTTAGGAGACAGAGAGGAGATGGGAATTCTCTGACTCACCGTCCCATCACTGTTCCTCTGGGGCTTCTCCTAGAGTGCTGCTGCTACATGCCAGCCCTTACACAAGGCTGAAACAAAAAGCTCTCTCCTTCACAGCATGTAATTTCAATGAGGCATGGGCATGCTGCACTTGTTCACAGACATATATGAATATAGCATATGTGCCCACAGTGTTCTGTAAATAATAATCGTAATACTTACAGAGTTGTATTGCATTCTGTCAGGCAAATAAAGAGATTCTCAAAGTTGCATAATTATGCCAAACTGCATCTGTCCATGTGAAACACATATAGTGACACTACTCTTTGAATTTTTAAACTTGATTCTAGGAATTCCTTAAATAATTTGTAAGGTGATTATCAGAAATCTCTTTGCCTACTGTTTAGTTGGGATTTATAGACAGTTATCTGCTCGCTAAAGAAATGCTTTCCAAGTGTCACAGTGTACAGGTAAACACTGACCAGCATCCTAGAAAACACACTGAGATGAAATTGTAGAAACACAAAAACAGACTATGTGCTTGTTAATCAGCCAACTGGGGCATGCTGGCAGGAAGGCTTGGTTTCTTTTAACTGCTCTGGCCCCTGGGAATACACTTCTGCCTGAAACCACTTTGACTGCCCTGTGTTGAGCATAGGCATTCAAAAAGATCTGCTCCAGTTTGTTTTGATGGACTTACAGAGAGCCTTGATTTATGCCAGAAATTCCCCAGAAGGAGCCTCAGTGGTATCTAAAATATATGAGCTAATTTTCTCACAGGTAGAAATTGCCTTGGTTTCTCAAAAATCTGGATCTCCAGCACAACACAGAGAAAGTTCATCTGATAAATTAAACAGCACTAAGCCAGGATGACAAGATTCATTTATTTATATATTTATTTATTTTGCAACATGTATTCACTAAATATGAATCAGACAAATTTAAGAGCTCAAATTAAATTAAAATATCCAGCTAGATAAGAGCTACCAGAGATGACAAATTACTGGAGAAAGCTGAATTTCAGGTTTTAAGGTGTAGACCTGATTTCTTTTGCAGAGAGAAAGCAAACTACTCTTCCTTGTGTGGACAGGGTCCTCAAAAGGACTAATTTAATATAAATCTCTATGGGGAGATACATGATAAAGATAGAAACTGGAATCCCAAGTTGGAAAATTTTAATTTGTTTTTCTACTTCATTAGAACAAAAACTTAAAATGTTTGAGAGATTTTTCAGAAATAAAGATTTCACCTTCCTGCATCTGTAATAACAAAGAATCACTGCATAGGGCACATACTCAAGATGCAGAAGATCCTCAGCAGAAGAGTTTATGTGTTATTTGATTTGGAATTCAAAACCATGTCTCCAATACACAAGGGGAAATATCTAATTTCACTTAGGTTTTACAGTTTCATTTTTGATCCTACAAAGTTTTTTTTTTGGTGAAATGTCCACTAAACTTGATAAACTACTGAGAAGTTCAGAGTTTTGTAAATTGGCATTTTCCAGTAAAAAGTATTTTGGCCAAAAAAAAAAAATCTAGAAGTCTATAGGTTGGTTGCACATTTCCAATTTTCTATTTTTAATTTATTCCTTTGCCACAGGAACTGATAGTGTGCTAAGGAGTAATGGAGTTGGATCATATTTTCATGTTTTTCATATTTCATCCAGATTGCTCCTATCCCCAAACAAGGACAATGTTATTTTCACAAATATTGGTTTTAAACTTAGAAATCATTTGCTTCTTTAATAGCTGGTTTAACTGCTGTTTTTGAGGAAATCTCACCAGAAATTGCTTTTGAGTATGTAAATACATTCTGCTTGGTGCTTCAGCTGGTCCATCTGACCACAAACCACGATGATAAGGCTTTAGCCAGGCCTATCATAGAGTCCCTTTCAAAATCAGCCACAAATTATGGGGATAAGTATGGTCTTCTGGCCACAGGATAATAGTTCTTAACCATGATTAACCTTTCTATGTAACACTGACTCACTGTCAAGGCTTTTAGAATTGTCATTCCTTGGTTTATCATACAGCTGCTCAGGAATACATATTTACTTCTTTTCTGTTATGTGTAATAACATGGAACAGAACTTTTCTACTTGTAGCAAGAGATGGTATATTGAGAAAGGCTGGTCTAGAAGTGATCGTTCTCTAAGAGTTTGCCAGGACTGGTAGTCCATCTGGTGAACAGACTGTACCTTGCTAAGGCAAGGGTGAATAAAATGTAATTTTACTATTCACCTACTTAAGTAACCAAAGGAAAACACTCATTGCACTGTTACACATATTTTGATTTTGGACAGGATAATTTTTTTTTTTTTGTTATTATTCGTGTTCCTTCTTACTATGAAAAATATATGGCATATTAATAGAAGTATTTTGATTCATTGAAGGCGGGCATAAGACACACCTTCAAGCAATTTAGCTGTATCTTCTTATCATCTTTTTTCTTTTAAAACAGTGTAAAAAGTTTTATTTTGACTGGAAAACAGAAAGAAACCCGCAAAGTTTTTATGAAACTTATTGCATGACATTTTAAATTTTTAAAAAGTATTAAACCTTTTGTATGTGTCTTTGGATTTGTTATGGCTGTTTTGGCATTGTTGTGTTGTTCCTTAGACTCATGGTATTTTATTAATGTTTGCTGTGTGTCAAAAGTTGATAATTATTAGTAAAGATTGTCTGCCCCACAGGCACCTTACAGTTTATCAGCAGACTATTATACAATTTGACCTTGTCCATAAAAGAGCGCATTAAACACTATAAAAGGAAGAAAGTGTCCTGAGAGAGTAAAATTAGCAGCCAGTAAATCTACTCAGTGTCTAGTCTTGTATCATTTATGCTGCTGACATGTTTGTATGTGCACAAATATTTTCTGTGGTGCCCAGCGACAGGATAAGGAGCATTGGCCATAAACTGAAACACAAGAAGTTTCACATTAAAATGAGGAAGAATTTCTATACATTGAGGGTGGCTGAGCACTGGAACAGGTGCCCAGGGAGGTCATGGACTCTCCCTGTCTGGAGACAGTCTGAACCCACCTTGGGTGTGCCAACCTGCTCTAGATAACCCTGCCTTGACCCCTTGCCCAACCAGAGGGGTTGGACTGCATGATCTCTAGAGGTCCCTTCCAACCCTAAAGATTCTGTGATTCTGTGTTTGTGTGTATTTGTAGACAGAAATATAGACCTTATCCATGTTTTTGTAACACATATTTCAATGCTCATCTAAATACTCTGAACAGATCTGTAACTTAGAGTACATCATACTGCAGTGAAGAGTGACTATAAATAGGCACCAAAGATCACTGGAGAATCAAATATGAATTTAATTAAAAGGAATTAATACTAAGGCATTTCATCTGATAAGAGGTAGTATCAGTTAGGGACTTAGTAAGGTATAGTTTGTAGTCACTGGGGCTTTGGCTTATCTTGCTTCTTCCTGTTTTTCTCAAACCACTGTGTGTGGGATATGTGCACTGAGGACTGGAGCACCTAAAAGCTACAGGCAATATTTCGCTTTCTGTTACCCCAGCACAACTTTTTGATTTCCAACAGGGTGCAGCCAGGTAACGAAGCACAAGAATGCAAAGAGCTGTTGAATCCTATCCCAGATGTGGGGCAGCTTTCTTGGTGGTCAGAGTGATTTCTGCCTGTGAAATACTTTTGAGATAAAATATTAAAAGAAAGAATGTTCAAGGCTCAGATTTACCATCCTTCATATCTACAAACTGTAGCTGTAAGAACTGATGAGAACTATTCCAGGCCAGAATTTATCCCTTCATCTTCTGTATGTCAGAGTTATTGTTTTCGTAGACATGCTGAGTCTGCCTCTGATAAAAGGATGAAAGCTACTTCTTTCAAGAAGTTGAGACTGGACCTTAACTGTTGTGATGACTGATGAGAATCCAGACCCAAATCAAAGGACAAGTATAATTAATACAGATGTTGCACTTTGCCTGGACTTGAACGTGTTCATGAAGATATTGTCAGCCAATGGCAAAAATTTTCTCAGCAACTCACTGTTTGCTAATGACAAAACAACTATCTAAATTGAATGTTTGTTTTTATTTAAAGGTCAACATGACTGACTAATTCTAAATTATGTAATTATGCTAAGAAAGCAGAGTTAAGAAGCTGCTAACCTGTATCATATGGAGCCAACTGTGAAAATGCAATACTGTTGTTTTGAAAGATTTCTGTTAAATGAACATCAAGTGACTGTTACCATTGTGGTAATGAGATTGTGCTATTAACAGGATGTGGCACAGACAAAATCTATAAGAAAGAACTTGCACTTTTGAGGGATGTTAAATAACAAAATGACTGCTTGAAAATTACCTAATGTCACTCATTTTTTTAGGAGCACTCTTCTGCTCAGTCCAAAGGATGCAACCACATGTATGTATAGCCTTTCTTCCCCTCTCCCCCATAGCCCTTGGAAAACAGCTTCCTCCTTAAACTAGCAGCACTGGCTTCTGGTGAAGATGAATCACTTCCAAAGCAGGCCCAAATAAGCAGATAACTATAAAATTACAGGTATTTTATAGATCTGTTTTTCCAGACTAGATCATTGTGATTCATTTTTGCTGCAGCCATTCTGAAAAGAGTGTTTCATGGATTAAAACTGTGTTGGTGTTAGGTACTGGGAACACATGGAGCAGCAATAAAGGCCTTGCCTTCCCTGGAAACAGTGCTGGGTCAAATTGCCATCTCCCTGACATTTTGCTGTCATCTTTCCCTTGAGCTGTGTGATGTAAAGCTAATCCTTCATGTTCCTGAACTGGTGATCCTGCTTCCCCCAGACTTAAGAGAATCCAAACTGTTGTGAGAAAAGCCCAGTTCAGTTCAACTCTCTGACAAGCCTTTTCCAAGCAATTCCTCCCACTGCTGCTGCACCGAACAGCCTTACCACAGCCCTGTTTAAGAGGCTGGCATTTTGTGTGCTTCATTTATAAATCCTGTTGGTGGAAACATCTCTGTAGCTGGACCCAGTAGGAGCCTGACACTCTCATTGTGACTAGCTGTTTATTGTGCAAGCTGCTGACTAACTCGCAGTAACTAAAATATAATTTTCCAAAATAGACACAGATGACAAACAGATAATCACTGCAGAGAGCCAATATAACTAAGAAGTACACTCAAGGCTCTTCTAGGTGTACTTCACAGGATCATTATAATCAGCAAACGGATCTTAACTCAGGCTGTCACCTACTCAAAGCTATTCCTTATTTTCAAGGCTGTGTCTCATTGTGCCACTTCAGATAAAGCAAAGGGGCTCCAGTCATGTGCTTTGGTTCCACTCAGCTCTCAGATGGTATCTAAACACCGTTCTTTTTTACCCCCCAAATCCCTTTGACTTCTCTATCCTGTCTTCCCAGGTTCCACTCTGACTGAGGACCTGGATTGCTTGGACAAGGACATGCAGGCTCCCTGCCCACCAGAGCTCAGGGAGCTGCTTGACCCCTTAAATCCAGGGTGAGGAGCTACTACTTCCCTGATCTCAGATTCTCCTGCAGCCAGCTTTACTCTTACATTGGTGTCCAGCAGTTACCAGTCTCTCAAAATGGCTACCCCGCATGGCCTTGTAGCCATTATTTCCTAACAGAGACAGCAGGAGGACACTGATACTTCAGGAAGATTTGGACAAAAATACCTAAGATGTTGGAGATTTAACAGTATTCAACTGATACACAAGCAAGCAAAAGAAAGCAAACACCTTAACTGGAGGCAGAGGGCAAAGATATCATGAAAGCATACAGTTATCCTTGACTAGAATAAATAAGTAAATCCCTTGCGAACAGGACCCTGGGCACTTAAGCAACAGTAAAATAAATTAAAATCCCGTGTCTGATAATAAAATACAATGTACCTTCAGTGTAAGATTTCTTGATACCCTGAGGAGAATGTTTCTACTGAGGCCTCTGGTGTTAATCTAGCTCATTAAATGAAACCTGTAATAGAAAGGAACATCCGCACACACCTTAAAAAAAAAAAAAAAAAAAAAAAAAAAAAAAAAAAAAAAGTGTACCTTTTGAAAAGTATTTATGTTGAATTTAGATTTAGCAGTCGAGGGCAGATGTCTAAATTCTGGGTGCAGAGGTGTCACAGCTCTTTGAACAATGACCCAAACTTGACAGTGCTCATGAAAGAGCTGCAGAGGCACCAGCCTGGACTGGGGGGGGGTCTTGGGCACATAGCTGGCTCTGCACTCCTGCCTCCACACCCAGCCTGGAATGTGACCACAGTGCTGTCAGTAAAGCCACTGCAAACCCCAGAGTGGACCTCCAGCCACGAGAATATTTTCATGGCAGATTTTTAAAGGTAATATTTTTTGCCTAGTATAGAATGAAAATAAATCCTATTAACTGGGGAAGAGGGATTATCTATGTATTTTTGTATCTATGTATCTATGTATCTATGTATCTATGCATCTATCTCTGCATGTATCAATAACTATTATGTCTCCTACGAAATAAAATGCTGTATTTTGACCTACCGTAATTACAAGTTGTGGTAAATTCTCTCATACAAATCATAGCACTAATATTAATCAAATAAAGACAAAGTGATAACAAAAATCTTGACAACAATATTGCAAACGATTTTTTTTGAGGTTTGTTTTTTTTTTTTTTTTTTTTCAGTTTCATAGAGACTCCAATTATGAACTGCTTTCCACATGCAGTCTAAAAAGATTTTTGACATTAGTGCTGTCAGTGGCAGCCGGAGGTAGTGTCAGAGCACCGGGCACGGAGTGCGGCAACGGGAGGGGCCGTGTGACACATCTTTTCAGAAAGGCACAGTATCTTCTTCACTACAACGTTTCCCTCTCAGATTAGACTGACTTGTTAACTCATCCTCCCTGGTATCTTTTTGTTAATGCCTCAGCTTTTTAAGCTGTTTCTCTATTTCTCACTCTGATCAATCTGGAATCACATTTGTGGCTGGTCCATGTAAAGGAGAGAAAAGGCTGAGGAAATATTCAGGTTCAGGAGATATTTAGGCATTTTATCTTTACACAGAGTATATAACATTTTCTATTAGTAAAAGGAAAGAGGAAAGGAAGGAAGGAAGGAAGAGAGGGAGACAGGGAGACAGGTAGAGAGGGAAAAAGGCAGAAAGAGAAAGAAAGAGAAAAAGCAGAAAAAGAGAAAAAAGAGAAAGGAAAAAAGGAAGAACCCTCTCACTTTTTGTGTTGAATGCAAGTTACATAGTAGACAATAAAAGCTTATTTTGAATATACCCTATTTCCCAAAATAGTACAAAAAGCTAATTTTCAATCTCTTTAAACAAACAGAAAGAGATGCTGCTACACAGACTGACCTTAGCAGAATTGCTCAAATTTAGCAATGAAACTGATAGATTTACATGATGCATATGCAGCAAGGCTCTTCGTCTTCATGTCCTTGTGCTCATTATAAAGGCATGGAGGCAGAGCATGGTTTATAGAGTGATGATAAAATATACCATGGCACCTGGGCTCCCTGCAGAGCTCTGAAGATTTATCTGTCTTTAGATGAGGTACTGTACAAGCATGGCTCACTCCCATCGCTGCACCGGTGAACTTAAACCTAGACTTAAAAGGATCACTCATCTGGCAAGAAGAATAATTTAGTCTTTACCCATTCCAGAGTCTTCCCATGTCTGTATTTTAATAAAGGACATCAGTTTACACAGTTATGCTGAACTGTGTTTTTTGGTCCTGTGATTTAAACTGGGTGTATTAGGATGTCTAATGGTAGCTTTATCTCTGCAGAAGCCTTGCTGGAGTTGAACAGAGCATGTCTGCTCTTTGTACTGTGGCTCAGGGAGGAAGACCTTGAAGAAGGGTACATGACTGAAGCCAAACTGTAAGCAGAGCAGTAAATCCATGACACTATTAAGCATTTTCTAATCTTTATACTGATACCTTGCAGCCTTAGTTATATTTCTGAGAAAACTAGAAACATAGAATCCTTCCTGGTTCTGTATTTAACATTGGAAAAAAATGTATTTTAAATGGAAAATACTTTATGAAGCCTATGCTTTAAAAATTACTTTATTGATGCAATGAAAATCATTCTTGTAATCATCCAGAAACTCAGATGTCAGTTTTCTTTAAACAGGTGTAGAACTGATAAGAAACAAACCTATTCTCTTTTATACAATGTGACATTCAGAAGCTAATGGACAGATTATAGAATGGCAGTTTTAACATATACTAAGTTTTAGAAACAGTTAATAGGATGCTCTGAAGGATGTTATCAGTATTAGTGTTCAAAATGTGAATACAATGAAATTTTGTTTAGTCAGAAATTTATCTTCATCTGGCAGGGGGTTTGAAACTCAGTAATCTTTAAGGTCCCTTCAAACTGAGACCATTTGATAATTCTCTGATCTGCTCATCAGATGGTAAGGTAGGATTGTTTCAAATGAAATGCAGAGTTTCTTGTTACAGCCTTTGAGATACATATAACAGAAGAAAAATCTGACCTGAAAAGGATTGAAAGAGATGACACAACACACAGTTTACTACCAGGATCCACAGTACATCATGCATACTTACAATTTGGGAAAACATATCAAACCTTGCAGCATGACAATACTTGTGCAACCACAGCAGCTTTAGTGAGATTTCTCAGGGAATGAAAGAAAAAATGCATTGGAACCTCTTGGGGTCAGACCCTCCCAAGTCATGGGCTATAGAGGGATCTATAATGTGGTGTAGGGTTTAAATTAGGTCTCCTGAGATCTTCAGGGAGCATAAAATCGGAAAGAATGTATCTATACTTGTAACTTTAGGTTAAGAAGAAGAAAAACAAATGGAGAAATCTTTCTTCAGGGGCCTGCCAAGACACATGTTATTTATAGTTCTAAAACTAGTTTCAGTTCTATTTTGAAATATTTCCATAGGGACTCATTTCTAATTGCAAGGCTAAAAATTGTAGCAATGGCTTCTGTGCGGTAATGAGCACCTGTACCCTTTCTGTGTGTCTGGGAGTGCCATTCTCCCTCTGTGCTCTCTCATCACATTCCACAGCACTACCATATGCAGGAATATTTTCCCTTGGACAGTCCTTCTTATCCTGATAGTACAGGGGAGCCAGCATTTCCACCTGAACAACATTGTGGGAGTCTGAGAGCCACTTCCTCGCAGCTGGACTTCCATACCTATAAAACACTTTTATTTGTGGTCTCTTGCTCATGAAACAGAATGAAAGCAGAGCAAGTCAGGGTACTTTTTATTGTACAGTGAGCCTGACATCTGGCAAGCATCTGGCTGGGGATTCTTATCAGGAAGGGTGGTGGTTAGCACATTTTACAGGTATAGGACTTTTAATCTGCAAGAGACCTGGGGTCAGAGAATATAAGGCATTATAAAATGGGTTGGTTCTTACCAGGGAAGCAGATGGCTTAACAAGTAGAGGACATCAAAAAGTCTGCTTCTTTTTCTCAAGAAAACCTCGTAGTTCTACTTTTGGATGTCCCAATACTGTATTGCCAGTGATAACGCAGTCATAATGGCTCAACAAAGCAGTACAATTCTCTGGTTTAGTGTAATATTTCTGCATAACAGAGACACTGAAAATGAGAGCTCGTTTGCGTTCTGGATTTCAAATCTGAAAGAAAGCTTCTTTATAGGTTATGTTGGCTTCAGGACACAGGTTTCCCTTAGTGGAGAAACAGGGAAGATTATGTTTGAAGAAAGATGGCAGACACATGCACACAATGGGCCTTGCACAACCTTTCTGTTGCTTTTCCTACTGCACAACTACAGAAGAGCAGAATTTCAGTGCAAATGGGAGCTGCTGCTTCTGCTTATCTGGTGATGGCAGCTTCAGAGAAGTAAAAAATAAACCACACTGTAGGATGATTAATAACCTTTAGGGAAAAATTGTGTCCTGTTCCTAATCCTCCTTGTGGCAGGAGCAAAACTGCAAGACTGTTCTGCATCATCTCAGGGAATGGTGGTATATGATAAAAGCTTAAGGGTTTGCAGGCCAAAACGTTTATACCTGAAGCAGAAATGTTCTTGCAGATACATGTCTCTGGCAGGTACAGTCAGGAGTGGTCATAAAAGGGATGATGATGGCAAAATAAATGTATGCTGTCTAAAAATTTAGGAACTGCTTTCTATAACTAGAATCTCACTCCACTAACAAGCTTATTTTGGCTGGGAGAAGCCACGAGCAACATTAGCTATGACCTACTCCTTGCCCTTAAAATCTACTGCTTAGATTAATCTAGCTTGAGGAAGACAAGTAGGTGCTTCCTTTCTTTTTTGTTTTCTTTCTGTGCTGGACCCATGCTTCGCCAAGCAGCATTTATTCCTAAATAATGGAATATCTCAGGGGTTAGGATGAGAAGGAAATATTTTGTCTGGAAGGGGTAACTAATCAGCTCAAGACCTTTTCAGAGGAGACCAGGTATGTAGGCAAGAAACACATTAATTCCAGTTTTTATTTTACCTCCTGGAGGTGAATTTCCAGAAGAAATAGCAGATGGCTGGGTTTTTTCATTGTCTGACCTGGGGTTGTCACTGCTTGAAAAAACCCCATTGAATGCATTACAAGGTGGACACACCTTTGGGGTTTTATGTCTCAGCCAACCAGTGTTTTTAAGATGGTTATACCTTTTGTTCATGAAGACAGGAAATTAAATTTCAGTAGCAGCAGTTCACCTGCAAAGCATGATGTTCCTAGTCCATTGCAGTACTCTTCTGGTACTGCTAGGATGAAAGCTGAGAAAATGAGTGGGGAAAATAAATTGATGACTTTTTATTGGGCAGAAGCAAGTAAAGGTAAAGGTTTTAGATAATCAGCCATGTACCTTTTGTAAGGAGTGGAGCTGAAATGAATGTAAAAATATTACTGTGGACAGCTTGAGAAAAATGGCAATATTAAATTCAGGACATACAATACTCCTGGGCTTGTTGATAAAGTGATGCTAAACCTATAGTGTTTTACTGCAGGAGTTTAGGGGTTCTGACTGTCAGGCAGTTCTGTCAATTTGGGTTCAGGTCAGAATCTGGTGCCTCATAATCTTTGGTGAAGTGGCTATCGCAGAGTTTTAAAACTGTGCTTTATGGCCTGAATAGCGTAACTATATAGATCAGCCTTTAGGTAATTTTATATCTTTTGAATTTCTTTTCTAGATTAATTTGCTATTATTTTTTCCCACTGTAAGGGGATGACTGGTTGTGAACAAATGGCACTTTACTCTTTTATAAATGGAACAGACTGAGCTTCTCAAACCTTTCACTGTAAGACCTATTCTTTAAATACTTTAACCATTACTTCAGCTTTGCACTGAATGCCTCCAACTTACCTAAACTGAACCTAATTAGTCACCTAGACCTGTCAATGGCTATTTCAAGAAGAAATATGTAAGATAACTATATATAAGCCCATCAGAGCTCAAGAGAGGTTACAAGTGTCTACTGTACTTTGTGTGATTTGTACAGATCTGAGCTCCAAAAAAGAGTTGCCTGAGGAAAATATTTTCTGAAAATGTGGTTATAGAAGTGGATTTTGTTTTCCTCATCCAGATGTCCGCAATGACAAATGATTTGTAAGACACAACACTCATTAATTTGGCTTTGGAATTTCCTTATAAAAGCTACTCAAGCATCACAATCAAAGTCAAGAAAAAGACATGTCCCAGAAAGGACAGACACTCAGATTTGGGGGTGCAAGTTTTCAAAATGGCCTTGTCCTCAGAGAAGCCCAAATGAAAACCTAAGTGCTGAGGTAAAAGAAAAGTCCAATTTCTTTCAACACAGGAGAATGTTCAGGTGCACTGCTGGGAATACAGAAGACTGACTTTGTGAGCAGCTGAACTACTGAAGTCTATTTTCCTATGAATTCATGTCTTCTGCACTCAGAAGATTTTTCTAGCACTAGCTGCAATGAATGCATCTGTGTACTGTAGTAACTATGAAATAAATGCAACAGCATGAGCAGGCATGCCCCCATTGACTCACTGGTTTTTACCTTTTCCTCGACTGTCTGACTGTTGGTGACAAAATGTGTAGTAGCTGAGTTCTGCCCATCTCTTCTTCAGTGGAGGCACTTCTTTTTGTATGTGTTTCCCCTAGCTATTCATCAACTTTCACAAAAATTATAGGAAGTTAAATACCATTCAAGTTTTACCTCCTCTATGACATTGGTTTGAATTTTTTATGAATTAAAGAAAGGTTGTTGTGCAGGAAATGACAGAGAGGCTGGTCATCCTGGTCACATCTCCTTCAGAAAGCAGCCTTAAAAGGAGAAATAAAGGAAGAACAATGGAAAGAAACCCAAAACAAATCCCTTTAGCATATCTCTTTCACTTTCTTTCATTTGCCATTTCACCTTGAGTTTGAGGCTCAAGCTTTTAAAATAATTGCAATTTTCAAGATGAACATGAAATTAAAATTTTCATGTATGTTGACTCATAACTAGCACTTTGTACAATTTTCATTACAAATCACATTATTTCTCTGAGTTTTTTTACAAGAAAGAAATATAAAAGACTGAAATCCTTCTGTTACTTTCTTTCCTGGATGTCAGTATTTTACCAGACACCAGTATTCACAGCCCATTAAAAGCTAAATATTCTGTATTTTTAAATGCTCTGTGGAATGAAGTTTCTAAAATGAACTACCAAAACATAGTATCTAAGCACTGAAGAAGATTCAGAAGTGCTGTTCACAGTGGATTTGAGAAAAGAAAAATAAGATCACTTCACCATCAATATAGACCTTTTTGAGGAAGACAGACCTTATATAATGTATTTTCATTGTTGCAGTCATCAGAATTATCATGCTTTTAGAAAAGACCTAGGAAAACTGGATCTGACTTGCCTTGTTGTTCAGAGCACGTTTAACTTACAGCTTTAAAAAATGAAGGAAGAATGAAAATCATGATTGTGGGCAGATTCTTCCAAATTGTTTTAGCTACTCTTTACTTCATCTCACTTCTCAGCCGCCTGAATCCAGATGGAAAGATCAAATACCCAGAGAATGGCATAGAAAGAGCCATCACAGGGAGAAGAGGACATCCAGTCGGACTGATGTAATCACCCACATGCCTCTCCAGCTCAGCCCTAATTGAGGTTGTCATGACTTGGCAGAGCAAAAGCAAATTTTGTTGATGAAATTTTCATCACTATTAAATGAGAGGATCAGCGTTATGTAAGATCACCAAGTGGGTAGCAGAAATGAGGAGGTTATGCTGTTATCTAAGCTCCTTATCTTGCATCTATAGAATTTAAAAATTCAGGCCCAGTTCCCTTTCTGGGGTCTTTTAGAGAGCTCTCTCAAGACTGCACAGGAAACTGAATGGTTGAAGCAGATGTTCGGCTTAACTCACAAAAAGTCAGCAGGTCCTGCTCAGCCGCTCCTGCGTTTTTGGAGGAGGATGGGGACACAATGGGGAGTCCAAAAAACTCTACCCCTCAATGAGTAGCAGGGTTTCTGGTATCATTTACTACATGTATCAGCTGTAACTGAGGGATACAAAAATACAGCTTTGCTTAGTGGAAATGAAGAGATTTTTCATTTGTATTGTTTAAAAGCTAGATGGAAAAGTCAGTGTGTGGGGAGGGTCAAAGCACAGATCTGGATCTCTAGCAAACTTAGGGTCCTTGAACAACTCTTTCTCTTTTTGTCTCTTTTTGTCTCTTTTTGTCTCTTTTTGTCTCTTTTTGCCCTTTGATTTTCTTTTTTTTTTTTTTCTTTTTCTTCTTTTCTTTGTGGTTTCAACCTGATTCTAATAAACAAGAATTAACCACTAATTAGAAGCAATAGAGTTGTGTTTTTTTCCTTCTTCTTTGCTCATGAAACTCCTGTTGAGTGTGACACCCTGGCATAAAGCTTCCTTCACAGCAACATTAAGGAATTCTTTTCACTTCTGGAGTCTGTGAGTTTGTAAAAGTCTCTTCCTTACCCTGAGGTCAGTGATGTCTGTAGTTTAATTTAAGGCATTAGAGAGAAACAATTAGTTTGCCTGGTGCCTAAACTTGCTGAACAAACAGCCGCAGAAGCTGTATCTTTAAAATAAACTCCTCATGACTTTATTTATCTGGACTCTCAGTTGCCATCCAGATGCAAGAAATTACTTTAGTTAATTTTAATTCTTGCCATTTTCTCAGCATTGTGCTACTTCAGGAGGCAAATAAATGCAGCAGGAAGATACCTATATATGTGTTCAGCATCTGGAGGGTTTATGATCTAAGCTAAAAAATGCAAGTTGGTTTTCTTGTAGTAATTAATACCAGCAACATTTCTACTAAATGCTTCTGTGTGCCTCATAGAGCTCTTCATGTCTCAGCAGTGGGTTGAAGCTCTGAGGGGCACAGTTTCACTTACTAGCCATGAGTTTTGCTGAATGGGTTTGTAAACCTCAGTGAACACATAAAACTAAGTCCCAGGCTTCACAACAACTCCTAATTTAAGTTTTAAAGGAATCAGCCTAACCCATACTCTTTACCAGATAAAAAATTTATTTTACAGAAACAGAAACATCACAAGTCATTTTGGTAGAAGGATTTTAATCCTTGAACAATGGCTAAACACTCTTTTGTCCCAAATGCAAAGATTCCTGCCCTGTTGCAAACAGTATCATGAATTTTTTTAACTTAGTCTTAAGAAAAAATCAGCCCATGATTGAAAAAATAATGGTCATCCTGGAGAAAATGAAGACCTGATATCTTGGAGCAGTTACTTGAGGCTTACATCAATAACTATTTTCTACTGTGGACCACAAAGTTATCCCTAAAACTTAGTACTAATGAAAAAAATAGCAGAGGGAGAGAATCCATATTGCATTTCAGCCAACGCTGGGGATGTACTTGAGAGTGTAGATGTTCCTGTTACTGTAAAAACACTGTATTCTGGTAAACAATCCAAATTCATTTCAACCACCTGAGGCCCAGGGGAAAAGTGATACAGTCTCTGTCAAGCCCACACTTGGTGTTATGTTTTGCAGTATTTCAGGAAGAGGCACAGTGCTTACTGTTATGCAGAAGAGAAAAAGTACATTTATTTTCATCATGAGGTGAACTTTACACCATTACTCAACTTTGCAAAGTAGCAAAAACCTACTGTACACGTCTTTTCCCTGAGCTGCTATCCCAACTGCTGATGATAGATAATAACACTGTGATTTGTTTAGATTAAAACCAGTTGAAAAAAAAAAAAGGCACAAAAGAATTGTCTGCATCATCTGCCATACAGATGAGGCTTAAAATTTTCCCACAAAAGCATGCATAGGGTCTGAATAATTTGAGGATGGAGTTGAGACAGATAATGGGAAAAAAGATTAACAGTGTGTATTCCAGAGGCTTCCAGCTGGACATGAAATGAAAATAATGACTTTTAAGATGTCAATCTGCTCTTTGATAAATCTCATAATTATTATCAGACCATATTTGATAACAGCTGGCTATAAGAGAGGAATCAAGCTACTTCTACCAGCTTACTTTGTCCACTGTCTTCTTCACCTCAGGCTGATGGAAAAGTTTAATGTTATTTAGTTTAACCTTTCTTTTTTGCTGGTCTTTTCTTTTATGGGTATACTTGATGCAATGAGGGGACTGTATGTTGAATTTTAAAACTGATATGGTCGGTTTCAAAGCCTTGATCATCAGACATGTACAACTAGAGAATAGATTGGCTGTTTATTTCAGTCTAACCAAAAATGCAAAGTACTAATAAGAAAAAAAATGTTAATTTCTTTTTGCTAATCCTGTTTTACTGGAATATCTTCTTCAACTGAGAGAGCTTAACTGGGCATCACTGTTAAGTTAAGGAGTGGCAAAATGAAGTCCTTTCACACGTTTTCCTGTTTTAAGTAAGCCATGTTAGCCAAACTGCTGATAACACAATAGCACACTGCTTGTCCCAGCTAGATTCAGGCACAGCATTTATGCAAATGCAAGGAAATCTCAGTTTTAACTTCAGCTTCATGTAGCTTTTACCATTGTTCAGACTTTATGTAAAAAAATCAATCAAGATGAGCATTTCACATTTTAAAACCATTTATGTACTCCTAGTCTCCAGGTCCCCTTGATTTTCAATTCACACATGCTCTATTGAAAAATATCTCCCTCGGCTACTTTGGAATTTAGACAATCATAATCCCCTGAATGTACAAACTCCCAAGTTCTTAGGTACTCATGAAATTTTACTTACCCTCACATCGATAGCTGTTCTGGTAATCTAAAGTACAAACATCTCTGCTTTCCACTAGGCACAACTGAAATAGTTAAGATCCCTGATCAAGAAGCTGTTCTCACACTTATGAGATGATTTGCGAAACTAAATAGAAAGTTATGGTAAAAATACTTAAGCCTAAAAATCTTCATTTCTAACATTGCTACTGGATATGTTTTTGCAAAATCACATTTGTTTTAATAAACACAAACTTACCAGAAGTTTGTTTGCCAGATATCCATCCAAATAGACATACCTTTTTGAGCATTAAAACAAAGGCAATTACACAAAACTGAAAGTAATTACAATGTAATTTACTATTCAATAGACTTTTTTCTTTTTTAATCACAGATGATTTAATATGAGTAAGCCGAACCTTTGCTTGGTGGTTTCATTCACATAATCACTATCTTATTCTTTTAATCCTTCTGCTATGAGTAGATGGAGAACAGGAATCTCAAATTACTATCCTCTGCTTTTCACTTAGTCTCAATCCATGTGGACTTCTATACTTATTTGATTGTCTTGTTCAATACTTTGCTTCCTCATCTATATATGAATAGTTTTATATCAATCTTATAAAATTGGGTTCTGAAACTACTTCTGGATCTATCATTGTATCAGAGAAAATTCCTTTTTTGGACAGACTGGTATAAACACCTGTATCTTAAAATCCTTGGGTGAGGTCTTGTGAAGTTAGGTGGGAATATGAACAATTTAGGTGAAACAGTGTTCCCACACAGAAAATCAGACAGAATATCTGCTGTAGGACTGAAGATTATTCACTCACAAAGTCATCTAGCATTTATTTTTCTTCCTGAGCTCTTCCTTGCTCAATAAGTAATGTTTTGCTTCTGTGAGTTCTCCAGGTGTAGGCTCAGAAAGCAGACACTGAAATGTAGCAAGCTCATCAACCAGGTTGCTCGCGATCTAGGCTACACTGGGGTCTATTGTACCGAAGACCAAGACAAAAGAGCACATTTTCTTCCTGTTGAGACCTTGGAATTAATTCTGTTGTGATACCTGAATAAAGTTTTAGTAAAGTTTGAAATGAGCCAACAGACTGTAGAGGTCTATTGAAGTTTTGGAGGTATGTTTGTGCCAGCAGAGGTGTTTTTCTTTCTTTCTCTTCATCTCCTTCAGATTCAGGTCTCTTAGCACACTTCCCATCTTTCAGGGCATGGGATCCTGATTGGTGTCTTTTCCCTTCCCCTCTTCACCCCTCACAGCTACGTACCTGTGTGACTCTGCAAGCCTCCTCTCCAAAAACCTTCACTCCCTTACAGTTAATTGCTCTCCACCTCTTCCATCATGAAATTCCGCTCTTCCTACCCCTTCGTCTCCATCTTCCAGCACTCTATGACCAGAGACGGGCAGAGACAGGACATTGTTGCTCCAGCAAAACCAACCTCTGGCTCGGAAGATGTGGGAAGTGAAAAAGAAACTAGTTTGCCCATGACTAAAAATTACACTGATAATGTATTGTTTTGGTGCCTGTGCTTATTGCATCACAAAATGCTCAGTCTTATCCTGTTCAAAGTCTTTCTGGGCTCTAAATTCATTTGTATTTGGTGTTCCACACTTAAACAGTAGTCACCTCTGGGAAAATCTGTGTATATACATGGAAGAGGATATTCTGACAAAGATATTCACTGAGTAAATGATCTGCAGCAAAATGTGAAAAATGTTATTTACTGAGTTCAGAAAAAGATATGACAAGTGATGTAACAACAGGATGTTTCTTTTTTGACTTGAGAGATGTTAGAGGCTCAGGTAATATTTGCCAAATGCTTCATAGTTTTGGATTTAAAGTAAAGACCTTACACTTCTGGATAAACATCAAAAATCATGTTTTCTGAGACACGTACTGTTGTTAAAAAGAATAGCTAGACATTTAAAAATACTATATTAAAAAGATGGTTATTCCAAGACATATTTAAAAAAATATATATTTTACATATTCATATGTACAGAATAGTAGCATAGAATCAAAAGCTAACAGAATTCAACTAAATTTTTAATGTAAACTAACACAAAAGGTGATTGAAGTTTTCCAAAATTTGAACATTTTCTGAAAGTGTAATTGGAATGCCAATGTAGAAGAAAAGTATCAGATTAATTTTTGGAAAAAGCGACAAAAAATATTTGCTCTTTTCAACAACTCAGACACTCTGCAACTATATTTGTCTATTTAAAATTCCATTTAAAATACAAAAATAATATAAACTTCAAACTTCTTTGATATTTTATTGTGACATCCTTACATCATAAAAAAGCCCCAGGAAACATGCAGAATTGCTGTTTCTACCTTTAAAGCAAGAAATAAAGAAAAATATTTTCACATAGCCAAATTTTTCAATTATAATAGTCATAATTATGCACCACTGACATTTAGTAAATATACTTACACCAACATTGCCATCCAGATATCCACATTTCATCATTAAATATGATTAAACTAGTATTAAATTCCTGCTTAGAATGAAAACACCATAGACCTGATAACTAAACAAAACATCAATTAAATTAG